>CM039680.1:39812853-40230353 GCA_022537955.1 Schmidtea mediterranea | reverse complement strand
TTTTCTCTGGAAGCAATCCTCTGAACTTTTTATATTTAATGGAGTTATTTTTAGAAAAATAGCTATTTATCTGTAAATACTTTTGATTTTTTAAGTTAGATCCTCTAAATAATTTAATAATTACATATATTTATATAACAACTTATTTTAGTTTTCACCACTGATTTCTTTTCATTTTCAAATGACATTATATTTATTACAAAACATTTAACTATGCGCCTGTAAAGATATCGATGTTTTTTGATATTCACGAATTTTCATCATCGACTTTTTCAATTATATCATTAAAAATATCATTACCTATTAATTTTATAAAATACGAAAAAATGAATTTATTTTATTTTTTTTAAACATATTTAAACAAAATTTTATTATTTTACCCGAAAACCATAAGAAATATGCTTATATAATAATTGGAAAAATAATTACAAAAATCACAAACTCCATTTTCAGCCACTGATTATTAATCAAATATTTTTAAATTAAATTTTTTTTCGAATAAAATATGTTCACTCACCGAATTCAATTACCTATTCTAGAAATAACCATATCCAATTGACAACAAATTCATCAGTTTCTCTGACTGCGGAGAATCTTTGAAAAATTTAACTTCCAATATCAAAAAAAAATATTTGACAGCATTAAAGAAAATTATATTATAAACTTTTTCATAAATTTCCAACTGAAAAAAAATCAAAAAATTAATTATATAAAACTTTTTCGAGCCGAAGACGGTATATTCCCGTGGAAAAAAATTGTGACAAATAGACGAAGACCTTATTTATCCGATTTCATTATATTTAAGCTAAGAATGCCGGACGCTTCCGTTTGATGTTTTGGATATGTTTTTTTGTGTTTATAGACAAATTTAAACTTGTCTGTTATTTTATTTGTCATGTAAGAACGTTTGCATACTTGACAACTATCGAAGTTTATAGATTTATTAAATTAGTATTTGTGATTTCAACTAAACTATCCGTCTTATAGATATATTTAATAGGAAAAAAACAAAAAAAGGTAATAATTTTAACAACATTTTACAAATCAAATTTCAGAATCAAATATTCCACGGGCTCTCGTTTTTCTAAGTGTTTTTTAACATGAGTTTCATAACTAATTTGTTTACTAAAATCATCTCCTGACTTTGCTCTTCTTAATGAAAAAATAATTTTAATAAACGAAAAAGGTAGTAATTGGTGAATTAATAAAATAAAAGAAATTCATTTCGTTATTACCAAATATTCGCAAATTAGTCGTTTAAGTGGTAGGGATTTTCTTCCACCTCCAAAATAAACGTTGTGTGGTTAAAATTGAAAATACAGATGATTTATGTTTTATTTATAGCGTTCTAGCGATTTTGAAATATGACGCAGTAGATAGAAGGCATAGAAATATTATTTCTAATTATAATTTTTCTGATCTCGTCTATAATAATTTTGACTTACCGATGCGTCTCTGCAACATATCAAAGTTTGAGGATAATTATTCGGGGCTTTCGATTAATGTTCTTACATACAATGAGAATGCGTTAGAAGATATTTTGTTAAATCCAGAAGTAATAAAACATCCATATGTTGATATCATCCATCGTTCAAAGATTGTAGGAGGTAGACCAATTAATCTTATTTTATTAGAGAGTGGTGATTCTTATCACTATATAGCAGTTACTACATTGGATCAACTTTTGAATTGTGATAATCTTTCGGTTTCTGATGTTCGCAATCATAGTAAATAGTGTCATCGATGTTTAAATGGTTTCAATGATGATGATGCTCTAAAAATTTATAAAGGTTTGTGCGATAAAAATCTGTTAGGAACAACACTTTATACGTTACCATTAAATAAAAATTTATATTTTAAAGACTGGTCTAAAACAGTCAAACCATCTTTTGTCGTTTACGCTGACACCGAGGCTATTCTACCTACTGATAATAAGTACTTTCAAAGACATATACATATTTCTGCATGTATTTTATTAATTAATAACTTTACTTACGATAAAGCATATAAAAGCTTTTTAGGGTTAGATTGTGTTATACGTTTTCTTAAAGAAGTTGAAGACATTAGTATGAAAACTGTTTTGCCATACTTTTATAAAAATTATAAGAAGAAAATAATACTCACAGCTACAGATGCAACTTCTTTCAATTCTGCGGTTATTTGTTATCTTTTTAAGAAACCTTTGATAATACCAGTAAAAGATCACGACCACTTTAACGGTAAATTTTTGGGTGCAGCTTACTCAACTTGTAATTTTTCAAGGCAAATAAGATATGAATTCCCAATTATTTTTCATAACTTGAGAGGATACGATCTTCATCATATTTTGAAATATGGTCTGAGTGACTTTAAGTCTTGGAAAATATCATGTATTCCAACTACGTCTGAAAACTTCCTAACCTTATCTGGTAGAATAGGTAGTTTAACAGTTAAATTTATTGGTTCATGCCAATTAATAAATAGTTCTTTACAGGATACGGTTAAGACTTTACTTGATTTACCAATAACAAAATTATTATTTAGGGGAACCATTGTTAATAGTAAAGGAATTTTTCCATATGATATTGCCATTAGTTTGGAAGTTCTTCATTCAACTTTCCAATTACCACCAATTTGAGATGGTGTTACTGAGGATGAATATTCTATGACTGAAGTTATATGGAAGGAAACCAACTGTAATAAATTTTGTGATATTATGATGATATATCTTAAACTTGATGTTCTTCAACAGTTTCGAACCAGATTTTTAGCACATAATCGTCTTGAACCATTGAATTTTTTAGGCATTCCATGTTTGTCTTGGTATTCGGCTCTGATGACTTTAGATGAACCCATTGAATTCATCCAAGACATGAAAATGTATAATTTCTTTGAGGGTGGTATACGAGGGGGTTTATTCATGGGGATTTATTCACGATAAACTGGATGATTTTCCGGTCGCAGCTGAAAAATTGTGTTCTCCAGGTTCTAAAACAGAGAAGTTGATGATCACACATCTACAAAAAAAGAATTATGTTGTTCATTGGAGACTTCTCCAACTTTATCTTTCTCTTGGGGTAAAAGTAACTAAAATTTATAGAGCCGTTAGGTTTCAAAAGTCTTCAATATTTAAGAATTATATTGATACGAATACACGACTTAGGGCTGTATCAACAAATAATCTGGACAAAAACTATTTTAAACTTTTAAATAATAGTTTATATGGAAAGACAGTTGAGAACTTAAAAAAGCGCATAAACTTGAGACTGTGTAATTTGGCTTGGGTTGAGAAAAATAAAAGTTTATCCTATGGGTATTATAATATGGGTGACACGGTTATGGGTATAGAAACAATGGAGGAAGTGTATGATCGGATTTTCGCGAAGAATACAGATTTCGACATCCACATTTCCCGGATGAATATTGAATAAAATAAATATAATTAATCAATTTTAGTTGTTGTATTATTTTTATTTAAATCTTTTAAATGTGAATTAATTAAGTTTTTTATTTAGTGGTTTTTTAAAGATTTTTTATTGTTGTGTGAATTGATATTATTATTATTATTATTATTATTATTATTATTATTATTATTATTATTATTATTATTATTATTATTATTATTATTATTATTATTATTATTATTATTATTATTATTATTATTATTATTATTATTATTATTATTATTATTATTATTTATTATTATTATTATTATTATTACTATAATTATTATTATTATTATTATTATTATTATTATTACTATTATTACTATTTTTATTATTATTATTATTATTATTATTATTATTATTATTATTATTATTATTATTTTTTCTTCTTCTTTTTTTTTTTATTATTATTATTATTATTATTATTATTATTATTATTATTATTATTATTATTATTATTATTATTATTATTATTATTGTTATTATTATTACTATTATTATTACTATAATTATTATTATTATTATTATTATTATTATTATTATTATTACTATTATTATTATTTTTATTATTATTATTATTATTATTATTATTATTATTATTATTATTATTATTATTATTATTATTATTATTATTATTATTATTATTATTATTATTATTATTATTATTATTAATATTATTATTATTATTAATATTATTATCTTTTTAAAATTTTTTTTTAAACGAGTTTAATTATAGATCTCACTATAGTGTGACCATTATGCTGACTTGTAAAAAAAATAATAAGATAAAAAGTAAAATAAATAAATAAATAAAAATTTAACAAAAATAAACAAAAAAGTTTCAAATATTTTATATTTATTTAAACAAAATTTTTTTGAACTCCCGAAGTGGACTTCATTTAAACAAAAATTTTTAAAAAAATTTACCCCCTAGGTATGGGCAAGGCGCCGTTGGGGCAGGGTGCCGATTTGCCACTACTGAATATATAAAAGGAAAACAGATGTTATTTTATAGTAATATCATAGTAAATAATATAGTAATATTTGCATTCATACAACCAAATCCTTTGTTGATTGGGTCATTAAAAGGCATGAAGTTTTCGAAAATATCCAAAGGAGAACTTGAGTATCCAATGATGCCATTAGGTTAAAATAAATCCAGTAGCATATGTGAAGAGTAGTGGGATGTGTCACATCCAGCACATGTCACATCCAGCACAGTACCCCCTCCCCCCCGCTGAGAGAAAAATTTTCTAAGTCCAAAAGTACAAAAAAATTTTAAGACAAAGACAATGACTCATTCAAGGTCATTGAAACAAAGACCATGACTCATTCAAGGTCATTGGATGACTCATCATATTTTCCAAGGTCATTTAAACAAAGACCATGACTCATTCAAGGTCATTGGATGACTCATCATATTTTCCAAGGTCATTTAAACAAAGACCATGACTCATTCAAGGTCATTGGATGACTCATCATATTTTTCAAGGTCATTCAAACAAAGACCATGACTCATTCAAGGTCATTGGGTGAGTCATCATATTTTTCAAGGCCATTTAAACAAAGACCATGACTCATTCAAGGTCTTGGATGACTCATCATATTTTTTCAAGGCCATTTAAACAAAGACCATGACTTATTCAAGGTCATTGGATGACTCATCATATTTTTTCAAGGTCACTTAAACAAAGACCATGGCTCATTCAAGGTCATTGGATGACTCGTCATATTTTTTCAAGGTCACTTAAACACAGATCATGACTCATTCAAGGTCATTGGATGACTCAGCATATTTTTTCAAGGTCATTTAAACAAAGGCCATGACTCATTCAAGGTCATTGGATGACTCATCATATTTTTTCAAGGTCATTTAAACAAAGACCATGGCTCATTCAAGGTCATTGGGTGAGTCATCATATTTTTTCAAGGTCATTTAAACAAAGACCATGGCTCATTCAAGGTCGTTGGATGAGTCATTCAAATTTTCTCAAGGTCATATTATTTTTAAACATTTTTAAAATTTAATTTACTACTTATAAAAATATGTAGTATATATTTGTAAATTATTTTATTATTATTATTAATATTATTAATATTATTATTATTACTATTATTATTATTAATATTATTAATATTATTATTATTACTATTATTATTATTAATATTATTAATTTTATTATTATTATTATTTTTATTATTTTTATTATTATTTTTACTATATAATGAAAACCAAGATATATACAACAAATTTATTATAAAGAGATAATTCTACTATAGTAGTATTGTCGAAGAGCTTTATTCAAAGCCCATTCCACATACTTCAGATATCTGGCAGCGCAGCAATGACATCCATCACCACAAGGGTATTCGGGTTCCATATCTTTTGACAAATTGTTTTGTTCGATATCCCATAGGAACTCATCTATTACAGTAAATATCCATATTGATGTATGATTGAATATCAAGTCTGGAATTATTGATGCTGGCTTATCCATGATTCCATGTATTTCTGGATAATAGAATTGCAGACGTTCTTTAATAACTTTAAAATAATCATCTAAAAAGCAAGTAATAATAATAATTGTAATAATAAATTACCATAATGTTTAATTTCATTCATAGCTTGAACTGCACTAG
Organism: Schmidtea mediterranea; assembly: GCA_022537955.1. Classification (NCBI taxonomy): domain Eukaryota; kingdom Metazoa; phylum Platyhelminthes; order Tricladida; family Dugesiidae; genus Schmidtea; species Schmidtea mediterranea. The sequence continues at coordinate 40,224,288 of CM039680.1, read as the reverse complement.
GTATAACCATTTTAATGATAAAAATTGAAATAACAATTACTTTTATACTAATTTAGACACACACACACACACACAAATCTTTAGCTATAAACAATAAATATTAATTTATATAGATTTGAAAATGATTAAAGAAATTTTAATAATATTATTAGTTTTTAATATGGCCAACTCAATTGTTGTAACCGTTCAAGGTAAAAATTCAACAAGATGTGTATGTCCTGATACCGCTGTATTGATGGATATTTTGTATATGATAGATAGGCCTAGATATTTGAAAACTCCAGTCAAAAGATTATCTGAAAGAATGAGTAATTTAGAATTCCGATTTGAACATACATATGAGACTTTAAAAAGAGCTAAAAACGAATTATATGATGATATTATATATCTAAATAAGACCATTGGTACTATCAAAAATGAATTAAGAAAATCAGTATTAGAATTGAAAGAAAATCGTAAACTTAATGAAAAAATGATGAATCAAGTTCAATATAGTATAAAATTTTATTCTAATAAAACATCTGATCAGTTCAATCGTATAATGAAATTACAACAACAACCGGTTAACAGTGGTGGCAACAACTTGAAAGAAGTTAACAGTGCCAACAAATCATCATTGCCATTTCCATTATATATTTTTACATATTTTCTTAGTATTACATGATTCTGATTGGTCGAATATAGTATAAATAAGCTTACACTTTCATATATTTTTATAAAATGCCAGAAACTAAATTTTTATAACTTTGTTGAATGAGCTGGTCTCTAATAATAGAGAAGAAGATGAAATCATTAAAAACATGAAATTTATGGTAAACCGTACCGAGAAAATCGTTGATGACATCCCATTCGATTATGAAAAAATTCTCAATTTGCCACCATTGGAGAGAAAGAAGGCATTCCAATCAATATTTAGTTACATGTTTGATGAAAATAATAAATGGATGCGAATAATAGTAGGATTAATGTACATGAAACACATGATATTAAAATCTGGATCCGACTATGAAAATTATTTCCAATGGTCTATAGAGGTATATTACTTTATATTGTTAATAATTTATTATTATTTAGGTGATAGAAACAAAAATTGATCCGTGGGTAGAATCAAACGGTGGATGGACAGTGATTATTCAAGTTGCCGCAGAAGCCAAACGCTCTGATATTTATATCGAGAATTGCAAATTTTTATTAAAACTATTCACTGGAGTATCTGTTTTATATTTATGTAACAAGGTTTATCATAGATTTTAATAAATATTTCTTTGTTATTTTTATTAATAAAAACTATATTTTAAAGATTTATTGATTATTACATGTACATTCTTCATCACCACAAGATTCTATCATAATATTTTCTATAACATGATCAATACAATTCTTAAATTCGGTAGGCTCATCTTTAATAATTTCGGTAGCTTCTTCAACATTAATAATTTCTTCAGAATCATTAATAATTTCAGTATCTCCATCATTAACAATTTCATCACTCTGACATCCAGAATCACTCTGACATTCAGAATCGCAATCCGATTCTTTACTCAATGCTTCAACTAGAGTCAACATATCTCTAATTTTTACACCGGTTATTTCTTCAAGTTTATCAAACAAAAAGTTTATTAAATATTCTAAACGAAATTAATTAATTATTTTATATTTTATATTTTACCTTTTTCAGACATCATTTTAACACTATTTTAAAACTACTTATAATTTTGTTTATAGAATAACAAAGAAACATTAATACATTTATTAAACACTATACATTAAAATAACTGTGAAAGTCTAGCAGTAACAATTTTCCAGATTGGAGAAAGCACATCGTTTTGATCAGCTTTATATCCTTGGATTGTTATTGTTATATACCAGTTTTCCTGTTCTTTGAATCCAATTTCTGTAAATGCATCATAATATCTGGTATATTGACTCGTGAAGAAAGCATTTTCATTGCATTTTAAATTGGAATTGATCTGTTTGAATGTATTATCAATATCCTTGATATCTAACATTGAGAGAGTACCAGCAAGAGATTGAAATTGCGTTTTATTGAGTTTTACTGGATTTACCAATTGCATATTGATAGGCTCCTTTAAAAAATACATTTTATAATTGTGGAACATCTGAACTAGTTGGACACTTATTTTCTTGGTCATGTTTGATTTATGATCTTTATAATGTGGTGACGCACTTTTATACCCTTGACAGATAATGATTAACCAATCAGAATCATGCATGATTACAAAGACAATGCATGGTAAGTGCATGATAATTGCAAGATAAGTGCGTGACTGGAAAACTGTATGTAAATTAACCCATTGAGTTTACATATATGATTTTACACATACCACCTATATAAAATGTATTATTAATGTCACGTGTTTTATTATTATTATTATTATTGTTATTATTATTTTAATTATCATGATTTTTATTATTATTATTATTATTATTATTATTATTATGATACTAATAAAATTACTATTTTTATTATTGTTACCACCATCAAAATAAAACTATTACTATCAAAAACATTTATTATTATTACCAAAATAAAACTAACAAAACAACAAAAATAAAATACAAAAACATTTATTACCAACAATAAAACTACCAAAACAATCAAAATAAAATACATTTATTGTCGTAAAAGTTCCATTTTTTGAAAATTTCGTATTGAATTTGTAAGATTCCATTCGACATAGCGCTGATATCTGAAATCACAACAGCTACACCCCAGAATGCAGGGGTAATCAGTTTCCATCTCCTTGACCATTCGGTTTATTTCATTATCCCAAAGGGCTTGCCTAATCAGATTGGAAATATCGATTCTTGTTTCATTATATATTAGCTGTTGATGCATTGACGGTTCTTGATTCTTCAAAATCTCCTTTATTTGAGGATAGTAATAAATAATGCGATCTATTATCATTGGGACATATTGGTCTAAATAAAATATAAAAAATGAAATAAAAAAAGATAAATTTACCGTATTCAGTGATATTTTTCTTTTGCATAGCATACATAATATTTTCCATTTTAAAAATGAAATCAAATGAATAAGCAAGTTGTTTTAAACAATCATTGGCCAATCAGATATCGACCAATCCGGTGATTTCATTTTGTATGTCACAAACAATATTTTTGTATTCTAGATTTCGCACCCCTAATATAACTATTTTGCCACTAGCAAACACGTTAACACACATTGGGTTGTATTTTAAAAGCCTCAGTGCAGGAAATAATTCTGGTTCGAACATACAAAGACATTTTGTTGACATGTTGTATAGGTTGATAGATTGCCCTATATCCATGGTAACTGTAATTGACTGTATTTTAAGATCCTTTATTCTGTATTGTAATTTATTGACATCTAAAGGTTTCTTACATCCCATGATTCTGCATTTGCCTGATTTGAAAAATATTATAGGATATTTTCCACTCCTATCTACAATTTGCTGTGGTTTACCATTTGGAAACGTCATTTTTGATACATCGAAAGTTCCTTTATAATTTATATTTGATAACATAATTAAACAATAAAGAAATATTAAGCTATATATATATATAATTTTTAGGAAGAGTTCATTAAATCATATAATATAAACAAAACCCTATAATTATACAAATTAATAATGGAATTAAGAAACGATGCTGTATATCAAATCGTCGGCCCAAGTGGTAGTGGTAAAACTATGTTTGTGTGTAAATTACTGAAATCTAATTTATTTCAAACAAAATTTAACAAGATTTATTGGCATAGGGGTGCAGATGAAGAACATGGATTAACTCAAGATAATTTCTGTAAATTGAAAAACATGAAAATAGTAAAGGGCTTCGATAAAAACTGGTCAAGTCGTTTAAGGAAAGGTGATGTCATCATTATTGATGATTTGTATCAGGAAGCTAATAAAGAAAAGGATTTTAATAATTTATTCACAAAAATCAGTAGACATGTTGGTGTTACTGTGATCTTTATTACTCAAAATCTATTTCATCAGGGTGGCGCACATCGAACAAGGAATTTAAATGTTCAATATTTAGTTATTTTCAAGAATCCTAGAGATGCAACAGTTATTGATTTTCTTGCTCGACAGGCATACCCTAATAATCGTAATTTTCTCATCAGTGCATTTCAAGATGCTACAAAATCACCACATGGATATATATTTCTTGATTTCACACAACAATGCAATGATGATTTACGGGTAAAAACCGATATTTTCAATAAAGAAGGTGCCATGGTATATAAACAAAGTTGAAAACTTTAACATGTAAAAATGTTTATGAAATCCAGGCTTAAAAATACCCGAAAACTTAGACAAAGTATTAAAAAGACAATAAATAAAGTTCCATCAAAAACCAGTTATACACCATCTTAAAAGCTAATAACTGAGAATTACCCTGCAATGAATCTAATTTCGAAAAACATTATTAAAAAGAGTAAGAAAACAGATAAAATTGTAAAAAATCATAGGAGTTTCCCATATTTTAATGCATTGTTAAAGGCTTCGAGTATGAAAAGAATGTCTATTTTACAATCATTTCCAACTATTGTTGTCGATGATTTACTCAAAATTCTATTAAAAGTAGTCAGAGGTAAAATTAAAATCAGTAATTCTAAAAAACTAGTACTGAATAAACATCGTAAGCCTTTGTTATCACTAGTAAATAATAAAAATCGTAAGCAAATGAGAAAAATCATATATAAACAACAAGGTGGTTTTATTGGAGCAATGTTACCATTAGCATTATCATTATTATCACAATAAACGATGGGGCAATCATTACCTAATGTTAAATTAAAATTTAAATCATCTTGTTGTAATGGAGAAGATTTGGACGAACCCAGAAGACGAAGCAGGTTTCGGTGGAGTGGCAAAGTTAAAGAAAAGAGTCCCAAAGTCGAAAAAGGAAACGCAAAAGTGGTTGTCAGATCAGCTTGCGTACAGTTTAAACAAACCAATGCGGAAAAGATTTCCAACAAGAGCTTATAATTGTTGGTGATTCTTTGGTTCCTCTATTGAAATCTGTTTGGGTTGATAAACATGATCAGGATGAAGTTGTCAATATAAATATCGATAATCCTATGTACTTACCGGTATCAACATCATGTATAAACAATATAGAAATAAATATTCGTGATGATAGCGGTAAATTTATTGAATTTAGTAAAGATACAAAAACTCATTTGACATTATATTTTCGTAAATTAGATGGCCAATAACGATATTATTAGTATGTATAGTGGTAGCCAAAGTGGTGGCGAATTACCGTATTTTATTGGTAAACAGTATGGATCAGGATGGTTGAGAACAATTGGTAGATTTGCACTTCCTATTCTTAAACGCCTTGGTAGTTTTGGTATGAAAACTGCTAAAGATGTGATAATGAATGAGCAGAAAATATTACCATCTCTGAAATCAAATGCATTATCCGAGTTAGGGAAATTTCTACCGGGTATGTTTCAAAAACCCGAAGCGCCAGCTCAAAAACGTAAAAGACCTCATAAACATATAAACAAACGAATGAAAGGACATGGAACTATATTTCAAAAATGATTTGTGGTAAATCTGAATTGTGCTTATTTGATAGACCATCTCCCCAGGCGGTAATTGAAATGGGGGCCTTTGAAGAGGTATTCCCGATGAATTCTATTATGGATAGTAGAACCGATATTGAATTTTATATTAATGGTTCCCAAACTGAATATTTAGATTTGAATGATACATTGTTAACTGTTCAGATCAAAGTTGTAGATAAAGATAGAAAACCGTTGGGTGAACCTAGTGATGTAATACCAAACAATTTCTTGTTTCATACACTTTTTAAAGATGCAGTTCTCGGATTTAATAATATCAAGATTGAGGGTGGTAACAGTACATATATTCACAAAGCTCTAATAGAAACTATTATAAATTACAATAGTGATACTAAAAATACATGTTTAACTCCTATGGGTTATGGTAGTGATGATGATAGGAAAAAGTGGATTAAAGGTTCGAAATTATTTACCATGTGCTCATCATTACAACTCGATTTTATGGATCAACCGAAATATTTACTCCCAGGTGTTAATGTACACATTAGATTGAAAAGATCTGATTCGGCATTATCACTAACAAGTGCTACCACAACACCAATTCTTCAATTAGTTGATGCAAAATTATTGGTGAGAAGAGTTCGGGTTGAGCCTTCTGTATTAGCCGGTCATCAATTGGGGCTTAATTCTAAGCATGCAATATATCCATTGAAAACAAAGGAAATTGTTCAATTTGCAATTGCTAAGGGTTCAGCTTCTTTCTATAAGGAACAAATAATTGGAGATAGAAGAATGCCCAACTTTATATTGGTAACATTTCAAAGTGAATCTCAATATAATGGATCATACTTAACATCGAGCTCAATTTTCAAAAACTTTGGTGTAACATCGCTAACTTTATCGAAAAATAGTGATTATAGAGAAACAGATACTCAAGATTTTGAAAATGATAATTATTGTGCTACATATATGCAGAGTATAGTTAGAAATATGGGTTATTTGGATAAAAACCTTAATTGTGGTATAACTCTTGATGATTTTAAAAACAAATATCCATTCTTCACATTTGTTTTGGCACCCGATTTTGATTTAAATCAGAGTCAATTACCTCAAAATGGAAATTTACGATTAGATATAAAGTTTGCTAAAGCTACAACTGAACCGGTACATGTTGTAATATATGGAGTGTTTGAAAATGAGGTTCAAATAACTGCAAACAGAACAGTGTTGGTTTGAACAGAGTTCAAACATTGTTGGTATAAATGTATAGATAATTTATGATAATTTGTCATGGAGTAAGTTTTTTATGTAATAGTAATATTATTGATGTAGTTCTGTTCAGGTCTATCGAATTGGAAAACAAATACTAGGACATGAATTTTTAGGGGTATTTCCTCTTGATAAAATTCCATATTTACGTAATAATCAAGCCATAATCGTCAATACTCAATCGTCTCATCTCGGTGGAGAACATTGGTTAGCAATATATATGAAACTTAGCAAGATATTAGTTTTTGATCCTATGGGTTTCTATTATCCGGCTTTAATGGTTTCAAAACTGCAAACAATGGGTAAACCTATTGTCTATAATAAAACTATGTATCAAAAACCATGGACCTTAACATGTGGTCAACATTGTTTAGCTTGGTTATTATCCAAGAGATTTGGTGGTTAATAAATGTATTAATGTTTATTGTTATGTTTTAACTATTAATATTTTTTTATTTATTATTATTATTATTATTATTAATATAATTATTTTTATTAATATTATTTTTATTATTATTATTATAAATATTATTATTATGTGTTTAATTAAAGATAAGCTAATGCATCATCACAAAGACTATGCATGATAAGTGCGTGATCACAAAGACAGTGCATTATAAGTGCGTGATCATCACATGATAAGTGCATGCATACACAAAATTGAATAAAGAAAACACATGCAAACAAAAGTATGTATGTGATTTACAAAGAAAACACATACAAACAAAAGTATGTATGTGATTTACAAAGAACGCATGCAGTCACAGTGTAGACTGCATGTGTTTTACAAAGAAAACATGTCTAAAAATCTCTCACCTATATGTGTGTATTGCTTAAATGTGATTGGCTAAATCCTGAAAATATTATTCTCTTTATAAACATTGACAAATGTAGAATTTGTCACAATTATTTCAAAAATTTCTGAAGCGCTATTTTCAAAATGAACAATAATATTTTAAGAAGTATTCTCGAGAATGAAACTGGTAAGGATTTTTTATTAATTTTTAATTTTATTATTATATTTTTCTAGATTGGTATACATTAACAGAAATACAAGATCAGTTAGATCGTGAAAATGAGTTTATTATTATCGAAGATGATGGTAAATTTTAATTTTATATATGTTTTATTTATAAATTATTTTAGAAGTTATTTTAATCGAAGATACAATTGTTATCAGCGATAGCGAAGACGATATTATCGAAGATGGTAAATTTTAATTTAATTTTATTATATATTTAAAAACAAAACATTTTAGTTGATTTGGATGCAGATGCTCATCATATTGCCACCGTTTTTGGAGATGCCCCCATTTCTGGGGATGTCAACAATTATGCCACCGTTTTTGGAGATGCCCCCATTTCTGGGGATGTCAACAATTATGCCACCGTTTTTGGAGATGCCCCCATTTCTGGGGATGACAACAATTATGCCACCGTTTTTGGAGATGCCCCCATTTCTAGGGAAGATATGGAGGACCTCTCTTCTATAGAGGATGATGATTCGTCGGAATCAGGAGATAAATGTTAGTTTTTTATTTATTTTTATTTATCGAAATTAAGTTAATGATATTTGAAGTATTATTAAAATATTACATCAAATATCAATAATTTATAATAATTTATAATAAATTTATAATAAGGATCTATTTATTTCAAAAGTTTTATTTTTAAATTGATGAAATTTAAAGTATTATTTTAATAATACTTCAAATATCATTAATTTATAATATATTTTAAAAAAGTATTATTACTGAAACATATATTAACATAATAAATTATAAACAAATATAGTTGAACAAATAGTTTTTGAATTATATAGGCATTTTTTATTATAGATCTTACGTAATTGAATTATATATGAATTATATAGGAATTATTTTAATAGATATTTTATATCATATTTAATAGTTTGCAGTGAGTATGCAAATATTATTGTATTTAAGGTTTTATTTATTAGAATTATTAGAATTATTTAATAGTTTGTAGTAAGCATGCAAATATTATTGTATTTAAGGTTTTATTTATTAGAATTATTAGAATTATTAAATAGTTTGCAGTGAGCATGCAAATATTATTAGTTACTTTATATAGGTTTATTTGTTAGAATAATTAGATATTTTATATCATAGTTACTTTATATAGGTTTTTAATTTAATATTTTTATTAGGCACTTTTTATCCGAGATATTGCATCTCATCATTGCAACATAATGAAAGTTGCCATGAAGAAATGAAAAAATATTACCGCCATAGATTTAATGGCATCAAATTTTTTATCTGCGCCATATGCAAAACAACCCAGAACATTAAATATAAAGAATTTTATAGGGAACATGGGGTTCATTTAAATTCTTTCAAGTCGAGTAAAATAAATATGTTTAAAAAAATTAATAAAAATAACGTCGATATTTTGAATATACTACAAAATAAAAAAACATCAAATAAAAAGAATAAAAGACCTGCTGCACCTATTAAAATTAATATCCCAAATAAAATAATTAAAAAAGAAGTCATCGAAATCAGTGATGATGATGCCTCTAATATTATAAATAATGTAAATAATATAAATAATGAAAATACTATAAATAATGAAAATATTATAAATAATATACCTATTATAATTAATGAAAATACTATAAATAATGAAAATATTATAAATAATATACCTATTATAATTAATGAAAATACTATACCTACTATAAATAATGAAAATATTATACAATTCGGAGGTTCTGTATTAGAGAATGAGCCGAACATTTCAGTAAATTTAAATGGCGCTATCAAAACTTTACGTTTTGATATATCTAACGCGCAACTAATTACAGTAACTTTAACTGAGCGAATCAGTAATAAATTAATTTTTGAGATAAATAAAATGGGGAGCGTTAAAATTCAATTCGCGATATTAATTAAATTTGAAAAAGATGGCGAGATCCGTGACAATTATTTTTCGAATAATGCGGAGACATTTTCAGATAACTTTTTAAGCGAAGGGGTTAATAAGCTTAATGAAAAAATAGAACAATTCACCCATTTAGGCAGTGGATGGCGTGTTATTAATATTATGGAAATTCACTTTATTTTAACAAAATATGCTCCTATTAATCGTTTGTCTGGACATAAATACATTAAAACCCCTTCTGCATTGAAAAATAAAGGAGCCATAGTAAATATAAAAAACAATGACGACAAGTGCTTCCTTTACTCTATTCTTTATTTTTTAAAGAAAGATATAATTGGTGAAAACCCCCAAAGAGTCTCTAAATATACAGAGTTTTTAGACGAATTAGAGTACGATGAGATCACGGATTGTCCCATGAAATTAATAAACATCCCAAAGTTCGAAAAGAAAAATTCGACTTTAAAATTAGCAATAAATGTGTTTTCGTACACACCAACTGTTATAATTGATGAGGTTCCAGATAATTATGTCTTTCACCATCCTCATTTAAGTTTGATCCATAGAAGCAAAGTCACTGACGGAAACCCTATTTATTTATTACTACTTGAAAATAATGATAGATATCATTATACCGCTGTGACCAATATCAACTGGTTAATGAATTGCCATCAAAACCCTGATTGTAACATTCAAATTAGATGTCGTTGGTGTCCACATTGCCTTAATGGGTTTAGATTAGATAATGCATTCAATACACATGTTGCATTATGCGCCAAAAATCAGACTGGCACAACCCTATACACGCTCCCCGTAAATAAAAATTTAGAATTCCTAAATTATTCTAAACATATCACCCAACCTTTTGTGATTTATGCCGATTTTGAATCGGTTTTACCTCCTGATGATAGACATCATCAAATTCATATGCCTATTGCAGCAGGTCTTTTATTAATTAATAATTATACTAACATAAAATCAAATTATTACTTTTACGGACTTGATTGCATTCCTGATTTTCTTAAGAAAATTCAGGAAATTGCAACTGAAATTGTTTTTCCGTACTATGATTCGGAAGGTGATAAATTGATAGGGCCTATGTCTTTCAGTGAGGTTCGACAGTTTAAATCTTGTCGAACCTGTTATTTATGTAAAAAACCGATTGTAAATCCGGTTAGAGATCATTGCCATTTTACTGGTAATTATCTAGGGGCAGCTTGCCGAAATGTAATATAGCTCGTAGGATTTATCGGTTACTACCTATAGTCTTTTATAATTTAAGAGGGTATGACCTTCACCATATTTTAAAATATGGTCTCGATCGCTTTCCTTCATGGAATTTAGATATCATACCGACCTCTACAGAAAAATTTATTTCATTAATTGTTCACGTTAACAAATTGGCTGTTCGCTTTATCGACAGTATGCAATTTGTTAATTGTTCGTTAGCTAAGGCTGTGAAAACGCTAACTTCTCTTCCATTGACTTCGTCTGTCTTTCATGGTTCTATAGTCGACTGTAAAGGTATTTTTCCGTATAATTTTGTTGTTTCGGAGGAAGTTCTTGAGACTACTTATGAGTTGCCTCCAATTTGGGAGGGCGTAAGTGAAGATGAGTACAATAGGGCACAACTAATCTGGACGCAGCAAAACTGTAGGACTTTGCGTGATTATATGTTAATTTACCTTAAACTTGATGTATTCCTCCTTGCGGACTATTTTCAAAAATTCCGTGCCAAGGCTATTGTTTACAATGGTCTTGAACCTCTAAACTTTTATGGCATTTCGGGTATGTCATAGGCTTCAGCGCTTATGACATTAACGGAACCCATTGAACTTTTACAGGACATGGAAATGTTCAATTTTTACGAAGGTGGAATACGGGGTGGGTTAACATTTGTTAACAAACATTACATTGCTGCTTCGGAGGATACAGAATTATTGTACATAGATATAAATAATCTGTATTGTTGGGATCTTAGCCAAAGTCTTCCTTACGCTGATTTTACTTGGGTGTATGATGGTTTGGATGAGGTTTTGAATGAATGTGCGAATGTTGTGGATATTGAAATCCTTTCATATGGATATACTATGGAAGTTGATATCGAGATTCCAGATAATTTACATGATTTTCTAAATGACTTTCCGATTGGACCGGAAAAGATGTGCCTACCAAATTCAAAAGTTGAGAAGTTAATGCTAACGCATTATCCTAAGAAGAACTATATTCTTCATTGGAGGCTTCTCAGGCTTTATCTTTCTCTCGGGGCTAAGGTTACACATATACATAGAGCTATTAAATACAAGCAAGCTCCTATTTTTAAACATTATATCGATAAAAACACTAACTTGCGTGCAAATGCAGTTAGTGAATTATATAGAGATTTATTTAAATTGTATAACAACAGTCTGTATGGTAAATCTGTTGAGAACCTTAAAAAGAGGATGAATTTGCGATTATGTAATTCAGCTCAAAAGTTAATTACATATTCGTCAAAACCGGCATTTAGAAAAACAATAGAGATTACTGATGATCTTTTTGCCGCTCATCTTAATAAGGACTCAATATGTTTGGATAGACCTAGTTATATCGGTCAATCAGTTCTAGATTTATCTAAACTACTGATGTACCAGTTACAGTATGTTGAGTTACAAAAATATCGTGATATTTATAATTGTGATATCAATCTAGTAGCGGGTGATACAGATAGCTTCTTTTTGGAGATAAAAAATTTAAAATTAGAAATTTTATTAAAAGCGATGATTTCGGATGATCTGTTAGATACATCAAATTATGATCCTTCTCATCCTTTATATTCTAGACGACTTGACTTGGTTATTGGCAAGTTCAAGGATGAGAGTAAAGGGTTAGGATATAGCGAGTGGGTTTTCTTGCGCCCTAAATGTTATAGCTTGCTAGGAAATAAATCAACAATGCGAGCTAAGGGTGTAAAATTACCGGGTACCGACATTAAACACCAATCATATTTGAATTGTTATAATAACAATACTATTATGTCGGTACCTCAAACTAGGATAGGAACCCGAAATCACCAGCTGTTCACTTTTAAAAATTCTAAAATAGCATTAAATAATCATGACGATAAGAGAGCTTGGGTAGGGAAAAACTCGAGTTTTGCATATGGTCATTATAGAGGGGTTGATGTCCTTGATGTTGGTGGTAATATAATAATGCCTGAAACCGATCCAGCAGTTCGCAATCAGCAATTTGATGAGATATTTGACAATGTTATTGATATTTATTAACAAATTTGTATATAAAAATAAAAATTGTGAAAACTTCTCTTTGGTATTTTCATTTGTTATGATTTATTTTTTTATTTATTTATAATATTTTCATAATCAAATGCCAAGCGTGAAGAAACGTGAAATAAAACTTGATATTTGTTTAATTGTATTATTAATAATTGATTCACTTTTTATGAAGTTGTTGTTTTTTATATATAGTTGTTTTTTATATAGATGTTTTTTATATAGTTGTTTTGATGTATTTGTTTTATAATATATATATATGTATTATTAATAAAAATTAATAAAAATAATGATAATAATATTTATAATAATAATAAATAAAAAGAATAATAATAAAAAGAATAATAAATAAAACTGGTAATAAAAATTAAAACATGTAATAATAATAAAAAAAAATAATAATAATAATAATAATAAATATAATAATAATAAAAATAATAATATTAATAATAATAATAATAAAAATAATAATATTAATAATAATAATAATAAAAAATAATAATAAAAATAATAATATTAATAATAATAATAATAATAAATATTAATAAAAATAATAATAAAAATAATAATAAAAATAAAAATAATAATATTAATAATAAATAAAACTTGTAATAAAAAATTAAAACATGTAATAATAATAATAAAAATTATAATCTTAATAAATAAAACTTGTAATAAAAATTAAAACATGTAATAATAATAAAAATAATAATAATAATAATAATAATAATAATAATAATAAATAAAATAATATTAATAATAATAATAAAAATTAAAACATGTAATAATAATAATAAAAATAAAAAATATTAATAATAATAATAATATTAATAATAATATTAATAATAAAATAATTGACTTGATTAAAACAAACAATTTAATTTAATAATAATAAAATAAATTTACAAAATATATACTACTTATAAAAATAAGTAGTAAATTAAAATTTAAAAATGTTTAAAAATAATATGACCTTGAGAAATTTTGAATGACCTTGAAAAAACATGATGAGTCATCCAGTGACCTTGAATGAGTCATGGTCTTTGTTTAAATGGCCTTGAAAAAATATGACGAGTCATCCAATGACCTTGAATGAGTCATGGTCTTTGTTTAAATGACCTTGAAAAAATATGATGACTCACCCAATGACCTTGAATAAGTCATGGTCTTTGTTTAAATGACCTTGAAAAAATATGATGACTCACCCAATGACCTTGAATGAGCCATGGTCTTTGTTTAAGTGACCTTGAAAAAATATGATGAGTCATCCAATGACCTTGAATGAGTCATGGTCTTTGTTTCAATTACCTTGAATTTTTTGTACTTTTGAACTTAGAAAAATTTTCTCTCAGCGGGGGGGGGGTACTGTGCTGGATGTGACATGTGCTGGATGTGACATGTGCTGGATGTGACACATCCCACTACTGTGAAGATTGAATTTGTTTGATAAAAATATTTGGTAGATGTTTAGGAGGGATATTCATAGAAATTAGAAAAACATTTCTTTAAAATTGAGCAATGCTGTGTGATACAATTTTTGACTGGAATGCTAATTTGTTGAAGTTCTTTACAACAGTAGAAAAACTTGTATTATTAACACATTCAAGACGAACTATTCTCTTTCGAATTTCGTGCTGTAATTTCACAAGGTTGTTGATTTTGGAAATAGAAAACAAATATTTATTCCAGAATTAAAAGAAATATTCTCCTCACCCCTCAAGAAAAATGAGAAACATATGGAATTTACGTAAAATAACTAGTCAAATGTAAGTAAATGAGTACCTATACTTTTTTTTCAAGATCCATATTGTACAAATTTAAGAATTAATTGCACCGTTCATGATTTATGAAAATTGCAACAAGTTTAAAAGGCGTTTTGATAGTGAGCCACAATTTAGCCTGTAGAGAAGAGTTTTAATTTTAATGTTCGTCAATCATAGAAAGAATAAAATCGTGTTCAATACATTCTTCGTATCTTGTTAAAAATTTTAATTCTTTTTTCATATATAACGGACATATCCTAGACATACCACTAGATAGAAAATTTTCAAATTCCATGGTATTGTTGCCTAACTTAGAATGCCTTATTTATTTGGCCGATTTAAACAGCCTTGAAATTTGAACCGAATGACCGACATTGTCCATAATATTTTTCGAGTTAAAAGATTATATTTCTACTTATTTCTATTTTTTTTCACGTTTGACATTGTTCAGTTTAACAACAATATTTTCCAGGTTTTTTAAAATTTTTAGTTCTTTTAAACCTTGCGCCCTCAACTAATGCCAAATTGACTTTCCACTTAAACCGACCCTGAATTATTATTATTATTAATTTTGTTATTATTATTATTATTATTATTATTTTTATTATTATTATTATTATTATGATTATTATTGTTATTATTTTTATTATTATTATTTTTATTATTAATAATAATAATAATAATAATTATTATTATTATTATTATTATTATTATTGATATTGATATTATTCTTATTCTTTTGCATTTTCTTAAACAATATATAATTTTAGGATACTGATCTTGTCACTCCAATTGGCAATACAAAACTATCTGAGGATTGGATATTTTTGGACTGTTAATAATTTTTTATTTATAAATAAAACCTTTTCTTTAACTAGCTACAACAACTGAGAGATTCTTCAGAATAGATCGCGCTCAAGAATCAATGCATTTTGTTACTGACATCAGTTCAGAAGATATTTATATTCTAGATAATAAATTAAGAAACGCTCCACCACTTCCTGAATTAATACTTCAACACTTGATTGATGAAGGCATTTCAAAAGAGTCCCAGAAAGCTGTATTAGCTGAAGCATTTATGCAAAGGAGGTGCTCATGCAAGTTTGTCATTTTCATTATATTTCAATGTGTAATTTTCATCAGTGTTACAACTGATTCCGCCACAGCTTCTCTAATCCCGCCATCAATGGAAAAAAGATTACAACAGAGGAGAAATTCTTACATGGATATGCTAAATAAAGGTAATGTTACATTTTCGCTTGATTCGTCTAATATCTTTTAAATAATGTTTACGGTTTTAATTTTGAAAATTGTAATTAATAGACGTTATTTATAAGACTTATTCAAGCCACTATTTCATTCTAAGTTTAATGTTCATTGTTCTAAAATTATCATGATTTAAAAATTTTCGTAACCTCTTAAAGTTAAATATTTATTAGTATTTTTAATTTTTTAAAATTGTTATAATTATTTAATTTCAGCATCTTAAATTAATTTTTCTTGCAACTTAAAAAAACTATTTATAGATTTTTATTTGTTAATTTTAAATTTTAATTGTTTATTTAAATTAAGTACACATCAAAGCAAGTTATAAAGATTAATAAAAATAAATTTTGTTTTACTTGTTGATATATTATTTACACAAATGCGATATAATATCGCTGTCATACATATCTGACCAAGCAATAAAAAATGGACATGATATATAAAACAATACAATTGACTTTTGTAGTAAAAGCAATTGTGTTCAAAATTTCAACAATTTTGTCTATGAGAAATAAACAGTTGTTTCTATTAATGCCGAACTGTCATAATTTGTCACTAAACTCATTTCCCAACAGAAGGATACCGACAAAACAACCAAAACCAAAATGTGATCTCACCAAAAGCAAAGAATAGAATTCCGATTTTCTATGAATTATTTTATTAAGATAAATCAAATATTTATTGTTTGAATAATTTAAAAATTTCATTTGTTTCTTTACATTTTAAAAATGTTTAATTCGTTTTAAAAGTTAGCTTTTGTAAAAAATGCCAAAAAATTAACAACTAAAATCCTCAGTTCACAAATTAAACAAATTAAGTTCCCTATTAACTATTTAAATATTAAAACAAAAAATTAATTTAAATTATACAAAAATTGTTTCATTAGTTTTTATAATCTAATAAAAAATGTTTCATTTAAAATTGTACTTTAAATAATATATAAATGTCAAAATTTAATGATTAAACTTAACTTTTGACAGTTTAGAATATAAAAGTTTAGATAGACAAAAAAGAAATTTTTATTTATTGAAAAGTTTCATAAATTATATTTCCTAAACGTTCAAATAATTATTTAATTCAAATTATGTTTTACCATACTAATAAAACTCATATACCAAATGTCGGTTGTATGGAGAAAAAAAATTCAGTATTTTTAAGGTAAAAGGATATGAGTGAGTAGCAAAAAAATAAAAATTTGATAATTACAAATTGATAACGGGTACCTAGATGGCGCTATTTAAAAATTACTAATTAATTAATTTAAAAACGCCATTTATCATTCTAATGTGTTTCCTAACTTGGGGAAACACTAATAAGCCCAAATAAGATTTGCCAACCCTCGATACCATGGCCCGCAAAATAATTTCCACTCTTACAGAAATTTATAAATTTAAAAAGAATTACAGAGTGATCTGAATTAAATTTAAACAAAAAAAAAGATTGGTGGTATATAAATATGATTGTGTTGGGTCTTATTGTTTCAACAAAGGAAACGAGGAATCATAAATAATTATTTTCCAGCCGAATAAGCGAAAACAAATTAAAAAAATCAACCGTGTAAAAATTCAGAAATTTTCAATTGGTTGATTGAAATATAACAAAACTACATTCAAAATGCAATACAAAAAAATATTTATCAAAATTTATTACTTAATCAAAATTAAAGTTTCTATTTCAAGAAAAAGATTTATTTTCTTTAAAATTTTCTTTTAGTTTATCTGTTAAATTATTTGTTTGAATTGGATAAACAATTTTGTTTAAATCCATTGTTTATTATTTTGCAATATCTCACTCTATCGCATATTTCATGCTTCAGCCACCGTGTCTTAGAAACTCATTTGACACGCCAGAGTACCCCACAGATAAAATCACCAAAATAATCCAAGATTTCAGAGGAATTTTATTTACACTTCCACCGATAGATTATGACAATTGTACTGAATGATTAATAAATTAAATAAGTTAACAAATTTATCCTTTTTTGATAATAATTTTCCAAATTAATCGAATGTTAGGAATTCCATAGATAAATTCATTACAAATTCTATCCCAATCATTTTATATATGTCAACGCAAGTTGAAAATCTAATTATAGTTTTATATTCAACATGATATTTATTATAATTAAAAACATTTTAAACCAGATGTGTATCGAATTTTTAAAAAAATAATTTATAATAATAATATCATTAATAAACGTTTAAACACTAATAAATATTAATTAAATCTTTGAAAAGCCTGGATGATTTTGTTCATTTTATTTGAATGAATAATTATAACCTAAACATAACGATGACACCGATTTATATATTGAAAACGTCACTCGAACATAATTTCTACTATATATTCTGACAGATTCACTGTCATATTAGGGTTGTCGGTGAAATTAAATATCATTGATCTGATTTCGAAGCGTGTTTTGGTTGACAATAATGACGGATTTCAAACCATATAAACTTGAATATATCAGCACAATTGATACGTATTTACGAGTAATAGCATGTATTCAAAAAACGTGCATTTACTACTACGTTTTTCAACAGTCAGTATAATTGTTTCAATTGCTTTCTTTTTCCTACACAAATTCTTTTTATAACTAGTTAAAAATTTTTTTCGATCTTAAACTGTTTCCTCCAATAATTTTGCATTCAAATTTATCTACCTTTTTCACTTATCATTTTCTCTCTTCCAATTTTTTATAATCTCCTTTTAAAATCTCTCTTTAAACTATTTCTAATCTGTCTCTTTTTAATCTGCCTATTTTCAACTTCTTTTTGAACCCAAACTGTTTTTGTTTTTAAACTCTAGTACTTTCAGGTAATTATTTTTAGTTACAACCAATTTCCTCGGGCCATTCGTAATTCCTCAATTATATTTGACAACTATCAAGATATACATTTTCTACTTTTACATCTTCCTGTATTTCCTGGTTATTCATTTTTATTTCGGTGAAAGACAACTAGATGAGGAATTTCCACTTCTAACAGTTTTCCTTTTTTATACTGCTCTTATTAATTAAAGAAGATATTATTGTATTGTATTGTATATTGTTATTTTCTTTTCATTTTCAATTTCTTTTTCTCATTTCAGTTTTTCTGCATTCGTTTTATTACTTTTCATTTATCCCCTCTAATTTTACTTACTTTAATAATTATTTTACTTTATTATTTAGTTATTCATATATATATCTATGTATTTTATATTACTTATTCGAATAAAATAATCAATATATTTCTTAAAATCAAAAAAATAATTATTTATTCATTTATAAAAAATATATTTTGTTAATAAATAAAAAAACTAAAAACAATTATAATTTAAAAATAAATAACATTTTTTATTAATTAAAATAAAACGCCAATTCAATAAATAATAAATATATCAATATATATTTCGACAGACTCACTGTCATAATCAGATAGAATTAAAATTCAAACTATATCGATGTAATTTGCTTTTCTCAAACAAAATAATTCATTATTTTTATATTTTGAAAATATATTTTCTAAATCTCAAATTTTACAAATGCATATTATATTATTGTCTAAAATTTGTGTTAATTAGTAGATTTAAAGTTCTACTTAGATTATGTTCGGATCTTGGTTATCAATATATATGTCATTGGGGCAATGCCACATTCATTGGAATGCCTACTAGTAATTTCCGTTATCAAGTTATTGATCACTGTCAACTGAGGGAATTGAGCAATATTAGTAGATGCAATTTTGTGTTACACGATGGAAATAATGTAATGTATTTTTGTGCATGAATGAAAAAATATATTATTGAAAATTTATTAAATTCTTGTTAAAATTTCGATTTTTATAAGTTTTATTAAATAAAATTTAGAAAACAGAGTTTATAATTTTTTACAGAATATATTTTTAAAATAAAAATTAATTAATTAGTTTGAATTTCAATTCTATCTGATGATGACAGTGAGTCTTTCAAAATGTATTGTAGTTAAAAATATGTTGGACTGGGGTTTTATATTATTTAAACCAATGTCATTAGTTAGTGATTCTTACAATAATTTTTTTATTAACTTTGATAATTTTTTCTATTGTTTCATAACATCATTTTACATTCATATCATTTTACACATAAGGCTTTCATATACCACTTCAAATACACAAATACAAATGAAAATATAAAACTATATTAACTAATGTTGTTCAATTTCTTCAGTCGACTGTGATTATATTATGCAATCATTATAATAATTTTTTTAAAACATCAAAATCTCCAAAGTTTTATTAATTTTAAAAATAGAAATCAATTATACTTTATTTAAAAATAAGTGATTTTTTAAAGAATACCTTAGAATCCATAACAATGAACATCTTCTATTTAATTATTTTTTATTGAAATCACCGAAATCGTTTTATAATTATATATTTGTAGATGAAATTATATTTTCAACGAAAATATATTTTAATTTCTAAACAATCTAATTAATCTCCAGAAAAAATATAAAAATCATCACCTTCCATGATCATTTTAAACAATGTATAAAAAAACCAATGAAAAAAACAAACAAATGTTTCACAGATATTCTATTGTCGTTTTTATCCAGCCTCAATTGTCAATGTTTATTTGTGACTTCAGAATATTTCGTTTGTTTAAAATTAAACTTACCTCCGACTTTCTCATGCTTTTGTTGAATTTTCGTTTCTTTGATGGGGTGAAAACATAAAATGAGCAGAAATTTCTATCGCTCATTTGAAAATGAGAATAATTAAAACAAATTAATTGTGCAATTATTTAGATTGAAGGTCTTTGTTGATAAACATATTTATTTATTTATATCTCTAGACTCAAAATAAATTACTTCCATGAAATAATTTTGAGGATTTGCAAAGCAATTAAAAGTGAATTCAGTTTCAATCTAAAAATTGCAAATGTTTCAAAACACGTTTAAAAATCATCAAATTAATTATAAATTGTTTTTACATCTATTATTATTATTATTATTGAGTAACATCAATTAAAACACTAAAAATTTTGGAAATTCATGCTAATTTTTAAACTCTAAAACTTAAGGCTAGTATAAATAAATAGGTAACATAAATTGAAGAGAAATATGCAACAGAAATTGTTAAAAAATTAACTAACAAATACGTGAAAAGAATACTTGGATGAGAAATAAACAATATATATCCTACATTTGCATCTACAGAATATGTATCATTAAATTACTCGGTAAAAATAAAAAACATGACTTACTCCGATGACTTAAATATTAGTCAACCAAACATGCCGACATTCATACACAACTATTATAGGTGGTTTGATAATATGCCATTATATCAAAATAATCAAATATTCAGTTACAATTACATTACATCTTATTTTAAACGAATTTAACCATTCTGTATTTCTTTTCATAAATTTACCATTAGCATTACTTCAGGCAAAGTTATACTAGTGAACTATTTAAAAAGATTCGCAATAAATATTATATAGTTTATTTTTTACATTTTGCTTGTATTGTATTTTTTGATGATAATTAGGTACCCTTAATACTCAATAGTATTTTGTTTCTTCTTGATCCTTTATAATTATATTTTAAACCAAAAGTAATCACTGCTTGCACAATATTCAGGGGGACTGACTGTATACTTTATACACAGATCAAGAAATAAATTTTCAAATGAATCACTATTATTAAACTTTTTATTGATTCCTTTTGTTTTACCAGTGAATGTTTTTGTTTTTTTAAAAATTACCATAAATTCATTTTTTGTGTTTAGAAATATATTAATTTTATTTTTGAGTCACAATAATGTCTTTGTCAATAAGATAACATCTAATGATATTTTTATTAATATTTTGTTTAAAATGGTTTTTTAACGCACTCGACAGAATGAAGTCGGGTACAAGAGACTGATTTTTTTCATACATCCGAATCAATACGTGCATGTGTATACATTGATTTCATATCTTTTTTTATAAAAGAATAAAATAAAAAATAAAATAAAAAATATAACTGAAAAATGACCGCTTCCTGATTTTTGTTGATGCGGTAATTGTTAATTTTTATTTATTTCAATTACAATTATATCATAGAAATCATTTTGCTAATTCTATCTTAGAATTTAAACCACTCACTGAATATTAAAATTAAATGGGAAAACATGACATAAAAATAAAAACAAACAAATTCCAATATCAAACTTACGATTGTGAGGGTTACACAATAATACCCAAAATAAATGGAAAATGGAAATTGTTAAAACTTAATTAAAAGCTATTTTAATATTCACAAAAGTAAAAATCAATATTTTTTCGGTGGGAAAAACGTGATATCCTAAAAATGAGAGAAATTCTCAAAGAGGAAATTATATAACAAAAATTAATTAGTTAATTAATTAATTTCATTTATTATTCAAGAAAATTCCATCAATCATTGTGGAATATCCGGATTTGACAAGCTGATTAACTTTGTAAATGATGTAGAGAGAATTGCTTCAATAATTGCTTAACCGAAATAATAATTAACGGAAAACAATAAATGGGAAAATTTCCCACCTTTTGTTATAATCAATGAGCGCCAAAATCAGAATTGAAACTTTCTCATTTATTTAATTACTTAAATTCAATTTTGTTGGATATTTTCTTTGATTCTTTTACTAAACACGGAGAGCTAAACTCGAAGCTGATTCTGCCGGAAGTATTTTTTCAACACTATAAATAATAATCCGTTCCAATATGTATTTGTAGATCCTTGTTATTGTAAGTTATTCAGTTATAATGAAACTTAATCAGAAGATTAAAGACAAGCGAAAACTACATTCAGAACTCGTCAGTCCTTTATGCAACCTTTTTTTCTGAGTATAAAACAGTTGCGTGTAAAGTACTTGTACTAGAGTAATAAAAGTAAAACAACAAAATGATTAATTACTTCAATGATTATATATATATAATTTTAAAATTATTATTTGACTGAATGCTAAATTAATAGTAGAAAATATACATAAAAAATAAATAAAATTTTAATAAATAAATAATCTAACAATTTAAACTAAATTATACACAAGAAAGCAAAGCGGAAAAAAATTAATCATATCCATTAAAAAAAGAAAAATTATTAAAAAAATACTTTTTTTAAATTTCTTATCAGAGGTTAAAAAACTTTTATTTCATTTATTAGATATAACATTTTATCAATCAGATGTACGGAACTGATAATTTCAATTTACTCCCGCATAGAATTTACGGGGTAACGAAAATATATATTTTTTTGTCGATTCACAATATTACTTTTTCTTCTTTGATGTAAATTAGTGAAATTGGATTATTAATGAATCGTTTGACATTTTACGGGAGGCATAGGAAGATAATTTATCGGAAATTCTCTCCATCTTCTCCATTTCAATTGAAAATCTAAAATCTTATTTTTTTCTCCTAAGAATGTAATTGGTAAAATTGCATTTACAAATCCATTAAAATTTACACATGGAATCTATTTTCCAGATAAACGTTATAATTAATGTTTTCTAAAAATTACAAAAACTATTATGATTATATTTTTTAAAAATAATATTTTGTCATATCAATTATTTTTAATTACCAGAGAAAATATATTTTTGCTTTAAAATTATGTATAAAATACTTAACATCATCATCTGTGTTCATTAAGTTTTAGAACAATGGCGCCCAAATTATACGCTAACTTCAAGATATTTTGTGTTTATATATATCGGGAAATATATGCAATGAATGCATTTAATATTTAAAAAAAAATTAAAATGAATTTTAAAAAATTATAAAATGCATAACGCTTCAAAACTTGTTTTGAATTAAATTACATTTGAAAGAATTAGAAATGAAAAACTATCATTTGAAAAAAAATAAAAGTTTTACCAAATTAAATAGCATTCATTCGAATAAACGAGAAGAAGATTTATTAATTTAATTCGGAATAATTTTTAAATAATTGAATTAATTTAAAATTTGTGTAAAAGGTTAATGAAGCACATAAAGGATTTATTGAAAATTTATAGAAAATTGAAATAATTATTTTACGGATAATAATATTCCAAAATATTTAAAGACATCTAAAATTTAGATTCTAAATTATTTAATTCACTAATTTAAATAAAAAATAGAAACAATTATAGAAACATTTAATTTATAATCAATAAAACAAAACCTAAAACTATTCTTATTTAAATATATAATGCTAATTAATTAAAATAAGAATTAAAATTGAATTTAAAACAAATAATAATTAAAATTTAATATAAACAAAGCCGAAAAATCAACGTCAAAGTTGTCAGTGTGATCTAGATCACTATGAGTAATATGTCAACAGTTTATTAATGAAATTTGTTTAAATTGGTAAATTTGATTTATTTAATTATTCAAATTTAATTTAATTAAATTTGAAATTAGCTTTCATTGATTCGTGCAAACGGGGAAATATTGATAAAGTTAAACAGTTGATGGAAGACGGGGCAGACTTGTATCAAATTGATGTCAATGGAATGACATGTCTACATCACGCAGTGAGGTTCGGATACCTTGACATAGTGAAGCTGATCCTGGATAACTGTAAATATATTTTTATTCCATTAATTCGCTTATGATTATTTTTTAACACATTAAGGTTCATCAAGCCTTATAAATATCAAAGATATTGAAAAGTGAGAAATAATTTATAGTTATAGTTTTAATTATATTGCTAATAATTTCAAAATGAAATTTTAATTAAATGTCTTTTAAAATATAATTGATAATAAAAAAATATTAAAAAGAAAATTTATTAATAATTAAAATTATTATAATATTTCTAATATTTTCTAATATAGTGTTATTGTTAATTTTTTATTGTTTTATTAATATATTGTTAAGCTATATATAAAATATTACAGGGTTGTTTTTATAAATCTGGATACAGGCATACCTCGATTAACAGTCTTTTAGCGCTTTTCGTTATAACGCTCTTTTGATTTAATGAAAAAGAAAATTTTTAACTTTAAAATATTTTTTAAAAGGTTTTCTTTGTTTAATTTCATATAAAAATTGTTACTATGTATTTAGAAAAGCAAAAATAAAATGTTTTTTTATGATAACAACATAATAGCAACAGAATTTATTATAAGTTGTATCGTACAAATAAAAACAATTTAACAGAACTTTATGTGAGTAACTCATTCACCAATAGTCAACGGGTTAAAACTAAATTTATAATTCGGGGAAACCCGGTTTTTGAACAAGCAGACTTAAACACATTTTTTTTAGAAAAACATAGTTAAATATGAATTTACACCTTTAATTTGTGCTATGTATTAATATATATATATATATATATATTGTTTTTATTGAAATTGTTTTGTTATATTGATTTCTAACTTTTAAATGAAGTATAAATGAAATAAAAAATTTATTTTAGAATAAAAATATGTACCATCTTTTTATTTTTTGACTTCAAAGTACCAAAAAAGTTGGTTAGGAACCTAACCTAATATTTTATTGTAAATAGTACCTCTTTTAACGCAGTTTCTGTTAACTCTAAATTTTCAGGAACGCAAAATGAGCGCTAAACGAGTTATACCTGTACTTAAAATTATAATTTAGACATTTAAAAAACTATAAATATCAACTATATTGACAAACTTAAACATATGTTAAAGTTTCATTTTTAGTCTTATTTAATTTTTTTCTTCATACAAGTTGGTTTTGAATATATACCAATCAGTGATATTTTGGGATATATAGATCATGCAAGCAATTTATTCTACTCACTATAATAAAAGAATATATTATGAAATTACAGTTTTTGGAATAAAACAAGTATTTCATGGCTTACGAGGTTAGTATTATATAATGTATTGTTAAATATTGTTACGAAATAGTTTGAGCCCAACCGAGTCACCGGACAAATATGTCCTGGGACAGCTGGAATGTTTACATGCACGCGTGCGTAATACGCGTGATTTAAGCTTTATGCATTACAAAATAGAATAATAAAGTAACAATTATATTAAATAATAAAATTTAATACACAACAAAATAATCGAAAGTAGTGTAAATATGACAAATCACACATTTTCTAAACAAATTCTAAGTTATTTTCCTATTTTATAAATTTTGATCAATTTTTTAATTGATTTTTGATCTCTACTATTAAAGTTTTATTTTTTTCTTTTAAAGAGGAGCAATAAATAAAATAAATAAAAAATATTACAAGAAGCATAAAATAAATAAACATAATTTAAGATGCATTTATTTGAATGTTTATGTTACATTGAAATTAAATGATGACTTTCATCAGGATATTATTTATATTTAACTAAATTTTCCACAATTATTATTTGAAAATTCTTTTGTTTAAATAATACATGCATTTGAATCCAAAATGTTATGAATAAAATTGAATATTCTTCTAACACATGATTTTAAAATTTTTATATTTTATCAAAAATATTTATATTTTTTACTGTTCGGTAAAACTTAAACGAAAATGCAACAACAACACGGCTTATCAAACGCATAAACTATTTTACTTAGTGTCCAACACATATTTCATGTCTATGTGAACCTCTACCGTTGAACATATTTTATATTTTAATAATGTAGCTTTTCTAATGGGAAATTATTAAAATAAATATTGTTTATAATTGCCTGCATGTTTGATTGGTTATTTTGATTGTCTTGGTCCTCGAATTATATCATTGTTTATTATTTATCAAAATGATAATGTACTGTAGACAAACATTTAGTATATATATATTGCCTGCCTTTCATTAATAAATTCTTCAGAAATATTGTTATTTTATTCTTATAACATTTAATATTTTTTATTACATTGTAAAATATAAAATTGATATAAAATATTCAAATCACACAAAAGGACAAATATCAGTCCATTTTTACTCAAGTACAATTTAATAATTATTTTAATAATGCTTTTAATTATTGGTTATTATTTTAATGATTTTCTCAATAAAATTATAGCGATCATTTTTTGCAATTATATCTTTGTTTTAATAATTTCTAAAATTGTTCTTAGATAAAATTATTATGTTAAATAATTTGTTTTACTTATTCTAGGGGTCAAACAGCACTTCATAAAGCAGCATGGTATAAAAGGAAATCTGTATGCCAATTGCTAGTGGAATACGGAGCGTCGATACTCAGCGTCGATAACAATGGCGATACCGCAATCTCCCTTAGCAGAAAGTCAGACGATAAAGATTTGGAAATGTTTCTAAGTGGTTAATTCATTTCATTCTTTGCTAAATTTACGTTTTTATTCATTACTACTAGAATTCTGTTTTTCTATAAAAAATCAATATTCTAAAACAAAAATTTTAATTTCATTTAAAGCTTTAAAACTGTCGCCATTTTATCTGTAATTATTTTGTTTTTTCCTGTAATTGTATTGTTTGTTTATAAACTATTTTTAATCATTTATATGAATGTATAAAACGTAACGCACTTAATTCTTAATAGTAAACTAAATACTTTATTAGAAATTTATCTGTAAAAAGACTTCATTTTTGATAGATATTCAACTAGAATAGTGATCTCCAAACTATGAGCCGCGGAAATCTTTGTATCTACGAAAAAAATGATGGACATTCACATACATAATGCCAAGATTAGCCGTCGCTTACGTGGAAGTTAAGTTTTTCAACCGATCACTACATTGCGAAACCTTACTTTCATTTTTGACAATACAGTTGACTTTAAAAACCGATCCCAGCCAAATTTATCTAAGCCCAGTAGACTCATTTTGACCATTGATTCATAAAACCGACACTAGAATTGACCTTTTCATACAAAATGAGTCTAAAATGCATGCTGTTTGATCGAAAACTAACTTTTTGTTCAAAATTCGATCCTTCTAGACCCAGGAAACAAATTTTGACTATTTATATTAACTATTTTTTTAAACTATTTATTTAACTATTTATAAAACTGATACTAAAATTGGCCTTATCATAAAAAATTATTATAAAACTGATGTTGTTTGATTGAAAACAGACTTTTTGCCTTAGAGTCAAACATTTTTCTTTTAAACCATTAGTACTCAGTAGACACATTTTGACCTTTAATTCACTAATTTTGAAACTAGAATTGGCTTTTTCATAAAACTTTAGCTTAAAATTATTGTTATTTGATCAAAAACTAACTTTTTTTCAAATTCCGACCTAACCCTGACCCCTTTCAACGAAATGCAGCCCAAAATACTCTTAAATCATAAAGTTTTGTGACTTTTGAGCGCAAAATCGTCATTTTGGCGAAAAATAAACACAAAAATGGCGACCACTTCATTAAAAATTCAAAACGGCGGTTACGCAATATAACCTTGATATTGAAGGTGGTATTGACGCTGATAGCTTATGAATAATTTTTGCTTATTGAAATTATATTTTAACTAATAAATTATATAATATACCGGCAACTTATCATTAATTCAATGACCAATTTCTATTTTTTTACTGGAAGTTTTGAATTTAAATACTTTGTGGTATTCAATTTTTCAACTTACACAAGAAATATATTACTGGCCAATTATTTACTTAACTGACAGTTTTTTTAATATTTACTGACTCGATTATACTAACACAGTAATAAAAGTACTGGCAAAAGTATTTAAAAATACTAACCAAATAATATAAAATACTTACCATAAAATGACGGTACCCTACTCTTTTTATAATAATATTTTAGCTATAAAAATAACAAAAAGCTTTGTAAGTTTTATATTTAATAAACTAAACATTTTATAACATATATTAATGTGAAATTTGAACTTGATGATTTTTGTATATCTCCTTATTATTAAGTCGCGTATTTGACAAACATACTCTTAACTCATTCTCAATTAAGTTCAGTTTTTGCCTTTTCTTGTTCTTGTTTAATATATACCAAAAATAATTGATATATGCAAAAATAATTGATATATGAATTGATATATTTAAGTAATTCAAAATCTAAGATAGTAGCCTTTTTTAAAATCAACCCTTATATGAAATTAATAAATTTTCAATAATAAAATTAGCAAAGCTCGCGGCACACTTTTCATATCCCTATGGCACCCCGGTTGAAAAACACTGGTATAACGTATAGTAATATAACATAATATATAGACTAGAAGCCATTATTTTAAAGGATTTGACACTCGACTCAGGACTAAATATCATATGCCAGTCTTATATGGCTGACGACATGACTTTAGAAGTTGATGGAGCCAAACATCTCCATATAATATGACGATTAACGCATTAAAGTTATAGCTTAAATACTGTATTTTAATGTTTTTAAAAACCATTTTCTCCATTATATTTTAACAAATGATTTTTTTTACAAATGTTCACAACATATTATAAAAACATTACAAAGATAATTTGTGCTGTTGTATATTTCTGTGCGTTATGATTGGATAAAATTCATTTTAATGGTTCGCAACATAAATCACAAACTACAAAATAGTAAAAGTTGAAATTAACTTTTTATTTTTATCATTAACCCCTCATAAAATAGATAATATTTCATTCATTATAATGAACATTCCTTTTATGAGTGACGTTAATCTAAAAAAATGCTGAATTTGTTTTCAAAACAAAATAAGTAAAACAAAGTGCCCTGTCAGTTATAGTAATAATAATTCCAATAGAGACCCATCGTTTATACGACATTCAGAGCTTCAGTAAAATGCCAATGGGAAATGAATTTCTGTACTTTATTGCTTTGATATCTTTTACTATGTGTAAATGTCATCGATGGGGTTCGGACTGACTTTTTTCCCAAAGTAATTTTATTTTCAAAGTTGTATAAGTTAGAGTTGGCTTGTTAAGTAGCCGTTGTTGAACTTTAGGCACAAGTTCTATTTGGGACGCGGTTACTTTTAGTTTTTAAATGTCTTGCAAAAAGGTTAAATACTTTACATACGCTGCACTAAAATATTTATATCTTATGAATAAAGCCAGTTTTTAATGTCTCATATGTCATATATTATGTTTATTTATTATTTTATACTTGTATACATTAAGCATCAATATATAAAAATATTTGCGTCGCTTTTGGCAGCTGTAAATTTGTGTATCAACATTTCTTAAATTGCCATAATGTGATATAAGAAATACATAAACTTTTGTATATATGTTTAAAAGAGTACTTAGACTGCATTCACCTGGTTCATCATCCTTCTTTCAGACTATAGATCAACGCGTTGCTTCCTATTTATCACAGCGTCGAAATATTGAGAGAATGAAGATTAAAATAATCTTAAATAAAAAATTCATTTAAATACAAACCGACTACAATAAGTATTCTTGCATTGTATTTCTTTATTACTATTTTTTGTTATTTTGGACAAATTCATGTGAAATATTTATTGTGGTAACATGCATTTTACTGATATATTTAATGATACAAAAATAAGAAAATTTAGCACATTTAAAGATATTCAAGTCAATTGGTTTTTATTTTTTTTCATTAATACAAACAAAATCTTTGAACAAAAATTCCTGAAAATTTGAAAAGAATCATTATTTTTAATACGATTTATGCAGATTTTGAGTCATAATTACCTCGGGATGAAAAATATCTTCAAAAACATATGACAACTTCTACTGGAGTATTTTTATTCAATAATTTCACAGGATTATCAAATTACTATCGATTCTTTTGTCATGGCTGTGCCAAAGAGGTTTCTGAAAAAGTAAAAAAATTGCGTTTTTTCAAATGACAAAAACTAAGGGAAAAAATTGATATCAACACTTACTTTAAATAGAGAAAACTCATACCAAAGAAGAAATATTTGTTACTTATGTAACAAAAAAAGTAATAGATATAATGTCAGAGAAAACAAGAACTAGAAACATTAATGTTAATTATGATAATTTAATCGCAGCCTTATTAAATAAAGACTATTTCTTTGGATATATCAAGCTATATTGGTCAATCAGTTTTGGATTTATTGAAATTTCGGAAGTATCAGTTACAATATTATGGATTAGCTAAATATCAATCGAAACTTATTTTTGAGATCAATGTCAATGCCGGAGATGCTGATTCCTTCTTTTTGGGAGGTAAAATTATCAGATTGAATAAATTATTACTAGTACAGAAAATGCGCATGGCTCAATGCACCACCGACGAAAAATATTTTATAGCGTTTCGGTAATGCGGACACAAAAATAACAACACCCCGCCACCACGCAGTATTCAACAGCTTGTTTCAATCGTGTTACCACGAATTTGTTCATCGTTCTCAACTTCGCGGCTGTATTTAAAAACATTCAAAACATTCGTAGTCACGGCACTTTGCACATTAATCTTTGGATCCAATGACCTTATCAGCAATGCTTCACATATTACGCGTTCCCAATAATTATTAAAACTTTTCAACAAAATTCTAAAATCAAATCAAGAATTTTGTTGAAAAGTTTTAATAATTATTGGGGACGCGTGATATGTGAAGCATTGCTGATAAGGTCATTGGATCCAAAGATTAATGTGCAAAGTTCTGTGACTACGAATGTTTTGAATGTTTTTAAATAGTTTTAGGACGTTAAATCATGTTTATGTATTGTTTTTTTAAAAAAAACATTTTTTAATATTATTAAAATAATTGAATTTGTAAATTTCATTATTTTTTAAAAAATTATAATATAGATAAAAATTATAATATTTATATAAATAAAATTTTAAATTAGTTAAAAGTATTTGAATATTTTTTGAATGTTTATTTATTACAAAATTAAATTAATATAAAAAAATAATTTGTTTAAATTAAAAGTTAATTCATAATATTTTTAGTTGGTTTTGTGTACCTGAAGATGACAGTTATGCTGTCGAAATATATCATACGATGAGTTTTTTTATTGGCGTTATCTTTTAATTAAATCGTTGCCAAATTTATTTTATTAATTATTATTATTATTATTATTATTATTATTATTATTATTTTCATTATTGTCATTATTTTCCGTTAGCTACCGAAATGATTCGCAGAAATACTATATTCGAAGCAAATGATGGACAATAATTCAACTGTAATTTTGGTTTAAATTGTTTGATTTGTATGTTTCTAATTTCATTAATATATTTATCAGTGTTTTTAGTTTGTTTTAATAAATAAATTTATATTTGTTATTATCAACTCATTTCATAAAGAGTAGCATTTTTATGATTGATATAGTTTTATTTATATTGACAAATTAAAAATAATAATAATGTAAAATGGCCAAAATACAATAAAACTCAGAATTTCGGCAAATTATACTGACTTGGTATAACTTATATGACTTTGAAAATCGTATTTCAATAGATTTGCCATCTATTTCTTTATTTGTAGATTGTTTGCTTACTTTGTTGTGTTCGTAAAACTCAACATCTTGTGACCTGTTTGAAATAGGAACTTTGTCCCGCATAAATTTACAATTTTAATAGAAATACGATTTAGGGAGAATATTTAGAATTTGCAGAAGTATTGTTTCATTAAAATCATAATTCATTTCTTTCAGAACTTCAGCAATCCAGTTGATATAAGGCGTCTGATTACTAACGGTCAATTTATTAACTGGAAAATCTAATAAAAGACAGCGCCAATAATTTAAGACATTATATCAAGTAAATAGTTTATTTAAATCTGTAAAATTAACATGTAAAATCTAAGAAAATAAGATTCTACCACAACGCATAAACTGAATGTATTTGAGTAAAGTGAAAACGAACATAATTTTACTTTTACAGCCTCTATTGTGCTCACTAATATTGGTCAATCCCTTCAATCGACAATGCTCTAAAACTCGAGTACAGAGATGACGGGAAGTCTCTCAATGCATGTAGTATTACATCATTACATGTAAATTGATAAACGAGATCTGAACACAATCCAACCGGAGTTTTTGATTTATTAATAAACATACCTTACCTTACGTACCTTGCGTACTTACACGACTAAGAGACGATCTTATAACCTAAATTTCCCATCTGCTTACTTAACTTTCTCTTATAATTTGTTAAACCTTCCCAGTACGGCAATACTAACACAAATTTAAGCTTATTACTCTTTATTCATTTTTACTATTATTTAGATCAACACTTAATTCACATTCATTTATCAAATTACATTCAAACCTTTCAAAAACATGGATCCTTAGGATTTTTAATCAATTTTTCAACAGTTTTTTATATCATCAATAATAAAAATGATTTTACCCATTCTTTATCAACAACTCAACCAATTTATCAACACTTTTTACCAAATTAGAAAAAATAGAAAATAAATATGGTTAAAGGATTGATTTATCGACATGGTCTTTATCTTATATTTAAATTCACAAAAGCTTTCTGTAGAAGTTTAAAGACCAGTATAATTATTAATTTGTTTAAATGTTATTGTATAATATAATAATAGACTTTGTATTCGGTTTTTAAATCGATCCAATTAACACCAGAAGTTCTGTGACTAACATAGTAACCACTAAGGCAAATTTTATGAAGCCACCAGAAACATATGGTATGGATGCAAATGTAAAAGATTTTATTATAGAAACAGAAAGATTCTTTGACATTGCAAATATTGCGGATGATTACAGAAGCAAATTACTCAAAGAATTTCTCAAATCAGTGCCACCAAGAAATATGATTAGACAAATGAAAATCTTCACTATACAGAAAGATTAAGAATATCATTTTCTAAAATAAGAAGCCTAATTTATGATGTCAATAAAGCACTCAATTATAGTGAATGAAATAAAAATGCCGAACTTTGTTCAAAAATCGAAAAATGGCGAAAGGTACTTTTAAACATAAACTGTATAAAGAAGAGATAAAGAATTTGTTAATGTTTAATTTGCTTGAATATAAAAAGATAAATAAGGATCTCAAAATGCAGGATTTAAAATCATTCGATGATTTGAAAGAAAGTTTGAAGAAATATGACCCACCTTCAAATGAAATTAATACATTTAATGTTGAAGTTGCTGCAATGATTAAAAATCAACGTTAAACTGATGCTGTAAAGAAAACTTTACCAAGATACAATTTTGAAAACCGATCAGGCAAAGAAATAGGATTTTATCGAAGAAACAAGGACGAAATTCCAAAAGAACAAATGGTTGCAAAATGATGGACATCGATGGAAAGAAGTAAGTAATTCTAGAAAATATCAAACGCGAACAGATTGTTGACCGCATCAAGATTTTCGATGTTGGTCATGTCATGAAGAAGGCCATAAAAGAAAGGAATATCCATATATTCATAAGTTATAATTCTTGTTCTTGGCGAATTGAACTGGAAAGACGCAATTCTCTTTCTTGATGATATCCTAATTTTCTCGAAAACA
Organism: Schmidtea mediterranea; assembly: GCA_022537955.1. Lineage (NCBI taxonomy): Eukaryota > Metazoa > Platyhelminthes > Tricladida > Dugesiidae > Schmidtea > Schmidtea mediterranea. The sequence goes on along the minus strand of CM039680.1, from coordinate 40,189,969 downwards.
TTAGGTGAGCATTATCAAACTATTGAAAAAGTGTTTCAAAATATTAAATTAGCAAATCTAAAAATAAGCCCATCGAAATGTCAATTCAAAATAAAACGAATAAAAGTTTTTGGGCCATTTTATTGGAGAAAATTTATTACAAACGGACGAAAGCAAATTCGAAACTTAAAAATTTTGATAGACCTAAATGTGTAAAAAGTTTTAAAATACTTTCAGACCTAGCAAATTATTATCACAGATTTATTAAAAAATAAATAAAAGATTCAAAAGTACTTGAAGGCTATGTGGAAGTATACAAAAGAAACTACTGTGGACAGATGACTGTGAAAATTCTTTTCAAAATAAAGCTAAAATTAACATCTACACCTGTTTTAAAATTCATATTGGATAAAGATGCTAGCTTTGATCGCACTAGTGCTGTATTATATCAGACCGAAGAATATAGTGAAAGAGTTATTTCGTATGGATCTCGAGCCATGGATAAACATGAATTATACTATGAAAATTTATGATGAAAACTAAGAAAGCTATTACTCCTCAATTTCAAACATGGATAAACCATCCTAGCAATTTGGACATGGAAATAACATACAGAAAAGTTGAAAGTCATAGTAATGTCTAGAATAGTGCGTGAAACTTGCATACAATGTCAAACGATTCATGAAAATCCTAAAATCTGTAAATTAAAAACGAGATTGTTAACACCGATGAGAAAATATTAAAAATAAATGCCAAAAGCATTCCGACGAAATTGAAAGATTGAAAGAAAGTATCGATAATAACCAGAATAAAACATCGTTTAAAGGCATAAATGTGATTGGTCATAAGTTACAGATAATAATCTCTTATAAATAATAAATTATCGTAAGTTTCTTCATTACCTATATTTAATGAGCATTTATAAGCTTATTTGAAGATAATGTTTCTAGATTTTATTGTATTTTACTCATCATTTAAAGTACAAAGATCGTAATTTTTGACGGATTACAGCTAGTTACCTATAATTAATGGATTCTGGTAAATTTATTTCAAAATAATAATTGTCCAAATTAAGGCAGGCAATCCATGTCAAGAAGGCATTTGTCATTGCAACCTAATTCAGGGTTAAAATCGGCAGTCTTATTGTATGATTGAGAATTTCATTTTGTGACTATTTTTTGTGACTATAGAAACTTGAATGACGTTGAAAAAGGCGTGAACAATTTAAAATTATCAAACCGGTAACTCAATCGAGGGTGAAATTTGTTAAAATTTATGTTAAACCAGCTCCCGAATATGACATAAATTAAGTATTGTTTTAGAAGGTATTTTTCAAATTTTCTTACTGATAACAATTTTGTTCAACGATAAATATTCCACCATAAATATTATAAATAGAATCATGAAATGAAATTAAAGAAAGCCAGATATCAGTCGAATCTCGTTGAAAGAATCTATTGTAATTGTAATAAAGCTTTGTACAAAACAGGAGATACTATCAACGCAACTATCAACGTGTTCCGGTCAGAAGCGGTGAAACTCAGTCAGATCATTTAAGACAATAGGCTCAAGGTGGTACACCCTAGATAAACGTAGACCTTCTTAGTATTACGGTAAAGAGAAGCGGAGCCAAAATCCGGTTCGTGAAGAACAAAAACGACGGGAGATGGCCATATCCTCCGTAGAACGGATTGCCAATCATTATTCATATATCATTTCACATGAAATTATAATTTAAAATATATTTTATCAATTTTTAAATTTAATTTAAAATATCAAATGTTGTTAATAACGTTAAAGTAATTTTCAATCAAAAAGAAATAAATATTTCATTTACAAGTTTAAAATTAAAAGATTCAATTTTATTAATTCAAAATAATAACTTAATTTTTAAATAAAATTCGACTTGATTGGCTCTTATTGAAAGTAATGAATACCAACTAATGTAAATTTTGATAATTGCATATGTCGATATTTTTTCGAATTTATTTAATATATTTTAATTAACAATAAATTAGTATAAAACATTTACGGTAATGAAAATAAATGAAATATTAAAAATTTAATAAATTGTTTAAATTCTAACATCTTTAAAAATATTGAAATATACTTTTAAATTATTAAAATATTATTTTTCAATAATATATATATAAACTTAAAATAAGTGATAATAAATATTTTTATTTATAACTAAATAAAAATATAGCTATGTCAAATTACAAAAGTATCAATTTCTAAATGCGAGGAGTTCCAAACAAAACTTTGATGGTTTTAATTAAAACATAAATTGTAATTAAAAACAGAATTTTTGATTGGTAGAATTGAATAGCACAAAAAATTTGTTTTAATTAAAAATCTGACGACATTATCTACAAATTACTTTATAAATATCCAAAACAACTTTACTTTTGAATTCTAATTTGTAAAAATTGAAATAAATTTGAGATAATTTGTAAATTATTTTAAACATTTGGCACAATTTAAAAATTTAAATTGTCTGTCACAAAATCCTTAAATTCAAATTTATTTAAAATAGTATCAAAATCGTTAAAATCAATAAACATGTTTATAATAAATCCCAAACACTAATAGATTTAGTTTCTGAACTATTGTAAATATTTTCATGTAATGGCTGCAATGCCACATACATTGGAGAGACTTCCCGTCATTTTCGCACACGGTTCAGGAACATAGCCAATTGAGAGGCCTGAGTAATATTATTGAGCATAGAAAATGTGCAAAGAAACAACTGATTTAAAAGATTTTAAAATTTTATATAAAACTTCAGTAATAAGTGGGAAATAATTTTATGTGAGGCTTTGGTGATAAAATCACAATCCACTAAAATAAATGTTCAATCAGCAAAGGATTTACTGAGATTATTGAGATTAATCGTAATTTACTAGTGCTTGTAAATATTTAAGATATTTAATTTATCATTATTGTTTCCGTATATAAAATTTACAAAGATTATGATGGCAGATCGAAGATAAGGATAATTTCCTCAAAATATATTTCTTATATTTGTCGTTTTCGAGTTTTTATAATTATTATTACTTTTATTAAAATCTTTTTCATATAATAATCAAAATCTTTTTTTTCTAATATATGATTCAAAAGTTCTGTTTAATTCACTTCAGATAAGATCCAACAGACAAAATTTGTATTATAAAATTGCAAATAATTTCAAGATTTCCTAAATTCATAATTAGGCAATGTAATTTTGCAATGTTCTTATTTTTATTTATTCAATATTACTTTTTTGTAATTCGTGAGATTTTTAAATATTCAAGTTTTGGATTTCATAAAATAGAAATTTATGGCTATAAAGAGTATACATATTAAAGTTGAAATATAACAGTGATGAATATAATAAAAAAGTATTCAATTTAAGATGTAGCACCCCCAAAAATACAAATTTATACCTAGTCTAACTTTATTGATCAAACGATAAAACAACAAAAGGAAAAAATAGAAAATTTATTATTTGATCAACTGTAAATCATCTAGGTCAATCCAAATTTATAAATGGGAATAAATGTTTTATGTATGTTATGAAATATTACGTGTATCAAGATATTGTTGGATTAGAGCTGAATAAGTAATCAATTAATTAATTTTAATTAATCAATTTTTAAAAAGGCGTCAAAATACATAACATGAAAACCACACCAAGATAATTTAAAATTCATTGTCTTACATCAATTGAAAAAAAATAACACAACACAAGACACTAGAAGAATAAATTGTACACATTTAAATAAAATCAAAACGCAAGAAAAAGACAAAAAATTTATTTAAAATAAAATAAAATTAATAAAGCACTATAGTGCATAATTATCGCCATTTTAAATTAGAAATCCATCATGGCGAAATAATGAAAAGAGCTTAATTAATTAATTAATTAATTAAATTAAAATTAAATTAAATAAGGGCGAAACGCTGCTCAAATATTTGAAAGATGCCTTTATAAATAATGAATAAGGTTTACCAATTGATACAGGAATTGTAGGAATATACGAGTATGGACAAAGGAATAAAAAGAAATAGACGTAGGACCTTCCATCGGCAGTCAGGAACCCGAAAGTGAAAATATTATAAAGAATAGTTCTAGAAATATACAGTACCAACATAGTAACTAGCATGGGTTCATAGCAGGGGCAGAATAAAAATATTGAAGGCGTTTAAGGAACAGTCATATAGGAACCCTAGAAAAATAAATTAAAACAAACTCTATTGGCCAACAATATCTTAAAACTTCTATTAGTTTTATTGATTGTCAAAAGGAATATACGAGTTTCTTTTGAAATGTTCCTTTAGGAAACATTTTTCAGCGAACAAACTTTGATTAGTCAATTATATATTATCATGTATCAACTTTCCCATGGGAAAAATATCCCAACTCAAAATGATCCCAAAACTTAAAATCCATAGAAAAAGTTTACTAACGCAAAAAATATCCCAAAATTTAATTTTCTTAAAACATCTTCTATACAATATACAACAACAGGAAGCATGTTTCAAGACATGATTTATCCACTTGTACATTTATTAGATATATACTACCACAAATCAAAATATTTTCTTTATTGTCAAATACTCTTATATTTGATTCTACTCAATTATGAAAATATTCATATTCTTGCAATTTTATTGTTTAACCCATGCTGTACCAAGCTGGTCAAAATGCCGGCTTGGTATGCGACGTTCTAAAATGGCTTGGTAAATGGCAGGTTGAATATTACAAATTGTAATTATCGAAAAATATGTTTATTTCAAGTTGAATTTAATTCATCACCCAAAACCAACCTGCATCCCAGATAGCCGCTCGACGCCATCCCCACAGTGTCGTTTGTAAATTCAAATTTATAAAATAATTTTTGAATGTTCTTTTAATAAACTTTTATTAATTAATAAAATTAGGCATATGATCTGTTTTATTATTAATTCACAAATCTTGTAAATTTCAAAATATGACAGAATCAAATAAATTGTTGAAATGTTTTCTGAAGTCACGATCTTCTCCACGATGGATTCCAACATTATTGTTATTATTATTATCATCAACATCAATCACATCAGCCCATATATAATGCCTATATGCAAAACCTGTTTTTTTCGCATCCAAGCTCTCTTATAATTTCGATTAGTCGATGCCATCATAAAGCTTTTAAAAGTATAAAGCTGATTTTTCTGGGTTCCGATTCTAGTATGAGGTAAAGAAATATGTGCGCTATTGTTGTAACAATCTAAATATGATTGATGTTTTATATATGTACTAAGTAATTTTAAATCTTTAGCTTTCATAGTTGACATTTTTCCTAAAAGGCTGTAACACTTTGAGCGCAAGGAAACCCACTGACAAAATCATCCTTACGAATGCCTATAACTGAGTCAAGTCTCCTAGAATATAAAGGATGTGAAGGATCATAATTGGATGTATCTTAAAAGTTATTCGAAATCATTGCTGGAAAAAAAACCTAATTGTTAATTTTTAATCTCAAGGAAAAATTTGCATTAATCTGACAACTAAATTATCGCATATATTTCTCCAATTCCATATATTGCAGTTAGTACATCCGTAGTTTGGATAAATCCAAAACTGACTGACCAATGTAAATTGATCTATCAAATCTTTATTGAGATGTTCAGCAATCAGATCATCCGATATTTTTATGGATTTCCTTTTTGCCGGTTTTGAAACACATTTAATAAACGTTTCAACAGAATTACAACCGCAAATTAATATTATTTTTAACGTTTACAAGCTATTATTATATAATTTGAAAAAATCTCTGTGCGGTTCTTTAACTGAATTTGCACGCAAATTTGTTCCTGCTTGAATTTTATATCCCTATGTATATTTACAACTTTTGCCCAAGAGATAAATAAAACCTGAGAAGTCTGCAATAAATAACACGATTTTCAACTTTTTAATTGGGCTGATACATCCTTGCAGGGCCAATCTGAAAGTCGTTCAAAAAATCATGCAAATTTTCAGGAATATCGATATTCACTTCCACAGTATACCCATATGGAAGAATTTTAATATACTCATTCATACATGCATGCAATATCGCATTCAGGCCATCATGAACCCAAGTAAAATTTAATTACGGAAGATTTTGGATAAGAGTCCAACCATACATATTATTTATATAAATATATAATAATTCTGTTTATTTCAGTTTATTTCTGTATATTTCAATATATTCAGCAACATAATGTTTGTTAAGAAATAGTATACATTTCTATACATTTCGATACAAAACTATACATTTCTATGTCCTGTAAGTGTTTTATAAGTTCTATTAATGTCAATAGCGTTGAGGCTCATGACATACCCGAAATACATTAGAAATTAAAAAGTTCAAGATCATTTTGCACGGTATTGCTGAAAATAATCTGCGAGGAGAAATACATCTAATTTTAGGTAAGTTAGCATGTAGTGGCACAAATTAATACAATGTTGCTGAGTACGAATAAGTTGTGTCTTAGTGTACTATCTTCTGTAACATCAAACCAAATATGTGGTGATTCATAAGTAGTCTCAAAAACCTCCAAAGAAGTAGCAAAAGTAAACTGAAAAATAGCTTTAGAATCTATTATTAATCTATTAAAAACAGATAATATTTTGTGAAAAGTATGTTTTCTATGATTAAAATATATAATTTCGATACCTACGTAAAATTTCAATTCTAACTGGATTATTCCAGGATTTTTATGATAACTTCATTGACGGTTGGTGCATTAAACGTTATGTAAAAAAATTGGTGATGGCTGGAAATAAAATATGTTAACTTAAGAAAATGCTGAGAAAATTCTAGGAGCTGAAAATAATTACGTTGATACAAAAATTCCGGACTATTTAAACTTGGCAAATTTAAAGGAACCAACTAGACAGTTTTTGCTACTTCGGACAAACAAATTTATGTTTTATAATGAACATTCAATCTGGTTAAAAACATATTTACAATTCCAATTTAATGAAACGATTTTATGTATTTTTAGTGCTACGTTGGACTAATTAATTTCTATTAAAATGTGTGTAAAATTAACAAATATATATAATACAGTAAATTTGGTACCAAAGTTTTGATTTAACATATTAACTCTACTTTTATTTATAATAAATATTTATATTCCACTCAAAGACCAATTGAGAAAGACTCCAGTGTCACTTTGAGAGATTAGGATATTTCCCTGGAAAATATAAATAATTTTTATATAATCAGAAATAAAAGGATTTTATCATGTTCGACAATCTCTCCAATAATTAAAATTATGAATTTATGAATTTTAATATTTCTCATTTATTTTTATTTTCAAGCACAAAGGCTTAAAAGAATTTGACTTATTTGTCAAATATATTAAATTATCGAAATTTGCTAAGCAAAATGAAAATATTCCATTATAACATTTTTTAATTTGATTATTTATATATTATAAATATAGTATAAATAATTTATATGTGATTTATGTATAATTTGTAAAAAAATTTGCAATAAATTCTTTATAGGAAGATTAAAAAATCTTATTATTGAGATCAAAAGTAAAATGTCCGTTGAAAAAAAGAAATAATTTGATTTAATTTTAATTTTTAATGTCGATTAATTTATATTTGTTAAGAGTTATTATTTTTTATTTTATTACATATATTTAAGTATTATTAAATAAATAATATTGTTGGGTTACTATTGAACTATTCAGTTAATAGCTGACTCCTCATGCTCTATATTTATAAATCAAACAATCAAGACCTAACACAGAATACGTTTATTGATTTTCAGCACAAGCTCATAAATCGTAACACTGTTTGAACTTTTCTTTCAGAAAGCTGTTTGATTATAGTTAACATTAAGGCAGGTAGCCCAACGGTTAAATAAGCTTTTGCTCAATTTCTTCAAAAATAACGACTCAAAGCAAAGCTTTAACATTCATTTGTTTAACAGTTAATTTATAGTGATACTAAGAAACAATCGTTTTATTGTCAAGAGTGATAAGTATAGTTTTTAAGATTATTAAAAAAATTAAAATTAGAATAACTGAAAAAAGGTAATAAATAGTATATAGCGCGGGGTTAGGATATCTTAATTTTTAAAGAGTTTGATATTTCGAATGAAATAAGTTTAGCGTTGTTTCAACGAAAGTTAAAACACAGTTAATTAATGTTATTTAAATTCTTATTTTTATTCATTAAAAATATTAAGAAGATTCAAAAGATTTTCCCAAAATTTATTATTCAAACAAAAACTGCTAAATAAATTAAATTTAATCATGCATTTTCATATTCTTAGCGATGTCAACATACTGCAATGATATCCATACTATTTAAATATATAATATTATAGATTTAATATACATATTTATATTAAAGATAAATTATTTGTTAGATTGATCTCAGAGTTGAATCTTTCATAAGTTGAATGCATGAAAAGGACTCGGAGGTTTTAAGGAACCCAGATTACAGAATTCCAATTTGCGGCATTTAATTGACAGGAAACGAGAAGTTATCAATATTTTTTAGGTAATTTAAATATATTAAAGAATTATTATTGATTTTTAAATAAATCTTTTGAAACTAGTTATGTTTGTATTGTGAATTTAACATTTGCAATAAATAATTCCAATTTTTATATTTATTAATAAACACAAATAAAAAAATTAAAACAATTTTCATTTATATTTCATTGCTTTTATTTAATATTAGTTATTACTATAAGCAATTTCGTAACAGTGTAAAAAGTAGCAATGGAAATCGCATAGTTTGTGCATGTTCCATGTAACTTTGGTGTTGTTCAAAAATAAAAATGTTAATTATTGCAATTTCCTCAATAATCTCTCCAATTACATTTAATTGAAAAGATTTTTAATATATTAATATGTTCAATTAATGAATATAATATTAAAAAAACTGTAGAATAATCGAAATTTACTAAATTGGGTTTTTTTGAAATATATTATTTAGCTTTTAAACATAATTCTTGTTTTTTATATATTTTAAATAAATATTGCTTTATAACAAATTGAGTTTTTTGTTATAATAAATTCAAGTTCGTCATAGTAAACTTTTAATAAAAATATTCGAATTTTTTAAGTGATCTGACAATTGAAATTCTGATGTATTTATAATTTTTACAAATATTATTACCATATTTATTATACATACATTTATGTATATTAAAAAACATGATGAGTCATAAATTATTTTTGATTTAATTTAATTTATGTTTTGTTTTAATTAGCCGCAAATTTTAAAAAGCCAGTTTCTCATAGAAATTTCGGTGCTAATTAGAAATGATTATTATAAACTGAATGAAAAGGTAATTGGATTATTAATTGAGTTTTATCATCATATTTAACAACGCAATAATTTTTATTGAAAACACGTATAAAACAGTCTCTCAGCTGTTCTTCCACATTAGAACTATTAGAAATATGTGTCAAAATTTTATCTTAAATCCACTTATTTCTTGATTATACAATTTTTGTGAATGGTTATTATTTTTGATATTATTTATAAATCATGTATGAATTGCATTTGTTTATTTTTTTAAGCCAAAAATCAACTTATTTTTGAATTTCTCAATTTTAAGGTTTAACATTAAAACGTTTGCCTCCTATCATTGTAAAATTATATTCAAATAATAATAGTTTTCAAATGTTGAAATTCTTACTCAATTTCAAAGGATTATTTTTATTTATGAATAAACTTGAAAAACATCAAAATGCTATTTTGAAATATATGAATATACAATTATTTACATATTTGAGATTAGTTACTTATATTTACAACTATTTGCCTTGTTATTATTTTCATTATTATTATTATTATTATTATTATTATTATTATTATAATTATTATTATTATTATTATTATTATTATTATTATTATTATTTTGTTTGTAATATATTATTAGTGAATACAATAAAAATAACATTTAAAATTTATTATTATTATTTGAATTTATTATTTTCTTCTCATGATTAGATTTACGAAATTTGATTACTGTAAATTAGCATCATTTGCTTTGTTTTTATGAGCACCTCCTAATTCTATTACAAATTGTTAGATTCAAATTTTGGTATTGACTGATTTAACTGAACAAATAAACAATTTTATTTATAATTTGTCTCTGATTTTGATAATATTGTAAAATATTTATTTCAATAAAACTGCAAATCAATTTAAATTTTAAAAAAATTATTAAAATTTGACAATTAAATTTGAACGTTTATCATACATTAATTAGTTCAAGTATTTAAATTTAAAATAATTAAAAATTCGAACTATTTAATGATCATATAGTTAAAATAGTTCTTATTGTTTATAAATCTGATAAATCAGAATCAGATATGATATTTAGTAACAAACCTAAAAAGAAAATTACCATTCTCTTGGGACGTAAAAATCTTTCTCTAATCAAGCCTAATTTTTGGCCAGTTTCCTCAATCCAAAATCACTAATCAAAATTTTAAATTCTCAAAACTTATGTAAAATAATGATCTTCATTTGCAAAAATAAATCCAAAAAATAATATTTTATTTCAAATAACAGTCAAACAGTTTGAGTAGAAACCTTTACAACGTTAGAAGTCTTTCAATTAAATAAATATCTTTGGTCTGACTTTACCCATCTATATATCATGCAAAGCTCAACAACGGCGCTAAAACGTATTTTGACAGGATGCTGGTATCAAAATAAAAGCTTAAAAGTAGGTTCACTTACAGTTATTATGACTAGAATTGAAGGCAACCAACTTCTATGTAATGCAACACATACTCTTTAACAGAAGACGTAGTAAATCAGACCAGGAAAAGCATATCGTAGATGTAGACCCCGTCTTGCCAATTCTACCTCGATCATATTTCCTTCAATCATTTCAATCTGAGTTAAAACCATTTGCAGTAAGTAGCTCCATAGTAAGGGTATACTCACATATTACGCTCACGTTTATATTTAATTCATACAACACAAAACTTGGGCTCATCCAAGGAGCTGATGTTTTTGAGTACTCTGAACTAATAGTTGACAGAGCATATATAAAAAATATTAGGTTCAACTACGTTAATCAAATGACAGCAGTCTTTCCATTAGAAATACCCTAAAACATCAGTTCATACCTCTTTAAAATAAACTTCCATCAACCATATGCAAAAACAATAGGTTTCAGGATAAAAAAAAGAACAAAGCACGAAATCGGAACAACTCTTTGTGCGCTAATAGAGCATCGTCTCAGAGTACAAAATTACAGGCTTACGCAGAAAATGAATTTCTTCAATTAGAAAAACAAGGTATAATCCAAAAATCATATTCACAATGCAAGCCACTTCTGCAAATCGTATCAAACAGGATAGCTCACTGAGAATTTGCTGTGAATACAGAAGCGTAAACAAAATAACAATATTGGAATCACATTCAATGCTTTACATCTAAGACATTCTACAGAGATTTTCAATTTGTTCTGTGTTTTAAATTTTTGCAATTAGCCAAAATAAGAGTCCATTCCAAAAATTGCCGTAATTAGACAGCTTGGTTAGTTTAAGTACGCATCCATGATCTTCTGATTTTACAACTCATCAAAAACATTTCAACGCCACATTAAGACATTCAACACTCAGTAGCATCCGTTAATGACATTATCTTTGCCTTTCCGGACATTAAAACAACACAAAAAAACTTATGCATAATTGATAGAGCCTAAACAAATATAATGTCTAACTAATACCGAGGACATGGTCATTCTTCACTTCAACATCAGTAAGTTCTAGGCCAACAAATTTATGCAAACGATATAAAACCCTTAGTATTGCGTTTAAAAATAATAAAGATTTTCCCAAACTGATGACGGTTACCGAATTATGAAACCTTTTAGAAAACGTCAACTTCTGCAGGAAATTCATTACAAACCTATTGCTATTGATGGCCACATTTACAACGTCAGCTTAAAATCCAAAAGCACCAAAATCAGTTGAACGAAGAAAGTTGATACAGCATTTCAGTCAATTAAAGCTAGCTTGCAAAACATCCTCATATTCAATTTCCCAAACTCAAGATTTCATCTCACGCTAATAACAGATGCTTTCACATAGCCATAGGCATAATTTTAACACTTTCCTTTCATATTTTAAAAACATACTCATAGGAAGGAAATCCACAGGTTTTACAGGCCAACAACCTTAATTCAGCGCATGTCCATGAAAACTCATCACCAAAGCCAAAGAGAGTCATAATTATCTCTAGGATTTCAACCTAAACATTGAGTATATCGCATGAACAAACAACGTAATTTTAGGCTGCTTCTCGCGTATCGAAATAAATGACATCTCATTTTTTAATTTTTTGATGTAAAATCAAACTAATGCTTCGGACATATTTCTTTATCCTTTCAGACCTATTATTATTGTTTCAAATATAATATATATACATATAATAATGAAATTTGATTCCAACATAATTTTCAGAAAAAAATCTAGTACAGAATTTTTAGCCAATGAATTTTATAAAAAATTTTACATTAATTCTTAAAATGAAATATTTGTTACTGGAAATTCAACAAACTTTTAAATTTGTCTAAGTTGAAATGAATTTCCTTTGATGAATCCAGTTAAACAAACTCGCAAGACATTGTTTAATATATTTTCAGTAGAAATTTAATATTCAAAACATGATTGAATGTTTACTTTGCTTCTCTTAATTATTATTAATTCATTATTTCCGATGAAAAACAAAATGATAAAATAATAATAATAATAATAATAATAATAATAATAATAATAATAATAATAATAATAATAATAATAATAATAATAATAATAATAATAATAATAATAATAATAATAATAGTAATAATAATAATAATAATGAAAATAATAATAATAATAATAATAATAATAATAATAAAATAATAATAATAATAATAATAATAATAATAATAATAATAAAAAAAAAAAAAAAAAAAAATAATAATAATAATAATAATAATAATAATAATAATAATAATAATAATAATAATAATAATAATAATAATAATAATAATAATAATAATAATAATAATAATAATAATAATAATAATAATAATAATAATAATAATAATAATAATAATAATAATAATAATAATAATAATAATAATAATAATAATAATAAATAATAATAATAATAATAATAATAATAATAATAATAATAATAATAATAATAATAATAATAATAATAAATAATAATAATAATAATAATAATAATAATAATAATAATAATAATAATAATAATAATAATAATAATAAAATAATAATAATAATATAATAATAATAATAATAATAATAATAATAATAATAATAATAATAATAATAATAATAATAATAATAATAATAATAATAATAATAATAATAATAATAATAATAATAATAATAATAATAATAATAATAATAATAATAATAATAATAATAATAATAATAATAATAATAATAATAATAATAATAATAATAATAATAATAATAACAATAATAATAATAATAATAATATAATTCAATGATAATAGATAATTGTTTAGTATTTCAATTTCAATTTTGTTGGGAAATATCTTGTCATTCTCCGGAATTTAATAGTTACAATTCAACAATCAAAATTGCCGCTTTTTTCTTTTTTAGTTATGGAATTTCAATAGAAATCCGAAAACTCATTGAAAATCAAAATTAATTAAAATTTTTAATTTTTATGGAATTACTCAATTTAAGAAATTGAGTTTCACCTATTTGTCATCATGAATTTTGAAAATAATTTTTAAATAAACTTTTTAATATTATAATAAAACTAACGATTCGGTTCAACTTAATTTTAAGTGTGATTTAAGGCATATAACAACTGTTGCTCCTTGCCGAACGGTTCAAGGGGTCTCAAGTATTGAAACAAAATATAAATTTATAAACAACAACCTCTCTGATTGTTTTCATATTGCGACTCTTGAATAAGCAATAAATGATATCTTCTTTGAGTTGTCATCAAATATAATATATATTGCTTTTTTACCATTCGATTGATATCTCCGGGCTTTCTCATAAAAAGAGATAAGCATCTTCTTAATAAATTTTCTTCAATTAAAATATCATTTTTTCTTTCACAAAATCTTTAAATAATCTTTAAATCATAAAATCTCCAACAACAAAAAAATTCTAAAGCATAAAAACTTATATTTTTATTTTAATTTACAACTAATTTTTCCTCAATTCATTTTTGAACATTTTAAACAACCAAAAATTAAAAGTTTAACTTTAATAATACATTTTTACAATATTTATTTTATATTCAAAATTAACCACACCTTCTATCGAATAATTCGTATAATTATTATTATAGTTTATTTTAAATAATCTACATGCAGTAGCATCGAGTCGTTATGCCAAAGTTTATTTAATGTTATTAAATTCATTAATGTTATTAATTCTTCCTTCCGGCCAGTTATGATAGTAGTAATTTTATGATTTATACTTATACTCATTGTAAATAATAAATAAATAAAAGTAAACATTTATAGTTGAAATTAGTAATAATTAGTAATATTAATAATAAAAATCGCTAGCTGAATTAGTTTAAATGAAGGAAGAAGGAAAGTTTTTGATTTTAAATTAAGCTTTGTTTAATTTACATTAACTTCATAAATTACTATCAGAAATGACAAATATTATGGGAAAATGGTAAGTTAAAAGTTACATTTTTTATTAAATTTATATTTTTTAAAGATTTTTTATTATTTTTAATTTTTATGTTAATAATATTTTTATTTTAATTAAGCTTCTTATTTATTTTTAATTTCAAGTCATTTATGCTTATTTTTTAAAAATGTAAGATTTATTAAATTTTATTAAATGTTATCATTTACAAATAATTTTTGGAATTTCTTTCTATACGGTTGTAGTATTTTTCTCCATTTCTGTGACTTTGACTAATCTTTTTTTTAATAATTCTGAATACCTCAAAAGATTCTACTTTGAAGTTATAATTTCACCTATATCACGTTTATCAATGCTTTTCTTCTATATTTTCCATAATTTTCGGTAGTCTATCATTATTTTTCAAATTTCTCAAATGATTTTAAACTAGAATTTTGTCAAATAAATTATAATTTATTTACTCATGAAAAAGTGGAATGTGATAAATTTCATATTTTTATAGTTAAAAATGCCCATAATAAATGATTACTATCCAGAACTTTTTTTGTCGCTTAGTGTATATATTTTTTTAATGATTTTTGTGTGCAGTAAATGTGTGTTTCGAAAATATTTTTCTTTAATTTACGCTGGTTTCTATAACTTGTATGTTAATTATTTTTATAGTATACTTTAATTAGTTGGGTAACTGATGGTAATTTTGAAAGATGGTGTAGTTGTCATTTAGTTATATCGATATGCAAAATGATAACATAGGCTATATGCAAATATAAAACAAAAAGTTGATAAATAGTCAGAAAAGAAATAAATATAAATGAAACTTGAAACGAGGTTAGATACTAAGGTAAAAAATTTTCATATAGATTAGGTGAATAAATTAATTTATTAAAATTATTAACAATTTATTAAATAGTGTTGAATGTTAGTGTTATTCATTACATCTGTTTTTCGAATTATTTGTGAATATATTACTATTGAAAAAATTCATTGAAAGGAATTTCATAATACTTCAGATAAGTGATTGAATAAATAAAATTTAGAATATTTCTCATTATAGTTATTATTTATACAAAATAAAATAAAGCTAATAATTAAAAAGAAAGTTTTCAATTTTTGTCTATGAATAGTACTATTGGTTTTGTTTATTTCTACAAAAATAATATATTATGTTAATTTTTTTCTGTTTTATGAGCTTTCATCTTTCACTTCCATCTTTTGTTTTTATTTGTTAAAACAAAAATTTTATTCTTTAATTTTTGTTTTTATTAAATTTAATCAAATTTTATACCCATAAAATAAACCATTGAGATCAAAATACTAATAAAATTAGTAAAGATTTAAGCACAATGAGGTCGGCATCACAAACTTTACAAATTATTATGTTATAATAAAATTGAAATTGTCATAGAAAAAGCAGGAATAGGAAAGCATACTAGTTAGACAAAAGTTGAAAAGTAAATGTAAATTTACTAAAAAGGTGTTTATAACATAGACATTAAACAGTATTACCAAGAACATGAATGCCATTGACTGCAGAAAAGCACGACAAGTGTACCTCTTTTTCTCATATTTCCGGTCATAATTGAAAAATGAAAAGGTTTAGATAGGTGTCCATTATGTGAATATACATCGATTGCTAAAAGAAAAACTATACAAAAGATAAGGAACAAATAGCTATGTTAATGCCACTGAAGTGGACTTGTATATGGATGCTACATTTAGAATGTTATTTAAGAAAGTAAAGCGACTTTGTTTTAACGAGAAGTTATATTTATATTTTTAGATTTTTGAATTAATAAAATTTTTTCACACATCCATATTTTTGTTTATTTTAATTTAATGTCATTTCAAACGTCAGATAGTAACAGGTTGAATACCACCGGGATAGAGTAAGCAAATAATAAAATTGAGATTAAATTTTTATAATTATTTTTCGTTTATGTTTAGCCAATTCATTTAGTATATACTCTACGAAGTAAGCTTTTTTGTAGTTAATGGTTTCGAGTTAATACTTTAAATAACTCTTATGATTAAAATTTAGCAAACCTCACAATAAACTT
Source organism: Schmidtea mediterranea (assembly GCA_022537955.1). Lineage (NCBI taxonomy): Eukaryota > Metazoa > Platyhelminthes > Tricladida > Dugesiidae > Schmidtea > Schmidtea mediterranea. The sequence goes on along the minus strand of CM039680.1, from coordinate 40,173,269 downwards.
ACTGATATTTTCTGGTCACGGTGGAGGGGCGGAAGACCATGAACCCCGCTCCCTTTATGTGCGCACCTGATTCCGCTTATTCAAATTCATTGTTTGATCAAATGGTTATAGGAATGGATATCGGTTCGCAGGTCACTTGCTTAAATGGGAAATTCGGCCGTTGCTTTTGAGAACGACTGAAACTGTTGGAATTTTTTGTTGCGTTTAAATTAATAATTGCTTTCTATTTTTATCAAAGTCATATTCTTATTATTTCATTTATATTCTTTAGATAATTATTTTATAAATTTATTAATTATCATCGTTTAGCATTTCTTTTTAGTTTCCGCCTGCCAATTGCTTCCCACAATAAAGTATCTATTTATTCCTTTTGTATTTTCTTTTATTTATATATTAATTGACGAGAATCTCTCATCTATACACAAGAGTGTTTATTAAAACTATAAATTGTCGCCAAATATTTATTGCGTGAAAAATGTATTGTTTTATCATTTTAATCTTACTTTAATAAATATTGTGGGAATATAATAAATAAAATTAATAATTAAGTATAGTTTAGTGTTTGTATTACAATATAAAATTTAATATTAAGAGATATAAAGAAATATAAAGAACAATATAAATAATATAAAAAAATTACCACTATAAAAATAATATAAATGCATTTAAACTTTTCTAAATAGATTAACAAAACTCAAAATAATTCAAATATATTTCAAAAAAATGATTTTCATCATCAATTCACCTTCATAATTAGTATCAAATAATATTCACAGAAATTATTAATATTATAATAACACTAATGTAATGAATTAATTAAACTAACTCAATAAATTCGATGCTGATTGAACATTAATTGTAAGAAATTGTGATTCAATCCCGTTTAACATATCCCAATAATTATTAGAAATGTTATAATTTATATTAAAATGTTAATTAAATAGAATTAGAAAGAAAAACAGATTCAAATGTTGTTGTTTATGAATTATTTATAATAATAATAATAATAATAATAATAATAATAATAATAATAATAATAATAATAATAATAATAATAATAATAATAATAATAATAATAATAATAATAATAATAATAATAATAATAATAATAATAAACTAAATTTAGCAACGATATAATTTAAAGATAACGATATATTTCGACAGCATAACTGTCATCTTCAGGTACAAAAAACCAACTAAAAATATTATGAATTAACTTATAATTTAAACAAATTATTATTTTTTAATATTAATTTAATTTTCTAATAAATAAACACTTGAAAAAATATTTAAATACTTTTAACTAATTTTAAAATGTTATTTATATAAATATTATAATTTTTGATCTATATTATAATTTTAAAAATAATGTAATATTTTATAAATTAAATTATTTTAATAATATTAAAATTAATTTATTTTTAAAAAAACAATACACAAACATGATTTAACATCCTTAAACTATCTAAAAACATTCAAAACATTCGTAGTCACAGTACTTTGCACATTAATATTTGGATCCAATGACCTTATCAACAATGCTTCACATATCACGCGTTCCCAATAATTATTAAAACTTTTCGACAAAATTCAAAAATCAGACATTCCTAGGAAAGTCTTATTTCGTTTCAATTATTTTCATTTGAAGCAAATGCCGACTGCTTCTGATTTTGGATTTCCTTATAAAGTGGTAACAATAACTTTGATTAATGATTATCAGCCCAATCCACAAACTGTTGAGAACCTTGGACTTTCGGTTTTCTTTAGTGTTTTTCATTCACGAGGAATGATTAATAGACATACACATAGCTTCTATTAACTTACTGCGATGATAATGGCTTTTTCCATTTCCTCTTGTTTACTCTTCTTGTAAACTATTACCACTGTAATCTTCACCTTTGCTCAATTTATATCTTCCTCGTTTTTTCGTTCAAATTAGATAATTTATTGATTTTCTGTATTTTGTCATTGATTGTTTTCATGGTATCTTACCCTGTTAATCTTTAAAATATTATTAATTTTACATCCAGCAATAAGATCAATAATACAAATAAGAGACTTGTAGACAATAAAATATAAAATCTATTTTAATAATTAAAATAACTATTTAAATAACATATACTTAAAAAGACATTTTTTTGCTTAAAACATTACTATAAATCGACTGTGAAATAATTTAGTATTTGCACAGTTAAAAATGGCAATGTGTTAAAAAATATATTCCTTACACATTTATAGACAACAAAAACTACAATAATGGAACTTAACGAAAAGAAAATTGAAAAAAATATATAAAGTATTTCTGATAATAATTTATTACAATCCGACTATTTTAAAGATGTATTAAAAACTACCAAATCAACAAATAAATTGAAACAAATTTAATTATTTAATAATTAAATGTTTCAATTTATAAACGATAAAAATTAAATTAAAAATTAACAGACATTTTATCTTTATGATTAATTTTTTTTATTATTTAAATAGTTAATTAAAAATTAATTACTGATTTAAGCTATATATTATGCCGAAAGTCAAAAGAAACAATTTATAATTTTAGAAGTAAATTTTCTATTATTTTTCCGTGTTCTCATTTAATGTGAATTTTATGAAGAATAAATTTCAAATTAATTGAATTAGGTTGGACATTCGACTTTTTTATTTATATTTATATTTAATCTTTTCTACTAGAATAAAAACAAATTAAACCAATTATCAAAAATGTGATAAATAATTAAATTTATGATATTTTCTCATTTTTAATTGATTTATGAAATAATAAAATGAATAACGCTAATTTTTAAATCTTTTTTTAAATATGACTTTGTTATTGTTATTTATTGTTATATCTAATTTTTATGTAATGAAAAACATATTACGACAAGTACTCGCATAAGTCTGCATAGAAAAAAATAATAATTTAGAAAAATTATTTGTTAAAAAGTATAATTCTAGTATAAATGGCCACCCAAAGAAACACAGGCACAAAGTTTAGAACCTATATAGAAAATCATTAAAAGTAGGGACACAAGACCAATTAAAAAATTTGCTTAAATAAAATGTGGCTCTGAATTGTCTTTCAACCCATTCATTTTTATTTTTATAGCGAGTTTAATTTACTCCCCAAGTAAAACGAAAAATGATTGGTAAAGGTAACACTAAAAACATTTTACTTTCATTATATATTCTATTAAATTAAAATAATTCATCGTTTTATGTTTAAAAAAATAATATTTTGTTTTTACTATTTGGGTAAATATATTAAAGCTGATCGATAAACACTTGAAAAAGACTGTGACGAAAATTCGTGTTAAATAAATATAACATATTGATCTATTGTCTGAAATGAGGATAAATGAAATTGGCAATAATATTAATAGATCAGCAGTGAAAAGGTGAAATGATTCTACTGATATTTTCATTATATTTCTTAAATCCAAACAAATTCCAAATTATTTTTTTGGAAAACATAAATATTTTCAGAGTATATGAATTCCATATTGTTTTGATTTTGATTTCGATGAAGTCACGCATATTTTATTCAGTACTTTTCTCTTATAAAAATAACTTTAATTCTTGTAAATAATTCAATAAATTCTTCTAATTTCATTTTGGAATCGGACAGAAAAGTTGTTTCAGTAGAAAATTAATTAAAATTTAAAATTTAGTTTATGAGTTTCGAAAATTTTATATTAACTAGAGAAGAAGATGTGAGATCCTTGAGAACTGACAAGTCAAAGAAATTGAGTCGTGTCTTTTCGTCTGAAAAATATGCAGTCCAAGAGTGCTTCGTATGAAGAATTTTACTGAATCTATGCGTCAGTTAAAAACGTTCTCACCAAAACATTTAGAAAAAACGAAAGTAAGATTAAAATATCTCCATACAAACTAAATATCATTTTCGCTTTCTTATCAAAACGCTCAGATCGTATTTTATAATTTATATTACATTATTTTTGTGTGTTAAAATTATAACATGTTGACCTATTAACGGCCATGAAGCATTACATATCTTCATATGTATAAATTTTATATAAATTTGGATTGACCTATATAAATTTTTTTCTAAGTTATCAAAGACTTAGAAAATATTTTAAATTTTTGGTTATTTTAAGTTGGGATATTTTTCATGTGGGAAAGTTGAAATATGATAATATCTTAATATATATCTAAAGTTTACTTGATGATAAAAAGTACAATCCTCAAGAAATGATATAAACTCAAAAATATCTTGTAGATGTATTACTATTTTCCTGATATATATAAATATATTGGCTTGAATATATTCGGATTGATCTATATAAATTTTTCTAAGTTTTGTAAACACTCTAAAAAAGTTTTGAAAATTTCGGATATATGTATAGGGATTTTAAATTTTGGGATATTTTTGAGTTAGGATATTCTTCACACGAAAGGTTGAAACATAATATCCCAATGTATATATAAAGTTCTTTTGATAAAGGTATAATCCTTAAGCTTTAATAGAAATTCAAAATATGCGTTATTATTTTCCTTGTGTGTAATATATTTTTGAATCCTTGTATATATATACAGTAAAACCTCCATGTTAAGTACATCCACTAAAATGTCCACCTCTTCTAAAGGTACAAAACAAATGAAAATGAGCCGCATTTGTGATTTTAAGGGACATTAAGTACACAATAAAATACGCTATAAAGTACAAAATTTTATTTATATAATTTAATAAAATATTAATTAACTCAAAAAAAAGAATTTTAACACTTATTTTGAATATTATATATTTTTTATAATCTTTAAAATTATATTTAGAGATATATTTGAAATTATATAAAGATATTATTAAAAGTTCAAATGTTAAAACAATTATTTTGTGGGATTTTTGATGAAAGTCGAGCTAATGAGGCGCTGACAGAGGTTGATATTGAATTCAAGGAAATGAATGGCTCAGCTGAAATGATCGGACTTTGTTCTAATGATGTTGTTTTCGAAGAAATTATTGAAACCCATAATATTCCGAACGATAATAAAATTCTTGATGTCATTTTAGATGACTATCTAACATATCAAGATGATGAAAAAAATTAGAGTAAGGATGATATGTTAGAAAAAGAGAGACAAGATAAAGATGAAAAAATTCAACCCATAACTGATTTCAAAACTTGTTATTTATGCTAAAACCAAAAGATTAACGGAAGAAGAGCTTCACTTATTGCAGTTTAATGAGAAAATAAAAAAAGAGCTAGAGAAGAATAAAAGACAAACAAAAATTGATGAATTTTTAATTAAAAAATAATTGTGTCCTTGTTGTATTTCTGTGAAAAAAGTTGTATCTTTACAAATTGTTAATTTCTTAATAAAGTTGTGTCCTCGAAACAAGAGTCTTTTATATAGTTAAAAAAGAGTGTATTTCCTCTTTTCGTGTTAAATTGAATCTACTCATTACACTTCGATAAATAAACCTGTATTTTTGATATATCTTTTCATGACTGAAACATTTTATTTGATAGAATTCCAAACTTCAAACATTTATCATATACAAAAACCCTCAATTTTTATTGAATACGGTGCGTCAAATTTTTTTGTTTTTAAATATTTCTCTTAAAAGTACACCAACCCTTAAAAAGTACACACAAAGAAGAATTTTTTGCAAATAGGGTGTACTTTATATGGAGGTTTTACTGTATATATACATATGTGTGTGTGTATTGACCTAGATGTATTTTTTTCTATTGTAAATGTTATATATTTCCTAACATGTATAAAAATTTAAATATATATATATATATATATATATATAAATTTGGATTGCCCTAAATATATTTTTCAAAGTATATCAAAATTTTATTTACTAATAAAAAGTAAAATCCACAGATAATAATAATATCTAAAATATCCTTTACATGTATTATTTTCATCGTGTGTATAAATTATATTCCATTGAAAAGATTTGAATTGACTTAGATAAATTTTTTAAAAAAAATTTGGCTGTTTTGAAAAAAATAAAAAACGTTTTTAAAAGTTTTTTGTTTTAAAATGGAAATATTTTTGACATTTTGGTAAATATTTTTTATCGATTTTAAATTTTGTGATATTTTTGAGTTGGGATATTTTTCGCATAGGAAACATGATAATATCTTACTGCATATGTAAAGTTTATTTCATTATAAAAGTTTCCTAAAAGAATAATTCTCAAGAAATAATTGAAACTCTAAAATATATTAGAAATGCATTTTTTCCTCTCATGTATAAATTGCATTTCGTTGTAAAAATTTCGATTGACATACATAAACTTGTTCTGTTTTAAAATAAACATACCCGAATTTTGAAATTTTTAATAGAAATTTGGTAATGTTTTCAATTGATAAATTTGACTTGACCTACTTAATTTTGAATGGCTCCCTAGGTAATTGTGCTAAAAATATTATATATATATATACATATATATATATATATATATATATATTTTCGTGACCTACATAAAATTTCAATTCGGCATCGATTATTTTCAGGGGGATCCGAATTAGTGGGCTCCTATCCATTTACTAATAATTTATTAAATTTGATCTACCTACGTTTTTTACAAAAAATTGAGGCAAATTAATTATTTTAATACTAACTCTTTATTTAAGTAGTATATATAAATACAATTATGATGTAATATGTTTGCTGCTCATATTTTTGCACATATTTTTTCTCTTTTATAAACAACGATTTTCATCTTCTGGGGAAGTTATCAAAGATTTTGCAATATTTATTAATCGATTCACAAATTTAATTTTAAAGTTTTTAAATTTATGATATTTTGCTTCGACTTTATAAATTTTCTGGTGTTCTTATTTAAAGTACGTATTTATTTAGTTTTAATTTATGCATTATTTGATTAGGAATATCGATTTTCAAAGAGCATTAGAAAAATATTAATTTACCCTAATTTTAATTAAAACAACACGTTATTAATATTTAACATTGGACAGTAAAACCTCTATTACCCGGCACTCTATCTTACGGTAAGGCAACCTAACATAATGTTTTGAAGATTAACTTATGTATATTTATTTTCATTAAAATTTCGGTTATAATACATTGAATTTGATAAATAATATAGTTGTAAAATATAGATGTACGTTTCAATGGCGGATCTTGGATATGTAATAGGGACGCGATTTTTAGGTTTAAATGAAAATCACTGATAAATCCCAAAACCATAAAATGTTTTTGCCGTTAAACATAAATTGAGTCTTGTGTTTTATGAAATCGTAAAACCTTTGAAAATAGATTTTGTGTTATAATCTGTTATAAAATCAACCAATCAAGACTGTACTACAGCCGCTGTAAGTGTCTTACTAGTCTAAAAAACTGAACTATTCATTGTTTTAATATATTGTTTTTTCAATAATTTGAAATTATAATTTTGAAAATTATTTTCTGATGTTACAATTTGAAAGTATCATAAAAGTACTAGTACTTTAATGCTTTAAATCTTCTTGCTAACTTTAGTAACGATCAAAAGCACAATGAAGAATAATATTGAAAAATGAAAAATCCCAAGAAAAGAATCGATTAAATAATTATAATATATTATATTTATAACAGAGTCCATGTTATTATGAGGTGAACAATGAAGATATAAATAAAAAGGTAACAGTATAAATTTCAGGAGATGACGGATAATATAATTAACCTAGTTAACCCTTTGAGGACAATACGACCCACTAGCAGATTAAACACATCAACATTTCACATTTTTTGACAGTCGAGATATTTATTGCAGTCAGTCACTGTGTATCATTCACCCTTCTTTAGTGCATCAAAAGGTTCGTAAAAGTTACAATTCTTGCGTCAGTAATGCGTATTTATGCTCGTATTACTTTGCTTACTGATACTTAAATTGATTTCTCTTCTTGCTAAGCGTCTCTTTTTAAATCATGTTTCACTCCATTTCATAATTAATTAAAACATTTTTTTCTTAACTATTTTTATTCCCTTATATTTTCAAATACAATTTTTTGCTAATGAATTTCAGTTTCTCTTTAATTTGCCATCAATTCATAACCCATTATTAGAACAGATAATATTACTTGAACATAAAAATATATTTTAATATATATGAGTGAGAATTTTTCAGCGATTTTTTCAGTATCTATATTACTAATATAACATCTGGTTAGTAAAATTACTCGATTTCATAAAAAGGAGTTTGAGACTAAAATGGTTTCTCAAAATGTAACTTTTTTAAGAATAAAAATAATTTTTAAGTGTGTCTTAATGAAGGTCATTAGGCTTTTTTTATGTTGATCAGGAAGAAGAGTCAACTGTGTCTGACATTATAATATTATAACGTAGGCATAGTTTAACTATCAAAAAGAGAAGTAAAATTGGAAAAATTTATATAAAATGTTGATACATGTTTAGTTAAAAATGGATTGAAATATATTTTTTGAAATAAAACTTGAATTTTATATAGATTTTACTAACACTTTTTTATTAGGGAATTTTTATCATTCGTACTTTCTCGATTTCGTTTACAGGCTTCGTAAATTTTAGGTGAGTTTGAGTTTAGTACCTCATTTTAGTACATGCGTTTTCTTTTGGCAGGTAAGCCAAATGTAGTTTAACTGAGTTAGCCTTGCTCTTGAGAAACGTTTTGAGTCATTTTTGAGCCTTTGTTCTTGTACCAATGAGCCATCCTTATGAGTCTTTGTAATAGTACATACCAATACTTACCCTCAGTATCAGACAATAGTTATAACTAATGTGAGTCAATTTAAATAAAGGTTTGAAAAGATGTTATTTATTATAAATTGTTTCAAAATTTTGTAATAATTTGGTAAATATTTGTTTTAAAATTATTTAGAAATAACTAATTAGTTCTGTTTACATTCTCAGCAAATTATTTTGTCGGTTTCAGATAGACAAAGTTAGATAAGTTAAAATATTAATTTTTTTCTTTTTTGTTGAAAAATTAAGATAATCAAATCAAGACATCTACTTGATTCACTTTTGTTAACTTTAAATTTATTGAGAGAGAAATAAAATTTATTTATTTAAACACACATATATATAATTTTAAAATTTATTATTTTAAAAAGATCAAATTGATCAAAAAATTCTATATTTTTATTTGATTTTTGAAGATATTTCATTTATGTTCAATTTAACGAAAGTTCAGATATTTTGTCAAAATGAAAATAAATAAATTAATATAGATAAATCATTGGTAAATAAATAGCAATTAAATAAATATGTTGTAAATTTCAGTGATATATTCAAGAAATATCTAATCAAAAACAAATTTATTTCGCTTAATTATTTCATTTCGATCTGAAGGACACAAGATTGTTATGAGCGCTATATTAATAATTAAAATATTGAAATTTTTCATTAATGAATACTTTAATTACTAATAATCTAATTTTTACTAATTTATTTTGTTTTTACTATCCAAGTAATTTTAAAATCTATTTAATAAGATATATATATATATATATATATATATATATTTATATATAATATTTTCTACAAAATGTGACTATGAATCAGATTTATTTAAGCCTTAAATAAATTTTAAGGTATTCACGAATTTTTGGCACAGCGTTTTTCAAGTGATTTCTTTATGCTATTTTATGTCACTTATAAAAAATCAGAGGTGAAACACAAAAAAAGTCTATATATTACTGACAAATTATAATTAAAATATTAAAATTAATTTTTTTCAACATTATCGTTTGGTATTTTATATATTAGATAATAATGTGGATTTAAATACATATATACCACAAAATGTATTTTCATTAACATATTTTTTTATATTTTATCATGTAAAAATTTTTTTATTTAAAATTTGTTGTCAGAAAATATTACATTAAAAAAAAAAAATATCTTGAAAACTAAATTATATAATAAATTATATAGTAATTTTAATTTTTCAGAAAATCCAGTACTAAATCAAACATGCAAATTATGCACGAGTGAAATTATATTTGAGATTTTACGGTAATTATTTAACAAATTAATCGTTATTTTATTAAATATAAATACGATTAATAACTACAGACCCCCATCAAAAAAAATGTTACAAAATATATACTACTTTAATCAAATAATTTTGGTAATGTTTAATTGTGCAACTATAAACTATGTATATTGAAATATTACAAGTACTAATAATTTATGCCAGAAAAACGTGAATTTCTGTCATCACAAAGGATAACATAAGTAAAAAAAGTAATTAATTTAGAAAGTTTGTTTACATAATCGGAAATCAATGGTCAGGTGGCGAAAAAATTATGATCTTCCAACCTTTGAATAAAAAGTTATTAAAGGTCAAACCTGCAAAAATTATAATTTTTGATATGTTGTAGAGAACGATAATATGGCAAAAGTGACAATAAAATTATGATCTTTATAAACGGTCAAACGTTCAAAAATTTTAATTTTTGAAATATTGTAGAACTTGAGAAGCTGAGCAAAATTTACTATAGAAGTATGGCAGTCTAACTTCTGGATCAAAAGCTATAAAGGGTCAAAATATTTAATTTTTTATATGTTGTAAAGTTAGACGAAACAAGCAAAATTGCCAATAGAACTTTAGTCATCAAAGCTTTAGATAAAAAGTTATAAAGGGTCACAACTTTGGCCAAAAATTTTAATTTTTGATATGTTGTGTAGAATAATAAGAGGATCAAAAATTACCATAGAACTATGATCGTGTGAAATTTTGATAAAAAGTTACAATGGCTCAAAATCTTCGAATACTCTAGATTTCAGAAAATTGTGAAGAAATTAAGGATTTTAAAAGTGAATAGTAAATATTTTTGTAAATCAGTGGAGATCGTTCAATTTATTTCATTTGCATAGGCGCAAATTTAATGAAATTATTAAATAACATCGAAACTTACATTAAACATTTGCATGTTAAATTTTTAAAATAATTAGTTGTATGAAATGTCTTAAAAACAGTTGTAAGTTTTATTGATAATTGAATTTATGTAAACTTATTAAGAGTTTTACAGCATGATCAAAATGGAATTGAATGTCAAATTTTAATTCGAGGAGATATGTTGAGGATACCTAAATAACTAAACAAAAATAATTATTAAATGCTTAAAATGATTGGGGGTTAATGATAATAAATGAATGAGGTGTTGTTCTGGAACTCAGTAAAACAAAAGTGGTAAAAGATGTCGAAAAATGAGAAGAGAACAGAAGAAAATCAACGAAAACAGACAATTGAATAGAGGAAGGTCATTCATAATTAATAAGTACAGGTGCAAAGGAAGGAAAACAAAAACAAAGTTAAAATTATCGTGTTATCTCGGGAAAAAGAAAAATATATCACATGGGGAAGCTGAGGAATGACTTGTCAAAAAATTGTTTATATCCACAACTGTCAGAAATAACAGAGTGCACAGTGAAACAGTTTGAAAAAATCTATTAACAGTAAGCGCCATTGGGTTATGGAGTATAAAAAGAAAACGCAGTTGCAATCAGCAGAGAATTTGAAATCAAGAAAACGGAAGCAAAAAGCAGAAACCTAGTTTAATTGTAACAGATAATTCTTTGTGTGATTTTAAAGTGGTGATAAAATGTGTTAATCAATAAAGTGTTTATCGCTTGGAGTTCATTATTGTTGTTTAAAAGCACGCTTGGAGTCAGATTAATTACAGATAATATTTAACTTCACCGACAACCCCAACACAGATTTCTAAGTCTCCACGTACTTGGGGAATTGAAAGTTAGAAAAATAAATATGCTTTAGTACATAACGCAGTATAACTAAGATTTATGTTAATCAAATCAACTAAATCAGTGTGCCCAATCCCCGGGCCGCGGATTAAATGGCCAAAGAAACATTAAATTATTTCCATTTTATTTACTGCGATGTATTTTTTTCGAGATTGTCCAAATTTATACTTTTGTAACAGAAGAAATCTTGTAACTATTTTAAATTTGTTTATCAAACATTTCAGGATTACAAATTAAAATTACAGTCAAAAAATTGAAATTAAATGTGCTATTTTGAAAAAAAAACGAAAACAAATAAATAATTAAAACGAGATTTTTATTAAACAATTAATAAATATAACGTCATTTATACATCAAAATTTTAATAACATCAAAATTATCAAATATTATAAATTACAAAAAATAACTGGAACACATAAAAAATAAAACAAAAACATTACAGTAAACGTAAACATGAGAAATCGCGTTTCGCATGCTCACGCATTAAATCAAAACAATCTAAAACATAACAAATAACGTCACATGCCTTCAGAGGGCCGCGGTAAAATTATCATACGTTGATCGGTCAGCTGCGATGAAAAGGTTGAGACCAATGAACTAAATAATCGTCGATTTACTGCGATACAGTTAGTATTTTCAGACATTGTGGTTGAGCCTAATCTGCAAGGACATCTGTATAAGATACTTCATGTCGTTGCTGTTGCTTTTCGCTTAAGTTATAAAAAATAGCGAAAAGAGAAACCAGCAAACAAGCGAATCATTGAAATTAAACGATAATTTTATAATTTTACTGACTCATTACTTTTTTTGCCGTTTTATCCCTCCGAATGTTTCATCCAGTGAAACTTTCTTATGAAATTTTTTGACTTAAACTAAACTGAAATGAAAACATTTCCAAATGTGATTTCACCAGCAATCCAGGGAATATTGCAACTTGGCTCCATTTAATAAATAATACGATATCCTATATTTGTGATATTTATGACATTCAAGGATATATTGTTGACAATCAGCCTTGCCGATATTTATCCAAATCTGACAATTAAGATAAGACTTTCCGGTTGAAAAATGAACTTTCATTAATATTTAATCAGAGTTTCGTTTAACAATTATCCTCAACTTCCATTCTGATTTATGTTTTTCGTTTCCTATCAATTTCACAGTCAACTGACTTCTGATTTTCCATCTTTGATCGAAGGTCATTCAATGGATCATAAAAATTATCATTAAATTTTTTTATTGTTTTCAAGAATTTATGATAGTTTTTAGTACTAGAAAGATGGAATTTCATTTACTTCTCACAGGCTAGCGAAAGAATAAATTTAATTTCTTCTTCATGCGTATGAAACATGTGAACCGATAAATTTGATTGTCATTATTCCGTAGCCATTAAGCTTTATGTAATTTATGGGCAGAAAGAAGGGGGGTATTTTAGATATATTTTTAAATAGTTTATGTTGACTTAATAGATTTTTAAACTAAATATAAGTGAAAAAATTATAAAAATTATTTTTCTTTCATTATTTTATACATAAATTGCAGTTTCAGTTGTATATGAGTTGCATTACCAAGCTATTTTAAATAAAATTTTAAATAAAATATTTAAAATTTTTACTTAAACTATTTTACATTTATTTTCATCCTGCATCAAAAAATTGCGCCTACTAATATCAATCAATTCCATCAGTCAACTGTGATCGAAAACTTGAGATCGGAAATGACGGGCAATCATTCCAATATATCTAGTATTACACCCATGACATATAAATTGAAAACCAAGATCCTAACAAAATCTAAGTAGAACTTGAAATCCACTTATAAACCCAAAACTATTTAGTTAACTTAAAATATTTTTATTTTATTTAAATGTTAAACATAATGTGCAATATGTTGAACTGTGCAACCGTTTTTAACGACACTTTTAGCGCAACATATCACGTTGCGGTAATTTAGATGTATATATAATAATATGTATTAATTAAATAAACGAGTGCTCATAATAACTTTATCTTTGATTTATTAGCAATTGTCTCACACATAAATAAAAATTTATCTTCTTTTGGAATTCGAACAATATTTTTTTTGAAATATTCAATATTGATCTATAGTAGAAATCTAAATGAAGTTAAATCCGAATGTAGTTTGTAACTTACAAGGAGAAGAAGTTTCTATGGATCTCTCATACTATTGTTAAGTAGGAAAGATTTAATTTTATACGACAATAATTTGTAATTTTCATTTGAACGTTGGGATTTAATGTTTTTATTTGGTTTTTTTCTTAAACATCAAAAAATATATTAGAAATAATAATCTTAAATAATGAAAACACATCTTAATTTAAAAAGTGCATTACACCTTAGATTTACAAAGAGATCTTTTTGTAACCGTTGAGAATGTTACATATAATTGATATAGAAATACAAGCGTGGTTCATAAATAATATGGTTTGGTAAATCGAGGGTTTCTTATTTTATATTTAAAAAAAATTCCTTCGTCAAATAAATTCAAATGATCCGAAATTTCTTCTTGATTTCAAATACAAAATAATCTTTTTGTGACCTTTTGGTTTGTTTTACTTCAATAACATTTTGCATAAAATAAATCATTTTTTTCATTTGTAATTCTTTCCATAATCGGAACAATTTCTGGTGATTTCTAAATTTTCACACCGATGGCATTTAATGAAAACATTTGACATTTCTTAAATGAAAAATCTTTTCACTGTTGAGAAAACAAAAGTTTCTCCTAAAGGAATGTTTCCTATTTCTTTTTAATGTCACACTGAGATGAATGTTTTGCCTTGGATCGGTTGAGATTTCATCAGTAATTTCATGATAAAGCCATTGAACCGTAAAATATTGCATTAAACTTTTAATTCTTCACTGAACTTTATTTATTTTTAGTAATTTTTGAAAGGTCTTACACAAAAGCTCATTTATTTTATAAATTATTATAAATTACATGCAGTACTGTCACAAATTAAGGTCTACTATAGACGTGTGCAAACTTTTTGTGACGCGCCAGATACAAATTTGGGCCCGCTCTCAGAAATTAAAGAATAGTGATATTTAGAGTTGGTATTCATCTTGACATTTTCACATTTTGAAGTTTTTAAAGCATTATTTACTATGTATATGTCTGTATGTTAAAAAAATGTTTCTTTAAATTCCTTCCTTTTGGTGGGTTACTGGGGTTCGCTATTTGTTTAAAACCATCTTATTGTTACCCCGGTAACGCCATATAAATATTTTCTAGCTACCACTCGGCACCCGTTGATAGGCAACGTTGGAAATGTGTTCGAGTGGGTGGATTGTTCGCAAAAAGTGAGCACTATTACTAATACTGTAATTGCCCGGACAACCCTCGGGTTCAACGAGCTGTCGATGGAAGACCTATGCTCGCTTTACAATGTCCCCTGTGTAAGAAGGTTCAAGATATTGACCGGTAGAGATAGAACGATGTTCAGGTGACGCGGTACGAATACTCATGACTTTTCGACGACAATTCGATATTATTTGCATCTTATAACATACTACTTTGAATTGGTTTAACCATAATTACAATTTTATTCAATAAAACAAGGAAAACTGATTAAAATAGACAATATCTGTAGGTTAATTCAGTGTTAAAACGATACCGGACACTTTAGGTCAATTTGCTTGTCAGACGTGCAGCTCTGCGTCGGGCGCGTTCCTTGCGTCCCGGCCGGTGATTTTTTGACGGCACTGCCGATGGAGTCGCTAATAGTGTGGAATTGCTGACTAAATTCCGGTACGCCAATTGAGATGGGGCGAAGATAAGAGGGTAAGTCACCGCTTCTCCTTCACGACTGGCGGCCAGGGCGACTTCCAACCCCCTTATTTGCGTCCGGAGATTCTGATTTAGCTGGCGCTCCTCAGCCCAACCCTTTTGAGCAGCGGTGAGGCGCTGGCGGATGGACTTGAGTTTTGCCGAGTCCACCCAGGTAGATTTCACCTGCTGAACCTCCTCGGCGAGCCGAACTACCCACTCGTATAGAGATTTGTTGGATTGCTGGGCGCAGGATAATTCCTTTTGTAATAGTTGGGCCGGTTCCATGACTAATAAAATAAAAATAATTAAAAGGGGCGGTTTACTGATAGGGCGGTATCATGCAATGTTAGGTTTATTTCAAACAAACTAAGGAAAATTATTTAATAATAATGAAAATTCTAACTAATCAAAAACAAAACAAAACAAAAATAAAAATTTAGTTTTAATTATCATTAATTCAACCTAATCAAAATACATTAAGAGAAAAAAAAACAATTTGTTCTAATCATCATTAATCACAATTGGGTCTATGTCCATTTAGGGGAAGCCTTTCGCTACCCATTCTTCGGGGGTATAGCCCGAGATCGACATAGTCGGTCTCTTTGTTTGCGGGCTCGGGTCGCAGTGTTTTGCGGGGCCTGGGTTGGGGAGATTTGTTGGGGGTGCCAATAGTTGTCGGCGATCCGACCCGCCAGTAAATCTTCTTTAACGTTCGCCAGATACTAGCGAGCTCGGATCACCTGTAGGTCTACTTGGCGTTGATGTGCTTCCAGGTTTTCGAGCAGATGTCGAGCCTGTCGGTAGATTTCTTCGGCCAGGCTCCATTGGTCGGCCATCCCCTGCCCCAGATTGTTTCTGTCGAGAAACTTCGACGGGGGGAATTCGGGACATTTTTCCTGTCTATATTGGGCCCAGGCCCATCTCCATCGGTCTGCGAGGGAAATTGTCACCTGATCCGTCGAATTAGTTGCTGAAATGAACATTGTTAATGTGGATGATTTTAGCAATAGGAATGAATATAATTGGTTTCTTGCACTTAATTAATCCTATTTCTTACACTCTTATATGTATAAGTAATTTTTAATTGATCTTCCAAACATCCTATAGGGAAAGTGATTGATTCATTTCAAATGCTTTGTTTCATTTATTACCGTTATACATATATATGATTATCATACATTTTCATATCTGCAATTAACTACTTCATGCTATTTTAAAACGCCGAATCAGTAATATTGCAAAATGTGTCCGTCGAAATATTTGGGAACGAAATACTCTCTTAACTCTCGGATAGAAGTTAGCAATTTTTTGGGAATAGGACTGCGACAAATTTTCCATTGTAATTCATGAATTTTTGATAAAATTTAATGACAACGAATCCCTTAATCACCCATTTTTTGAGTGTCGGATAAACTCCCTTCTCAAAACTATCGATCGAAGATGATTGTTTCGTTAAACATTACATTTACGATATTATTAACCATTCTGTGCAAAACTCCTGAAAATTTTCGAAATTGAATAAAATAATAAATGTAGAGTATGATGACATAACTATGGGGAGGCGGATAAATGCTATGGGGGGGTTGTGATGTCTGAGATTTAATGGACTAACTGCACTCGATCGGGGATTGGACTAACAATGGTGCGAAGTTAATTGCAGGGTAATAATGAAAAAACTTATGTTAATGGCGACAGGACTACTATGAATATAAATTTGGTGTAGAGATCGATCGATTAAATATAAAAAAATTATCATTTATAATCATAAGTTACATATAATTTATAAGAATCTCACTCTCCATTATCCTATCTTGCGTCGTCGTGGCCTCTTCATTAAGTATTCCAGGCGCCGACATCACCTCGTCAGAAATTTGTTGCACATTCATACTCAGGAAGACAAATCCAAAATGACTTTGCATCGAGATTACAATTAGGTTTTATTTCGTTGATGAAGCGGGGGTGTCCTGTACTTATTCACTGACACACGATGCTTGTTGATAGCAAAAAAAAATCGATTGATTTTGATAGATTATTTATTTGGTGATGAATAGAAGGGCGACGTAAATTGCGTAAATATTTAGGTTAAATTCAATATCCATTGGTCGAGTGATTGGCGAGTCAGTTTGTTTATAGTTTAATTTGGACTTTTCATTGGTTTTGAAGATTCGCCGAAAATCATTGACATCAGAATATGTGAAATTTTATGGTGATCGGTTTTCCGATGATTTGATGATCATTTAGAGTTCGTTCTGATATATTATCTAGTAAGTCTTTTTTATGCAATTATTCCCTATTATAACGAATTTTCTTTAGTTGGCGATGGATGACACTTCTAAATATGCTGTGAATGAGTTCGGAAACATATTCTTGTTTTGGATTATTCTGATCCCTTTGGATTAATTTGTCGGATGAGTTATTATTTCTATGTCGTTATTGATTATCCTGTAGGTGGTGTTACTAATTTAATTAATTTATTTCGCACAATTTTTGTAGAGATTGTAGGGATTTCAATGGAGTTTTATTACTTCAGGTATCCTATATATTTTTGTGGGGAAACTGATTTGGTAAGCGGTATTAATCTTTAATGAAATAAAAATTGTCTTTTCAATGAGTCTTTACTTTTATGTTAAAATTAATTCGTTTCATAAATCCTATAAATATTACATGAATAGTACGGTATCTCGTCACTTGTTTCGATGATTTGGATCAATTCTTAACCGAGCAAAATCTCGATGACTACTTTATGATTTTTCGATACAAGACAGTTTTGGGGTGGTATGATCGCAATAATCGCTTAATAGTTAAAATTATGGTAATAGTTTGAAAGTTATGGTTGGTTTTAATTATTGCTGATGTCGTTCTTTACGAGGGTGTTCGAAAAGGGTGCGTCTGCTAACTACACTGATGGATATACTCTAACTTGGGGTTAATTAAATTCTCTACTTTACTGGAAGTTTAGGGTGAGTTGGTTTTAATAAATATCATTACAATTATGTCCTTATCGGGTTTCCTAATAACTATTTAACAATAACGTTAATTTATAATTCCCTTTTTTAAATTCATATCAAATTTAGATTTACGAGAAAATAATCCTTTAATTACATAGCGGTGATTCCGTTTTTTTATAGGGGTGTTTGAAAAGGCGCGTCTAATCTCGGGCTTAGAATCTGATTAAATTCTTTACTTTACCAGGAGTTTGAAGCGATTTATTTGATAACAAATAGAAATCTATAATTTATAGTTAAGTTAAATTTATCAATTTATTTCATTTCATAGCAGCGATTTCATATTAATTTATTCCCCGTACCCTTTCCCTTTAATAGGCCTTAAACGCATTTTATGTTTATATTATATTTAATGAGTACCCACTGGATTACTCGGTGTGGTGATTTTGAGCCGTGTGTAGAATAATTTAGGTCGAATTTAAAGAAAACGAGGAACGAGGAAGTAGCCAAAATACCCCTTCCTTATTTCTCCTTTCTTCTATCTGGGATAATATTGACGTTCCAATCCCTGCGTTCCGCACGCCGGGTCTTCACGGGCACAGACCATCGGCGATATTCCACGCACTTACACGAATCTGAATAGTATGTTGATTTTGCTGACTTGTGATGTGTCTTGGCTGTGGGCCGGAAAAATTTCGACAATAAAACAATTAATTTTATACATTATAAATATTTATTAATATATTAAAACAATACAACAAATTACTTGCCAAAATCATTCGATAAAATAACATAAAATACATCTCCCCCCACGCCGACATCCAAGCAGAGCTCTACCGAGGTTGCGAGAATGTAACGTGGAGAGAGAGTTTCCAAATAAAACTTCTGCTCACCTAAAAATAAACTTGAATAGATTTTCAAAAAATAGATTCAAAATTTAGTTTCTAGTTCAAAATTGGTTAAATTTTATGTGAAAATGCATCGGTATATATACCTATTTTCTGTCCCTAACCTCGCGTGTTATTTTTGATTTAGTAAAACAA
This sequence comes from Schmidtea mediterranea, assembly GCA_022537955.1. Lineage (NCBI taxonomy): Eukaryota > Metazoa > Platyhelminthes > Tricladida > Dugesiidae > Schmidtea > Schmidtea mediterranea. Next base: position 40,153,762 of record CM039680.1, on the reverse strand, counting down.
AATTCGACCTTGTTATTTTCTAGTGTATTCTAATCTTTATTTTTATTATTTTTTTCATTTATTTTGATAATTTTTTATTTGAAATTTTTATTGAATTATTTCTAATTCAAATTCTTTGATTTGAATTTCATTTTCATGAAATTTTCCAAATTTCGGTCGCATTCCTTGGATTTTCATGTTATGTTTGTATTTGTTTCATGCGGATCTTGTTGCATTTTGTTATTATTTTAATTTTTTTTATGTTTATTATTTTATATGTAATTATCTTTTTCTCATATTTGATAGGGTTTAATTGATGTTTTAATAGGTTTGAGTTTAAATTTGCGTGTTATGTTTGCGTGTGTGTTACCGATCCATTTTAACATTTTTCAAGGCCGTTTGTGTTCTGTCCCAACACTTTCTATAATAAAAGTTGTTATTCATTTGGTCAAATTACATATCCACACAGTCAAGTATTAATGCTATATAATATAATGATATTGATTTTTCCATTTTATTATAGGAGTTGCTATACAGCTGAAACAGGTGTAGAAAAGCAGAAAAATAATTTGGATGAGAAAAAAAGGCAAACATGATACTCTATTCATAACAACTCAATAATAAAAATACTCTTTTTTGAGAAAGGTTTATGGACCGAAATTATTTATTACGGGCATTTTTAATTATTGAAATATACAATTAGACGATACTTCAAGCGTTTGATCAGAGGAGCGATGTAAAATGTAATTTATTTAATAAAATTCAATTTCTCTACTTTCTTAAACAATTTGGAAAATGACGATATAATTTAATTTTTATTCAAAAGTTTGAAAAATCCTTGCAAATTGTACGAGACAACACATAACCTTCATAAAAATGCATGGTGTGTAATACACCATTTTTAGGATCCAGAACGATACCAGTTGTATGCTTAGACGCATTTAAAGAAAGAATTGCTTGAATTTGAGCATATATAGCTGGTAAATCCAATGTTTCAAACATAATTTATAATTTAAATCATCTCTTTGCGGTTCAAAAAAAGTAAAGGAAGGCCTGATTCATTAACCAAATAATTATAATTGATCTAGAATGAGAAATAAACTTTTGGTTTCCTAATAATGAAAAATAAAACATTTGGCTAAAAGATATCACTCAATATTATTCGTAGAATTTGACTTATTATTTATTTTAATTCAAATACTCATGTATTTAATAATCTAAAGTAAAATAAAATTAAGGAAGAATTAATATTCAAATTTTAATGGCAAAATAATATGACTAGCTGCCATAATTAGCTTCATCCAAATTTATCTGCTAAACTTCCTAATCACCAGCAGCAAAATATTTTCATTCAAATCATATCCATAATCTTTCTGATTTTGTTTACTGTTATTTATTTGCGAACTGGTCGTTGTTTGTGCGGCTGTAATCAAAATTCAACCCATTTTTTTTTGATTTTTTCCGGAAAAATATTTGCTTACAAATTAAATTCATTTTGATTCTTCTTACATCAATATAAAATTATCTCTATAATTTATAAATCATTATTTATAATAATAGTATTTATTATCACATATTTTAATAACATGTCAAATAACGGTTATTTAAACAAAAAGTTTAATAATTAATAATTAATTTAGAATTTTAAGTTATAATACGTTTTAGATTTAGATTTGAATTAAGTTTAACTTGAAATTTGTATATTCTTTCAATTGATATAGGGTGAGTAAATTGGGATCCAATTACACAATTAAGGTCAAGTGGAATTTAACGATGGAATTCTTTACAAGTTTGATTTACGTTTAATCAGGCTTTTTTACAGAAAAACCATACTCCAATAGGTATATCTTTCGTTGATCGTAACAACTGCACTTATATTTTCAACCATTGTCGATTCTTGACTAGGCATCCAATGGTTCATCAAGTTTTATGTTGATCTTTATTCAATCATCATTGAATTAGGCATCCACTTTTAAACTCATTGTGCTTATTTATTACCTTCATACGTACTTCTACCTTTTCTAAAACATCTATAAAAGCATCCAAATTCTTTAGATCCCTATCGTGAAATGGTCAGAAATTTTTAGTTTGATTCATAATCGCCAAGTAGTTTTTGTTAATCACTACCGTATTGTTAGCCTAATTTATTTTGGTTTCTGATGAATAGCTAAGATTTTGAATTAACTACATTGGTTTTTCAGTCAATAAATAATAATAAATATTAATATTAATAAAAATGAACAAATTTTTTAAAAATATAATTAAAAGTTAATTTTAATGACTAAATAAAGTAATTAATTAAAATAAATAATTAATAAAAGTTAATTAAAAATGAAATTAAAAAAATAATTAATTAATTAAATGAAAATAATTAATCACCTCTGATTTCTTTTCATTTTCCAATGACACATTTATTTTAAAATTTTTTGACTATGAATCATTAAAGATATCGATGTTTTTTGATATTCACGAATTTTCGACACAGCCATTTTCAAGTTATAATAATAGTATTTAATAATTACACAAAAATTTATAATCCGTCTTTATTTAGTCTCAGAAATGTTAAATATTTATAATTTATTGTTAAAAATTAGTACGGGGTTACCAAAATGTATCTACTCGCATTTATACGACTTAACATTAACAAGTAAATAACGAACTAATAAGAAATCATAGAATGTAAATAGTATATCAGATAAAAAGAACGAATTTTATGGGTAATGAAAGAGAAAGTTACTTTCATTTATTCTCTTTTATTTACAAATTGGCTCTACTTCCTTTCCACCTTATAATTATTTTGTCATTTTCGATCTAAACTTCTAATAAATCCTTTTTGTTAATTGACCACTTTTGAAAGCTTTTCCATAAACCGTTTAATGAATAAATCGTTTTATTTCATATACAAAATTTATGATCGACTCATGGAATAAGTAATATTGAAGAATAATTTTCAAACCGATCCATAATATAAGTTAAATCTTTTATCCTCTTTACCATTAATGTACCTTAATGGACCTTTGAACCAGCTGTTTAAAACAAAAATTTAAATAAACGGTATGAGATTAAAATATTTCATAATTATTTAATTTTTTTGTTAATTTTAAATTTAATTTAAATTGTGTTTTATTTGAGTTGAAATGTAAGTTAAAACAATAACTAAATGACTAATAATTTTCAAATTGAAAAAGGGTATTTATAATTATACTGGGTTAAAACTGCATAAAACTGTTCGTAATGTGCTTTGAAATTAGTCTACAAGAAAGCTTTCAACTGTAATTAATTATTTGCAAAAAAAAATAAAGTACAAAACATAAAAATAATCTCTTAGATAATCCGCCAATAATGAAAAAATTACATTATTTTGTTTTTCTACAAATTTATCATAATTAATTGAAGTTCAATTTACAAAAATCCTTTTTTTTTGGATTTCATCTAAATAATAAACAAAATATGGAACAACAAATTAATAATTAGATTTTGCAGAAGCGTCACACAAATCCGACTAAACGTATAAACCGTTATATATCCCTCTAAACGTTCCTCGTTTGAAAATTTGTTTCTTGGTCTTAATTTCTTTTGCATTTTCTGCTGTTTTGTGTTAACCTTTTCAACTGAGATAAATATCATTACAAAAGTAGCATTCTGGACAAAAAGGTGAATAAAATAACAGTAAGCGCTACTATTTTGGAACTACATTGTGAAGCGTGAGGGAATATCATGTTCAATACATTTGGTTTTGCTGAATAACAATTTAACGGTCTAAATTTATGCTTATTAAAGTTCTGTACGCGATTGACCGGCGCTAAGTTTTTGTTGAAGATCACAAACCACTAACTTAAAGCATGAATGCTAAAACGAGCGACCTATATTTAATGAGAATACCATAGCATTTGTTTCAATATATAGTATGTTAAAGTTAGTAACATATTAAATAAAAAAGTTGAAAATTAAAATTAATTTTTGACTCTTTCGCGGACTAAGACTTTAAGAACCGTTGGTCTAAATGAAATTAATTTAGAATTTCAATTATATAAATAAAACTAACCTATAAATAAGAACTGGCTTTTATTTTTTGAAAATATTTATCGAAATATAAAAAATAATTATTTTAATAAAATGAATAAATAACCCAAAGATGTGTCACAAAAGATAAACCGTTCTCAGAAACTAAAACTGAATTCTAATTAATCTACACCAATGACATAAACTTAAAGCTTCTGTAACACTTTATTAAATTCAAAAATAATAAGAAATAAACAAAAATAAAATATTTTATCAAACTTTTTGAGTTTATTAAGATCTCCCTTCAAAGACTTTGAATCTTAATAAATGGAAGCTTTATCAATATTTCTTGTTTGGATTAATCGGGAGGCTTCGAAACCTTTCAATTTTAAGCATGCTTTGTCAAAATTATCTTTTCTTTTGGTGCATATTTTTAATGCCCAGGTCAATAATTAATTTAAACAAATATTTGTTTTTTTCTAACTATATCAATGAAATTATTTTGATAAAAACCTTTAGAATTAGCTAGATTAAGAAAACTTTGTATGCGTTCATTCATGCTTCGTTTTGCAATTATATCTTTTATTATATTTTTAAATTCTAATTAACAAGGTAATTTTATTTATAAAGTATTTTTAAACAAATCAAACATATTGATTTTTTTTACCTTGGATATTTTATTTCTTATTAAAAGTTATTTATATTCATATCGACTATAAATCAAAGTTTTTTTATTGATTTGAATTTTTGCCTAATAGTCACGGTAACATTAACTAAATTTTTAAAAATCACCTAGTTTCGAATTTACTCTTTTTTAATTGGATATTAACTTTCATTATCTTTTCATGACTAAATGTTTGACACAATTTCTTTAATTGGTAAAAAAAATTTAAAAAAATATAATATTTAAATCACGAAATTAAATTTGTATGTCTCTATATTTTCATAAGACATTTCAGATGACTATCGCATAATCCAACACTTGTCAGTCAATTCACATTTTATCTTTAATCATAATTAATGTTAAAAAGGTTTCTATTGTTTTATTACTGTAGCTTTTACATAAATATGTTATTGTTTAGGACTAAATTATTGAAATTTCAATAAATAAACCCTGAATTAAATATTAATTGATAAAACTGAGTACTTTACATATTATTTGTTAGGATCTTTAATTTTTAGTATTTTGAATTAATATTTAGAAATGTTATAAAATAATTTATTAAATTAAAGACTTTTGGTTATCAAATAAATTATAGAAAATATCATTCTGAAAAAGTTGTTATTGACATAAATTGTAACTTATTAACATTAATTAGTTATTTAAAAATAAAAATATAATTAATTTGTTTCAGTTCTATTATTAAACGAAAAAAGCTGACTTAATACTTCTGCAAATTAGAAAATTAACCAATGAGATTGACTTAAATTTCATCCAATAAAAATGAAATTGAAATCATTTATTATTATCTTATTTTAAATAGACTTTTGGAATAATGTTTCTAATACATTATGTTAGAAACTGTTCAAATGTTTATTACTTTCATAAAAATCTCAATTTTAGTTCAAACGAATATGAGTTATTCGATTATTCGACGAATATTTTTATTGCGGTTGTTGCGATTATTGGATTCGTCACGAATACTTTGACAGTTTTTACATTGTCCCAGCCTCGATTTAAAGGCCGGTCTCACAACATGAGGTACACTTCGTTCTATCATGCGATTATTGAATTGGTGTTGGATTTGTGGATTTTTACCGACAAAATCTCCATGTTCGCTCATTTACCAGATGATAAATATGTATCAGCGATGATATTCAGCACTCTGACCTTTTGGTCTATTAATGCTTTATTGTGTTCAAGAAACTGGATGGTGATGCTGGTAGCATTGGCGAGATTGGAGGCGATTTTCAGACCATTAAAAATCCGATCTTACTCAATATTTTCCTCGTGTAAATCGAGATTATATACAATCATCGTTCTTTTGTTATCTTTCTCTCTCTCCGTAATACGAGTATTCTACAAGAAAGCCATAGTTTGCGAGAATGAAAACAAAATAATTTTCGATTCTCATTGGAAAAACAGTTCTCTCTATCAATGTTTTGAAATTGGGTATTTTATTTATCAGTCTGTTTTTCCAGTTGTTATTGTGACGATTTCTACTTTAACCATGATTTATTTCTTATTTAAACAAACATTCAAATCGACGCATTTACTCAAACAGTATTTCCGAGAGAATGAAACTCAATGTATGACATCTCAACAGAAAGCCACTTTGACAATTACAGTTTTAGCCGGTGTTTTCACTGTGACAGAAATCCCGATTTTTATAATCACTTTGTTAAAATTCACATATCCCAACGGGTTGAGCAATCTCATGGTCCTCTATCAAATAACTCGAGCACTCGTTGTCGTGGATTCTTGTTGCAACTTTTTAATATATGTATCTACTAGTGAGCATTATCGTCGAGATCTCTGGTATTTGTTTCAGCGGATATTTAGGTGGCATAAAATGTTTGTCAACGAACAAGAAGAAAGTTTTGGTATGTCGAGAATTGTTAGTTATATTCCAAATTCTAGGCGACACAAGGTTTAATCATTCAAATATCTTGTTTCATTATTTGCATAAACGATGAGAAAAATAATTTTATTTATGAAGATGTTATTTATTTAGTTTGTAGATATATATATATATATATATATACACATATATTATTTATTTATTTATTAATATTTTCTTTGAATTCGGTTTTTTATTTTTAAAAAAATACGTTTTTCTATTAGAATTATTTTCTGTCAATGCTGACTGTTTTGGTCTACTTATCTATTGTGAAATAAAATTCAAGATATCAATGTATTGGTGTTTAATGTTGATCAGACTTTCTGATTCGATCGATACTGAATTATTAATTAGAAATATTTTTCAAACAGAAATTCAATCAAAATCTATTTAGATTTAAGTCCTGTTAAATTATTAAAATTAAATTTATTTGTTTTTAAAAATTTTTGTATTTTTTTATTAATAGTCGATGTGTGCAATATCAATTAGTTTCATTTAAACCAATAGAAGTTGAGATAAAATTTTATAAGTAATATATGCTGATTGAAACTAAATAATATGATAAATTGTAATATATTAATTATTATATTGAATTTATTATTATATTTATATCGCGGATAACACAGATGTTAGCTTCCTTAAAAATCGAGTCAAGCCAGGCTCAAAAGAGAGAAAAATATTGTATTACCTAAATTTTTAAATTAAATTACCAAATTATATGAGCACTTATTTGTCGAACTAAATTATATATTTTTGTTTAATTCATGTAATTTGTGTAAGTATAAAATAAAAAAAATATTAGTATAAAATAATAAAAATTTAAAATCTAATATAAACTTCACTGTACAAATTACATAAATGTTTACACAAAATTATCGTCTCTCTTCAAAAATAAGATTTCATAGATATTTCTTCGTCACGTGAAATCTTGATTAGTAGAACCTTACCAGATAGATTTTGTCGAAAACCATAAAATAAAAATCATACTCAAAAATAATCATGTCACTATAAACATAAAAAGAATAAACCTACTTTTTGATTTGAAGATATCGACCCAATGAAAAACACTTTTATTTCACTAGATGGAAAACAAAAAACAAAGTAAAAGTCACTAAAAAAGAATATGAAAAGCAGATGAAGAATAAATAAATCAAAATTCATTGATTAATCCAGAAATTGATTACAATTTATTACACTCATATCAAGTTATAAAACTTAAAATCGGTTTACATGATGTTAACTCGTGTGGAATCTATGAAACGCCATAAATTATAATGAGTTACATAGCTTTCTGTATATAAATAAATTCTATATCTCATATTTAACAAATTTATAGATTTTCTCAAGTAAACGTCATTCAAACACACATTTTACGATATATATTCTTGTTAATTTAAAATATACAAATTATATTTAAATTATACAAATTTATACCAATTTAAAAATATTTTTTATAAGTTTAAATAATATACACTATAGGACAAAATAAATGTAATTTTTTTAATTTTTAATTTTTATTTATGTTTCTGTTACAATAAAGGAAAAAATTTATCAAATAATACAAATCGAATATTATATACACATCTATCATTTCAAAAACATTTCTTTTTATTTTTATTAAAATAAAATATGATTTTTTTAATTGGTAAAATAATTAGGACAAAATAAATGTAATTTTTTATATTTTATTAACTGATAGTCTGTAACAACTCTTTTGTTTCGAATAACCTCAGATAGACGTTTATATATTGAATCTACAAGTTTTTGTATAAATTTCTGTGGTATATTTTTCCGTATTTGTTTAATTTTTATGAATGCCTCAATTACTAGCCGGAGCTTTGCCATATTTTTTTTAAACAAATGCCCAGCAATGTTCAATTATATTTATATCTGGAGACTGTACCGGCCATTGCATCGTTTTAATTTGGTTTTCTTCAAATAACTTTGTTGCAATCTTACTTGTATGTTTCGAATTTTTGTCTTATTGAAAAAAAAATCACTAAAGTTCAATTTCTCGACATAAGGTAAAAGATTTTCTTGTAAAATTTTAATATATTTAAGTGAATACATTTTTCCATCAATTTTCCATAAATTTCTAACTCCATTACACATATACAGCCCAAAACCATAATACTTCCACCATTGTGTTTAACAGTTTTTCTAGTACATTTATTTGACAATCTTTCTCCAGCTCTACGCCATACATAAGTAATTCCATCACTATTAAACAAGTTTATTTTTGATTCATCAGACTAGATAATCTTTCTCCAACAGACTTTAGGCATCACAATAATTTTTTTGGCAAATTCTAATCTAGCTATTTTATTTTTTTAGATATAAAAGGTACTTTTTTAAGTCTCATAGTCTTAAACCCTACAAACTTAGCAAATCTTTTGATCGTTTTTTATGAGATAACCTTTTTGAATTTGTTTTCTACTTTATTTGCAATTTTAGGTCCAGATATAAATCTATCTACATCAATTATTTTTTTAATTGAACTAATTCTTTACAGAAAGAGACTTTTTCATACCAGAATTATTCCATTTTGATTTAAAATCTTGTTCAGTATATGCTTTCAATACATAACTTATCTAGGTGTTACCTGTAGTAATTCAGCTATTTTCTTTTGTTTCATTCCTTCTTTTTTCCATCTAAATTTTGAAGCTCTTTCGTTATCAGAAAGTGACTTTTTAGCCGTCATAACGTTTTTAAATTTACAATTCCGCCAAAAAACTAAACAACACTACCTCGAATGAACAAAATTTCAAAAAAAACTCAATTTTACATAAAAAATAAAATGAACTTTTATTTCAAGATTCAAATCCTTCCCCCCTTGACACCTTGGTGTCAACACCGCCTTATCAACAATCAACTCTCCGACTTTCTCTTCTTCTACTTTACATATCTTTGTAATTGGTCTCACAAACTCTTTTCCACTACTCCTTATCTTTACAACTTATTTTAAACTAAATAAAACTTCTCTCCCATTTTTTTTACTTTGGGCATTTTTAAAAAATTATATTTGTCCCATACTTATTTTATAACTTTAAATATATTATTTTCAAAAATGGCGGGATCATATTTTACTATTAATTAAAAAATTACATTTATTTGGTCCAATCCAGCTTTTTGAATATTAAAAAATGTTTCCAACACTGTATGTTATAAAGTTTATTTAATTTAATAATTTTATAAAACTATACTAGGAATGTAATTTTAAACTAAATAAAACTTCTCTTAGATTTTTTGTACTTTGGGCATTTTTAAACAATTTCATTTGTTATGTGCAAAATGCTGAAAATATTTAAGTTATGAATGTTTTGGGTAAGCGAACTATAGGAATTTAGATTGTCTTTGTTATTTTTTTGAGTAAAATAAATTTGTTGGAATAGTAAAAAAATTGGAAAAGGTTTTATTTTTTCATTGAATTAAAAACAACTTTTTTTTAAATAATAAAATTTGTATAATTTGTTTTAAACAAATTATGTAATACATAATCTACTATATACATAGTTTTTATTATCCTACCTAAGGATGACAGTATAACTATATAAACATATCGCAAAACGTCTATTTAAATGGCACTTTTTTGTAATCAAGTTATTGTCATGCTTATTTAATTATATATAGCATCGGTTCCAAACCGGGGGTCCATGGACCCCGTAGGGGTACGTGGAACATTCCTCTAGGTACGAGAATCGCGGCCGGTAAGAAATTTTTTAGAATTATTATTGATAATTAATAATATTTTAATCATAGTGATTTATAAGTGGCAATCAATGTATACTATCATTGTCGCCAATCGCCAAGGATTGTAATGAATGGTGTTTTTTCGAACTAATATATTTTTTATTACCTACTCTTCACTAACTGTTAAATTTATTGGAACATTATCCATACACCATAAATGATAATCATAATAAGTACCTACTTAATTAAGTATTTAGGAAAAGAACTAAGATCCAATATAGAATTTATATATAAAATAAACTACTAAGTACCCACACTGTTTAAAATTTACACAATTACTACTTTATCCGATTTAAACTACATGTAAATTTCTCAGCAAATATTAACTATTTTTATTCTCAGCAGTCTTAGTTTAATATATTTTTCTGAAAAATTTACATGTTGTTTAAATAGGATAAAGTAGTGTTAGTGTGTAAATTGTGAGAATCTAATAAAAAAAATGCATGGAATTTAGGGGGTACGTAAGATTCAAAATTTTTACCAAAGGGTACGGCTATCCGAAAAGGTTGGGAACCATTGATCTATAGAAATTTATTTAATAAATTTATTTTAACTTTAACCACAATTATTATTTTTATAAATTTTTATTCACTAGATCTATTTATTACAAAATAATATTTGCAAAATATTATATTATCAAAATAAAAATCATTTGAATGATCTAATAATTATTGCTGATTGATATGATTATGATGTTGTGATCAGAGGGTTTCACACTGTTTCTATGACGTTTAAACTTCTGTGATTTTATCAATAAAAACAAATGAAATAAACAATTTATAAGAACACTATAATAATAAAAGAGTGAAAAATAATTCCATAGTTATATGGGAAAAACTTTCATAAGTAGTATTTTTGAGCTTCTCGTGTTGATTTCATTTATTAGTACTTTCATTCACAAATAAGCTTAAAAATAGAGTTATCACATTCCTTAAAAAGCGAATCAATTTAAACAAAAAAATATTTCCAAAAGAAATTTGTAAAAATTCAGAACTTTGGAATACAATTCTGTGTATAATTTATGGAAAGATAACGATTTACTCAAAGTTTTAAATGTTTTGCAAATAATAGATCAATATTTTGTCATTTTAAATGCATAAAGATTGGCATGCAAAGCAATTAAAATTCAAAGTTGAATTTAAAAAAATCTAAAATCAATATTTTTCGGGGTAATATGTGACCTGATAACACACGAAAAGGTAAATAAGAATTTAAAACTATTAATTTATAGGGATACTTAAACAGAGTTTTTTACAAAAATGAAACCTAATTAATTATCTAATTAAAATCTTGTTGACGACATTTTTCATTTCAAAATGAAAATAAAATCCTCGAGCTTGACAGGAATTATTGTGGCCTACCAAATATATGTTATTTATTTTAGATCGAATACTTAGGGAAACACTTATATGACTTACAATTGGAGGTGAGTTATGCTGGTTTGGACTTATATATGAGAAACAAAAATGTCCATTTTTTGTTGAAAAAAAATATATTAAGATTTCATAAAGATTTATTATCTCAGATAAATATTATAGATAATTTCAAAGACTGATGCCAAACAGATTCATAAGAGAGTTGGGCTTCTTTGGAATTAAGGGCTCTTAGTTTAAGTATTGGCGCACCTGGCGCACGATTTAAAATCCCCAAACGAATAAATAATTTTAAAATTTTTTATAAAAAGCATTTTGGAATTTTGACTTTTGGAATAATAATTTTTTTAATCAGAAAATGACTGAATAACAAAACATGAATAAATTTTTTATTTTTCATTTGGAATTAAACTATTAAAATATAAAATAAGTAGGTAGTTAGGAGCACATTGGAACCTAAAAAAAACATAGGGGGAGGGGGGGGGGGATATGTAATAGCGGATTAAATTTCGGATTATCTTGATTACATAATGATGTAATCAACTTAATTAATTTTGTGTGTATTTTTTTTTAATTAAATTTTCGGCGCGATTTTTTGAAATTTATTTTCAATATTTTTTAATTATTTCTAATTAAATTTTTTAAGTAATTTTTTATCAATGTAGTTTTTATATAAGATTTTTAAAATATGATTTTTTTATATATGATTTTAAGTAGATTTTTAAGTATAATTTTATCGATGAATTTTTATATACGAATTTTAAAGATGAAATTTTTTCAGTATAATTTTTAAAATATATTTTTTCAAAGTAATAAATTTTTAACATAATTAAAAATTTTTATACAAGGTTTGTTTTCGGTATATTTTTATCGATGAAATTTTTTATCAATTATTTTTAAGATAAAATTTTTTAGTATAATTTAAAATATAATTTTTCAAAGTAATAAATTTTTAACATAATTTGAAAATTTTTTATACAATGTTTGTTTTCAGTATAATTTTATCGATGTTTTTAGTTTAATTTTTAAGATAAAATTTTAAGTGTATTTTAAGATGATAATATGTATTTTAAAATTAAATTTTTTAAGAATTACATATTTTTAATGTAATCTTACAATCAATTTTTTAGTTTGATTTTGAATTAATTTTTAATAAAATTTTTAACAAAATAATTATTAAATTTTAAAGATAAAATTTTTAGGATAATTTTTACAATGAAATTTTTATACATTTTGATTACGATCAAAGAAATTTATCGTTATCAAAATAATAATAATAATAATAATAATAATAATAATAATAATAATAATAATAATAATAATAATAATAATAATAATAATAATAATAATAATAATAATAATAATAATAATAATAATAATAATAATAATAATAATAATAATAATAATAATAATAATAATAATAATAATAATAATAATAATAATAATAATAATAATTCAACCAATTAAAATCTTTATAAAAAAAAACACACAAAATAAACTCGTAAAAGATCGAAATCCTTATAAAAAAACTATAAACACATAAAATAAACTCGTAAAACATCGAAATCTTTATAAAAAAAAAAAAAACTATAAACAAATAAAATAAACCCATAAAGTATGTAATAAAAATTAATCAAAAAATAAAAAAAAAACAAATTTATACCATAATGTTTATTTAATAAAAATCTTCATCTTCTTCATCATCGTCAGAGAACTGTACATCGTCTATATCTATTAGTTCTTCCTCAAAATTTGGTTGTTGAATTTCATCGGTTGTAATTTCGTCACCCGATGCATTTTCTTCAATCATTTCCTCAATAAGTTCATCAACAGTGACAATTTCTTCATCAACGTCAATTTCTTCAGATATATTTATATGCCCGTATGCTAAACTTTTATTTTTACCCACCCAAACCCTTTTATCATCTCTATTTGTTAGTGCAACTTTACTATTTTTAAAACTATAAAGTTGATGATTTTTTGATCCTATTCTAAATTGTGGTACCGAAAAGACTGAGTTTTTCTCATAACACTCTTTATAAGTTTTATGTGTTAGACCGGTATCCTTTAACGATATACCCTTAGCTTTTAGACAAGAAGATTTACCTAACAAACTGTAACATTTTGGTCTAAGGAAAACCCATTCGTCATAACCTTCTCCCTTACTTTCGTCCTTAAATTTTCCAATAACCGAATCAAGTTTGTTAGAATAAAGTGGATGAGTAGAAGGGTAATTAGATGTATCCAAAAGATTATCCTTAACCATTTCAGACAAAAGAACATCTAGTTTACAATTTTTAATCTCCAAGAAGAAAGAGTCTGTATCTCCAGCAACTATATTGATCTCACAATTAAATTGTTGTCGATATTTTTCCAAGTCCTTATACTGAAGCTCATACATTCTAAGTTTCGACAAGTCAAGCACAGATTGTCCTATATAGCTTGGTCGATCTAAACATATCGAATCAGGATTTAACAACACAGCTATAAGATCATTGTCAATTTTTATTGATTTTTTAAAGGTAGGTTTTGAAGTATAAGTGACTAGTTTTTTATCAGTTGTACAAAGACGCAAATTCATTCTCTTTTTCAGATTTTCAACAGTTTTTCCATATAAACTGTTATTTAACAACTTATAATAATTTTTATCAAGTGTATTTGTACTTTTAGCTCGAAGTTCAGTGTTTATGTCAATATACTTTTTAAAAATATTAGACTGTTTGAATCTTACTCCGCGATTAACATGTGTCACTTTAACACCAAGAGACATGTATAATTTTAATAATCGCCAATGAATTACATAGTTATATTTAGGATAATGAGTCAGCAACAATTTTTCAACCTTTGAACCCTCAGGTTTCATTTTCTCAGCTGCAATTGGAAAATCATCTAACTTAACATGAAGTTCCGAAAGAATCTCAAGATCAACTTCAAGTGTATACCCATATGACAAAGATTCAAGATCCAAAGTCAAACAATCAGATAATATTGTATCAAATCCTTCAAATATCCAATTAAATTCACCACAAGGTAATGGTTGACTTAAAGCCCAACCATATAAATTATTAATATCAATATATAGTAAATCTGTGTTTTCGTCGGTTTTAACATAGTGCTTATTAACAAAAGTAAGACCACCTCTAATACCTCCCTCATAAAAGCTAAACATTTCATTTTCAGTGATTAATTCTATAGGTTCATCCAAGGACATTAAAGCAGAAGACCACGACATTCCAGGAATTCCAAAATAATTTAAAGGTTCTAATCTATTATGTGCTATAGATTTCGCTCGAAATTGTTGAAAAAAGTCTGCCAAAAGAAAACAATCTAGTTTCAGGTAAACTTTCATATAATCAAGTAAAGTCCTACAATTAGTTTCATCCCAAATAAGCAGAGCTTTTTCATATTCAGCCTCAGTGACACCTTTCCAAATCGGTGGTAACTCATAAGTATCGTGAAGAACATCTAAACTAGTAGCAAAATTGTACGGAAAGATTCCCTTTTCATCTACTATAGTCCCTGTAAAAGCTGATCGAGTCAATGGTAAAGTTGTCAGAGTTTTAACAGCTTTTGCTAAAGAATCATTTACAAATTGATACGAATCAATAAATCTCACACTAATTTTTCCCAAGTGAGCAATTAATGAAATAAATTTTTCAGATGTTATTGGAATACATCCTAAAGCCCAATTTTTAAATTTACTCAATCCATATTTTAATATATGATGCATATCATATCCCTTTAAGTTATGGAAAACAATTGGTAAAACTTTATTTATTTTTCTATTAATATTACATTCATTGCAAGCAGCACCCAAGTATTCCCCAGTAAAATGATCATGATCTCTAACCGGATCCACAATATCTTTCAAACAAAGATAACATTTTATACATGTATCAAATTGAATCTGTTGTATGTTGGTTAATTCTTTAATTGTTTTATTTCCCATTTTATAATAATACGGTAATACAGTATATTTTGCTATTTTTTCAACTGTTTTTAAAAATTGTTCAACACAATCTTCACCTATAAATTCTTTGTATATTGTACTCCCATCAAAATTATTTATTAACAAAAGTCCTGACGAAATGGGTAAATGTATTTGATGGTGTACATCGTCCTTTGGCAAAACAGATTCGAAATCAGCATATATAACATATGGTGGGGTTACAGTTTTGAACCAATCTGTGAATTTAATAAACTTATTTTCAGGGAAAGTATATAAAGTTGTCCCTAACTGATTTCTCATACATAAGATCTCATGTTTGTCCAATGCTTTTTTATATCTAAATCCATTCAAACATCTATGACACCATAATGATTGAATTCTATCTATATTTTTATCTTTACAATTCAATAACCTATTGAGTGATGTAATCCCAACATAATGATATTGTTCTCCTTTATTTAATAACAATAAATTAATAATTGTTCCTTCTGAAACTTTGGACCTATGTATTATGTTTATAAAAGGGTGTTTTAAAACAAAGTCATCATGTTCGGGTTTTGCTGTTTCATCATAACTAAATATATTAATTATTAACCCTTCGTTATTGGACTCAAATTTTCGAATACCATTTAATTTCATGGGCATATCATTTGGGTCATAATTTAATTCATTTAAATACTTTGTGTAACTATAAATTCTATTTCTATGCTGCCTAACAATCTCATCTTTTTTAAGTATTGATAATATACTGTAGATAAAACATAAATTATCACTATTTTTTACATTTGTTATACATTTTTTGTTAGCCAATTTTTTTGGTGTTTTAATATATCTTCTACCACTTAACCTACTGATGTTACTTATTTTTGTTACTATAAAGTAAATTTCAGTTATTTTTCTAATAACCCAACTACTCCCTAACTCTGTTATTGAAGATATCTTTTCATTGATCTTCTGTATACCGTCGTCAAAGAATGATTGGGTAAGTGGTCTTGCACTGTTGCTTATATTATTTAATTTTATTTCTCCATCTTTCTCAAATTCAATTTCAATTCCAAATTGAATTTTTACATAACTAAGTTCATGTATTATCTCTCTTAATTTGTTTATTATCTCTATGGGAAAAACAATTTCTTTAATGTTCAAGTTGGTCGTATCTAGACTTATTATTTTATGTGTTCCTCGTAAGTCACTTTGGATTATAGGTAAATTTCCTCCTATTTGTATATTGTTATTTTGCCCCATTTGTACCTCTTCCATCTCTCCATCCCATGAATCCATCGATCCAATATCTTCAATCTCTTCAATTGCTCTAAGCCATGAATATATCGATCCATTATCTTCGTCCGCTTCGT
Source organism: Schmidtea mediterranea (assembly GCA_022537955.1). NCBI lineage: Eukaryota > Metazoa > Platyhelminthes > Tricladida > Dugesiidae > Schmidtea > Schmidtea mediterranea. Next base: position 40,136,793 of record CM039680.1, on the reverse strand, counting down.
CCGCTTCGTCCGCTTCGTCCGCTTCAATGTCTTCGTCCGCTTCAATGTCTTCGTCCGCTTCAATGTCTTCGTCCGCTTCAATGTCTTCGTCCGCTTCAATGTCTTCGTCCGCTTCAATTGTTTCATTCACCATTCCAATATCATTTACAGATTCAAAAATACTATTTATAAAATCAGTTGTATGTTCTCTAATGGGTTCACTTATAGGGGTAATTTGGATGCTGCTTAATTTATTTGTTACGGGTCTTTTAAATAATTTAATTTTTTTAACATTAAACTGTCGCAAATGATTTTTATGATGTTCATAAAAATCTAAATAGGGAATGGGTTGGGAAGTTATGCATACGGGACATATAAAATAAATTGTATTATGATATTTTTTACCATAATACTCTTCCATTTTTTTGTGACATTTTATTTTATTATGCACAGTTAATTGGCAATAATTTGGATATAATTTACCTAGTAATAAAATAAAAATTAATTTAATTATTAAAATAAATGCGCATGTATGCAACCAATAAAAATCATTTATTTGCTATAAATAAAAATATTTTTGATGAAAAAGCAACAATGTCAAAAGTATATGAAATACTCCTAGAAGAAAACAGTACAGCTGTTATTGGGATGACATTTAAGCCTCCTGTTCAATACCTTCAATACAGTATGAACTATTTAAATTTTCCTATTACATATACGTTCAAAGTAATGTTTATTTTAATTTAATTTGATTAATTATTTTTTAGGAATCAGTTGATTTAAAAGCTTATGAATACAATATTATGATTGGAAATATTGAAGAGGAAGATCGAAAAAATATTTCAGATATACTACATTTGTTGAATAACGAAATGGTTTTTAATGAAAAATTTTCATTTATTAATTGTGAAAGTCAATTGAAGGATCAAGTACAAGATAATAAAAAATATAAAATACGGATAATTATTAAAGGAGTCAAGATTAACAATTCTATTATCAAACCTATTTGGAAAATTCTAAATGTTGTTGAATAAATTTTTTTATCTTTTGTAAAGTTTTGTTTATTTTTATAATTTGTAATTAATAGTAAACATGTTATTTTAAAAAGTTTACCTCTAGTATTTTAATAAAAAAATTTTGAGCGGGGATAATTGTTGACAAATTTTATTCAAAAACTTGTTCTCTTATAAAATATAGTGGTCAGTTTTAAAATAAAAAATCAAAGGGTCTGCCCTTATTTTCAATAATATAGGGGCATCAATCCTTCATTATTGTTTAAAAATATATATGTATTAAAATTCAAAAAAAAAATCAAGGGGTCTGCCCTAATTTTCAATAATAAAGGGTCGTCAGTCATTCATTATTGTTAAAAAATATATATGTATTAAAATTCAAAAATCAAAAAAAAATCAAGGGGTCTGCCCTTATTTTCAATAATAAAGGGGCATCAATCCTTCATTATTGTTTAAAAATATATATGTATAAAAATTCAAAAAAAAAAAATCAAGGGGTCTGCCCTAATTTTCAATAATAAAGGGGCATCAGTCCTTCATTATTATTACAAAAATACGTTTTTAAAAAAAAAAAAAAAAATCGAGGGGTCTGCCCTTATTTTCAATAATAAAGGGTCGTCAGTCCTTCATTATGAGAATTTAAAATTAAAAAAAAAAAATCAAGGGGTCTGCCCTTATTTTCAATAATAAAGGGTCGTCAGTCCTTCATTATTACAAAAATATATCATGATAATTTAAAATAAAAAAAAAATATATGATAAAATATATGATTTAAATAATATATCTTAATAATAAAATACTTACATTTTTGAACATTAATTGCATTGTCCTCTTGAGAATCAGTGAATGGCAAATTTGTATCTTAAGAAATATTAAATCAATTGTTAATTAAAAATTAATACTTGATTCATTTCCACCGTAGTTTTGTGGATACTGATAATTTCCACCATAGTTTTGAGGTTGATAAAATTGTTGAATATAATCTAAAAAAAAATTTAAAAACTTATTTAATAAAAATTAAAATCATACTTGGTTCATTGTCTTCATAAATTTGAGGTTGATAAAATTGATGACTAAAACCTAAAAATAAATTTTAAAACTTATTTATTAATAATTAAAATCTTACTGGAATTTTGATTTCCACCATAGTTTTGAGGTCGATAAAATTGTTGAATATAATCTAAAAATAAATTTAAAAACTTATTTCATAAAAATTAAAATCATACTTGGTTCATTGCCTTCATAAATTTGAGGTTGATAAAATTGTTGAATATAATCTAAAAATAAATTTAAAAACTTATTTAATAAAAATTAAAATCATACTTGGTTCATTGCCTTCATAAATTTGAGGTTGATAAAATTGATGACTAAAACCTAAAAATAAATTTAAAAACTTATTTATTAATAATTAAAATCTTACTGGAATTTTGATTTCCAACATAGTTTTGAGGATGAAAATGATGACTAAAACCTAAAAATAAATTTATAAACTTATTTATTAAAAATTAAAATCTCACTTGATTGATTTCCTTCATAGTTTTGAGGATAATTTTGTTGATAATATCCATTATTTTGTGGAATTAATAAGTTATCTAAAATAAAAAGGTAAATTTGTAATAAAATATAAAATTTAAATTACTTGATACATATTTGTTATTATAGTTGTTCATTTTCTAAAATTGTAAAATGTTAATAAAAAATTAAAAAGAAAAATTAAACTTACTACTTAAACTGTTTTGTAAATTATGACAAATTATAAAAATGTTTTTATATTTATTCAAATGTGTGTATTTATTTTAACCAATCAAAATCAACACATCTACACTTGTAATAATCAACACACATTACCAATCTACACAAAATCATATTAGGTAATAAACACAATGATACAAAAATTTATTTAGAGAACATTGATTTTAACCAAGCTAAACAATGCTGGCCACAAGTTTTTGTCAACGGATTCTGATAACGAATTCGATTATATTCAATTGGCATCAACATTGATTCTAGTTTTGATATCAATAAAGGTGGATAATAGAATCCCATTGGATCAAATACATGTATTTTATCCGGTTTCACATAAATAGCAAGCCAATGTTCTCCACTGAGATTAGCTGATTGAGTATTTACAATCAAAGCTTTGTTGATATTTATATAGGGAATTTTGTCCAATGGAAAAACACCAATAAAATTTTTCCCAATTATTTTTTTAGCAATAGTTTGAATCTGAATAGAACTAAAATTAATTAAATTAACAAATTAATTAAAATACTTACTTCATTTTTAATCATAACTAATAACACATTGGTTTATAGTATGTTCAACAATGTTTGTCAAACAAGTACTGTACGGCTTGATGTGATTTGAATTTCTTTTTCAAATACTCCGTATACAAGTACTGATACTGATTCGGTTAATGGATTTTCAAATTTTATATCCAATCGTAAATTTCCACTTTGAGGTAACTGACTTTGATTAAGATCAAAATCAGGTGCCAATACAAATGTAAAAAAGGGATATTTATTTTTAAAGTCTGACAAGGTAATACCACAATTCATATTTTTATTAAGATAACCCATATTCCTAACAATACTTTGCATATAACTAGAACTATAATTATCATTGGCAAAATCTTGACTATATTTTTCACGATAATCATTTCCTTTACTTAATGTTAATGACTTGACATTAAAGTGTTCAAATATTGAAAATGTTTCCAAATACGATCCTCCATATCTTTTATTCCCTTGGAAAGCAACAAGAATAAAATTTGGTAGTCGTCTATCACCAAATATTTGCTCCTTATAAAATGAAGATGAGCCCATTGGCAATGAAAATTGAACAACTTCCTTACTTTTCATTGGATAAATTGCATTTCTATTAGCAAGCCCAATTTGATGACCAGCTAAAACTGACGGTTCAACACGAACTCTTCTTACCATCAACTTTGCATCTAATAATATTATTTGTGGAATTATTTTTGTACATGTTAAACTTCTTTCAGTATTGGATCTTGTTAATTTAATTTGAACACTAACACCAGGTAATAAATATTTTGGTTGATCAAAGAAATCTAATTGAAGTGGGGAACAAACACTGATTGGTTTTGATTTTGAAATCCAAATTTTTCTTTTTGTGTCATTTTCTTCGTAACCCATTGCACCTAAACAAGTATGTTTTGTATCGTGATTGTAATTAATAATAGTTTCAATCATTGCCTTGTGTGCGAATACATCATTACTTCCTTCAATTTTAGTAGAATTAAAAATTACTTCAACATCTTTAAAAAGAGTTTGGAAAAAGAAATTGTTTGCGGTAACATCTGATTCATTAGATAAATTTTCCCCATTGTTATTTACAACTTTCATTTGAATGTAGAGTAATGTATCATTCAAATCCAAGTATTCAGTTTGAGAGCTATTAATGTAAAATTGAATTGAGGTGTTTCCTGGATCTGTAATTGAATTTACTGGATAAATATCTTCAAAAGAACCATTTTCAATTACTGCTTGAGGAGATGGTCTATCAAAGATGCATAATTCTGATTTTGCACTAATCATTACTGGAATATAGTTCCGTATCCTTTCATTCTTTTGTTTATATGTTTCTTGATAATTTTTCGACGTTTAATTGTTCCACCTTTTTGTTCTTTATTAAATACATCAGAAACTTTGTTAATAACAGAAGGTAAGTGTTCCATTACAGAGGGCATAGAATCTTTAATTTCAGATATTGCATTTGATTTTAGAGCAGGTAAGAGTTGTGCATTATTATTTATTACGTCATTAGCAGTTTTCATACCAAAATTTCCGATACGTTTAAGAATAGGTAGTGCAAATCGCCCAATTGTTTTTAACCAACCAGATCCATACTGTTTACCTACAAAATAAGGTAAATCCCCACCATTTTGATGAGTGCTATAAAAGTTTACAATGTCTGGATTACTCATTTATTTTACGGAAATGTAATGTCAAGTAAGTTTTGTTTTGTTTACCAAATATATATTTTCCACTGTCATCACGAATATTGATTTCTATATTGTTTATATACGAGGATGATACTGGTAAATACATTGGATTTTTCTCAATGAATTGAACAAGGTCGTCTTTTTTATGTTTTTCTATCCAAACACATTTAAGAAGGGGAACACTTAATTCACTCACAAGAATTGGTTCAATAATATTTGTATAAATCAACATTTGTATATTTCTTTGCATTATAGTCGGTAAACTAGATCCAACAATGATCTTTTCACTATAAGATTCCTCAATTAATCCCAAACTATGAGCCAACAGTTTACTAAATTTAACACTTTTAACATCTTCTTCCAATTCAATTTTAACAAGTTGATCTTGTTTAATTTCACAAGACTTGAAAGGATGGGGATAAGATGTCATTAACTGATCAGTGACTTGTGAAAGTTCAGAAATGAATAAATTTTCTTTAAATGTCTCAGTATACTCTACATCATAATAATAAGTTATAGTTAATCGTATAGTATCTAATTTTGATTTTTTATTTGGTATACGTATCTGATTCAATTCATCATTAAAATCTACTTCTTTTTTATTAAATCCCAAGCAATTAGCTTCTTCAATACTATCAAATGTTACTTTGAATTGAAAATATTTACAATTAATGTTCAAAATTTTATTGTCAATATATATCAGATAAAATGTAGAGTTGTGACTGATTGTATAGTTTCCTTCAATATAATAAAAATATTCATAACTATTATGTAATGTACTCTTAATATATTTAATATGAGAATTGTTATAAAATGGAAAATTATTGTACACAAAAGTGAATTCAGTTAAAGCAACTTCCCATTCCCCATCCAAGTAAATCTGATTTGGAAATTCTACATTAAACTTTCCAGCTTCATTATTTGGAAATGTAAGTGGACAACTATTACTAGGTAAATTCACGTAAAAATCTCTTTTATTCATTTACTTTTCTAAAATGTAACGATAAATGTGTTTTGGTATCTTTGCTAAATTTTATTAATTTCCCACTATCATCTCGAATATTAATTTCAATGATGTTTATAGTTGAATACGATACTGGAAGGTACATTGGATTCTTCATTTCTAATTGTACAATTTCTCCTTGATCATATTTTTTAATCCAAATAGATTTTAATAGTGGAACTCTAACATCACCAACATTTATTGGTTCGATAATATTTGAATAAATGAACATTTGTTGATGATGATGTAATAATTTCGGAATTTTAGTGCCAAATATATTTTTTTTTTCCGAATAGTTACTTAGTTTTAATCCCAAAGATTTAGCTAAGTTCGTGTCAAAAGATATATTTGAAATGTCATCTGCAAGTGTTATTTTGACCAATTCATTATTTTGAATTATCAATTCTTTAAAAGGAGAAGGATTAAATGACAACAAATGACCTTGTAATTCCGATAAAGTGTTTATGAATAAATTATCTTCAAAATATTTTTCAAATATTGATTTTTCTTCATAACTTATATTTATACCAAATTGTTCCATAACACCATCATCTGTAAATTTTGGTAATTTTATTCGACAATGATCCTCTTCACAAATGATTGATGTAGATTTTAGTCCAAAACTAAACGCATGTTGAATATCGGGGAATGTTACTTTAAATGGAACATGTGGACAGACAATAACCAAATTCTCATATTTTTCAATAAACATGTCAACATCTGGAGTATATTTAGGATTTATTATTTCATAAGTATGATTTTGATTATTTATTTTCAAATACTTTATTTCACTACCACTCTTTACCGATTCATAACGTATACAAGAATTACTATAATACGGAAAAGGATTATACACAAAAGTGAAATCTATCAATGCAACTTCCCATTCACCATCCAAGTAGACAGAATTTACTTGTACATTAAAATTACTAGCTTCGTTATTAGGATAAATAAGTGGACAACTATTACTAGGTAAAATCATATAAAACTGGTTTTCTTTCATAATATTTATTTAATCAATTGAGATGAGGATATCCAAGTTGGAGTTTCGTATCCATGCCACTTGACGTAGTATTGTTTATATTTACCAACATTTTTAGTTTTTAAAATCTTTTGAATTCTAAATATTGTTGGGATTGGAATGACTTGAAGTTCTTGTTCGTAAAATTTTCCACTAATTTCTTTATTTTCATGATCTGCTATTAAATACATTACTGGATTCTGTTTTGTATCTATTTTCTTTATTACATTTACTTCATCGCTCCAATTGTTGTCAAAATTCTTGATGAACGGAGAAGTACTGATTTTACTAATTCTTACATGATCGCCGACCTTGTATTTTGGCTTATTGATTTTTTCTTTCTTAAATGATTGGTTTCTGCTGGTGTCTGTTATATCAACAGGTCTGAAACCATTTAATCCTTTATGAGGCGAATGATTGTAACTAAAAATAATTTTCGGTAAAACATGTATCCAAGTTTTATTACCTTGATGCACAAAGTATTTTTTCAATCTTTCTCTCAAAGTTCGATTAAATCTTTCCACATAACAAGCTTTGAATTGTGAGAATACCAAATAATGATTGGCTTTGATAACTTCTTTTACTTTGCTATTATAAAATTCTTTACCTAAAATACATTAAAATAAATAATTAATTAAATTTATTACCCAAATCAGTCTGTAGATTGTGAGGTTGTCCGTCTTTAAATAATTTTTTAATTGCAATGGCCATTTCATTAGCAGATTTAGTTTTTGTTGGAATGGCACGGGCATATCTACTGAAAACATCAATACATGTTAAAATATATTTGTACCCCTTGTTGATTCTCGAATAAGGTATCATTTCCATCAAATCCATTTGCCACAAATCATTGATTCCTCTTGTTTTGTATGGTCTGGTGGGGAATCTTTTCAACATCGGTTTATTTAAACTATATGCTAGTTGGTCTGATAACCATTTTTGAGTCTCTTTTTTAGAATTAATCACTCTTTTTGTTAATTTTTCTACACCACCAAAACCATCTGGATCTTTTGGATTTGTCCAGATTGTTTTGAGTGGATTTTTGGTTAATTGGTCCTTCATTATTACAACAAGATGTTAAAATATGGACAACTTTATCTGGTTTAGAGTATTGTAAACCCATTAAGATCTTAGTGATGAAATTGCACTAATTGCAGATAAAACTATAGGAATTAATGTACCCAAGAACCCACCCCTTTGTTTATACATTATTCTTTTCATTAAACGTCTATTTTTAGTGTTTACCAATGATAAAAGGGATCTCTTATGTCTTTGTAATACCACTCTTTTAGCTTTACTAATATTGACATTACCTCGAACTATATTTACAATAACTTCAAGCAAATCGTCGATAACAAATGAAGGGAAAGCTTGTAAAATTGCTATTCTTTTATTATTTTGAGCCTTTACCAATGCATTGAAATATGGTAGACTACGTTCAAATTTCATGTTTACTAATTACAACTAATTATTATTGTTTATAATTTGATCCACTTCTTTTTTAAAATCTTCTTCTTTTTTAGATTCTTCTTTACTTTTGATTTGGTTTTACGAATAACTTTTTTGGGTTGAATTTGATTTTTGACAAGTACTTTTTTAAATGACATGATTGATAATCATTTATTTGTTTTCAATTTTGTTTATAAATCGTAACCCCTTTTTCATTAAAAATATCTGTTCGGATACGTAAATCGTCACTACATTGTTGTGTAAAGTCAAAGAATAAATATCCATGGGGAACGCTTGTTGCATCTTGGAATGATTCAATTAAAAATTTTCTATTGTTTGGATAGGCTTGCCTGGCTAAGAAATCGATAATCGTTTGATCGCGAGGATATTTGAAAATAACTAGGTATTGAACATTTAAATTACGAGTTCGATGACTTCCTCCTTGATGAAATAAATTTTGAGTTATGAAAATAACAGTAACTCCACAATGTCTACTTATTTTTGTGAACAAGTTATTGAAATCTTTTTCCTTATTTGCTTCTTGATACAAATCATCTATGATTATTACATCTCCTCGACGTAACCTAGATGACCAGTTTTTATCAAATCCCTTAACTATTGTCATTTTCAATTTACAAAACTGATTTTGTGTCAATCCATGTTCTTCGTCTGCACCCCTATGCCAATATATTTTATTGAATTTGGATTTGAACATGTTTGTCTGCAACAAATTACATACAAATAAAGTTTTCCCGCTCCCACTGGGTCCTACAATTTGATATACTGCATCATTTCTTAATTCCATTTAATTTAATTTAATTTAATTTAATTTGTTTATAATTTAATATACTGAATCAGTTAATTAGATATTGGAAAATGATTAGTAATATCAATTATAGAGGAAGATGTGAAGTAACTGGAATGAAGTTCCCGACTGGAAAACCTCAACATGTAGTGGATAGAAGTGGAAAATATCCAATCTTATTCTTCAAGAGCGGAAAATGTAGAATAATGGGTTGCAAGAGACCTTTACAGGAAGGCGATCTCAAATATCAGATTCAAGATTTACAAATACAGTCATTATCTTTGAATATTGACATGTGTTGTCGAATCAACTTGTATGATTTGTCCACAAAAACAGAAAACATTTACGAACCGGAACTGTTTCCTGCATTAAGACTTGTCAAGTATAATCCACTTTGTGTGAATGTATTTGCAAGCGGAAAAGTCGTTGTCATGGGGATAAAAACACTGCAATACAACAGTCTAGTACAAGAAATATTTAATTTTATAAAATCAAAAATTAATAATCTTAATACCGACGAAGAAATACTAGATTATTTATTAAGCAATGATTGTGTTTAAATAGATTGAATTCTGACGATTGTAAAAATTAAAAATGATCGACGAGCAAGAAGCATACGTATTCGAAACAATTCTGATGAAGATGGAAGAACTTTTTCCGAATATGAAAAACAAACTTTTCTATTGTGCTCCTGAATACTTGGCTACACGGATCTATCAAATGACAGGAATCAACATCGAAGAAATTGTACGGATGCACTACGAATCAGTTCAAGGATCTGGTTTGAAATGTTTAGATGACTGTATTGTTTGTGCAGATCCCTCAATGTTGACTTGTCCGTTTAGATGCAGATGCTGCAGAGACTACAAGAAGAAGGAAGTTGTACATATTTTGTTGGCTGAGCTAAGAAGAGCTTACTATAAGCAGATTTGTGATGATGTAAATAAATTTTGATCTTTTACGAGTTTATTTTGTGTGTTTATTGTTTTTTATAAAGATTTTAATTGGTTGAATTATTATTATTATTATTATTTTTATTATTATTATTATTATTATTATTATTATTATTATTATTATTATTATTATTTTGATAACGCTAAATTTCTTTGATCGTAATCAAAACGTATAAAAATCTCATTGTAAAAATTATCCTAAAAATTTTATATTAAAACTAAAAACATTAATAAAATTATACCGAAAACAAACCTTGTATAAAAAATCTCATTGTAAAAATTATCCTAAAAATTATCCTAAAAATTTTATATTAAAACTAAAAACATCGATAAATTTATACTGAAAACAAACATTGTATAAAAAAAAAATTTCAATTATATTAAAAATTTATTACTTTGAAAAATTATATTTTAAAAATTATACTGAAAAAATTTCATCTTTAAAATTCGTATATAAAAATTCATCGATAAAATTATACTTAAAAATCTACTTAAAATCATATATAAAAAATCATATTTTTAAAATCTTATATAAAAACTACATTGATAAAAAATTACTTAAACAATTTAATTAGAAATAATTAAAAAATATTGAAAATAAATTTCAAAAAATCGCGCCAAAAATTTAATTAAAAAAAAATACACACAAAATTAATTAAGTTGATTACATCATTATGTAATCAAGATAATCCGAAATTTAATCCGCTATTACATACCCCCCCCCCTCCCCTATGTTTTTTTAGGTTCCAGTGTGCTCCTAACTACCTACTAAAATATTTTAAATTAATATTTTCAAAAAATCAAGTTCCTATAGAAATTAGATATTAGAAAAGCCTAAAACTAAAATAAACAAATAAACAAATAAACAAATAAATAATCGATTTGGACAAAATTGCAAAACATCAAGAGAATTATTAAGAATTTCGAAATAAATGAACGGAAGAGAATATTATTACTGTTATTGTTAATAAATTTAATTTAATTTTAATATTGTATTGTTGTTTCATTTTTTTAACTACCATAGCTACACAACAAACACCCCAGCAGTCCCAATAAAAATTTAAACGGAGACTCTGGTGGGCTGTTAATTTCCCCAGTACTTACAGTAAATAATCAATACAGTAAATAAATATAGTAAATAAATAAACAATAACATGCGATATATAAAACGGTGTCATAAAAAGGCATTGGTTTTACCGTTCATTACAAGCATGAAAACATGAAGCATGAAATTTAACATTGCACTGGCTTCATGTATTTTTGCTTCAAACATTGTGACACATTTGGCACTTTCTTAGTAGGTTTTGAAATAACCAGTTATTTGTTTGTCGAACTGGGTATTGAATTGAAGGTCTTGCAATCCCAATACATTACTGCGAGCTGTTTCATCTTAGATAGGCTAATGTAAACAATTGTATAAAATATATTCTATATTTTGACTCTTTACCATTCACATAACAGTAGATTATTGTAAGTTATAATTGTTTTTGTTCAAGTGATTAATTACTAATTAATAATTAATTAATAATTACTGTCACTCGTGGATTTTTGGACAACATTTTATACACAGGTTGCACACTACCAGTTTTATATTCTCAGTCTACATGTTTCAAAAACGCACGAATACTTTTAGTCCAAACTGTTTTTATTAAAATTAGCCAGATTAAAATCAAGCTAAATCTGAGATATTTGACAGTCGAAGGATTGAGTATTGAAATTACTGTATTGACAATAAAATTTATACATTTAACATAAAAAGCCAATGAAGTCAGCTTATGTTTTGTTTCCTTTCAAACTTATCCAAAAGATTTTGAATTGTCCTAAGAATTAGCCTTAGAATAATGACATTTATTTATTTTACTCTTGTTTTGAGTTTTCTGATCAAAGACTATTTTTGTTTTACTCTTAGAAATTAAAATATTTTTGAAATACAAATAAATATTTATAAATTCCATTATCTTTGTAGTGAGATCCATGATCATTTCTTTCAATTTTTACAGTATTTTTCACATATTCAAACTTAACTAATTCTATTTGGTTAGTTCTTTTAATCTTTTATTTAGCCATTTTTTTTCGATTTTGGAAAATAATTTTATTTGGTTGGTTTTTTAAATTTGTGGATCTTTTACTGAACTTGCTAAGCTTTGTGATTCCTGAATGCAGGTGATACCTTAAGGGGGTAGAATTCTTTGATGAAAGTTTGAAATATAAATTATGTTATGGTAGAAATATCTAATAAAGAGACTTTTGAAAAATAATAAAATTTATAAAATAAAGTAAAATTTTAATAATAATATGTTATTTGTGGATTCTAAATTTATCTTGTTTTGTCACTTATGTTGAATAAAAAAAATATAAACATTCGAATTAAACAAATACTATAAAATAGGAAATAATAAATATCGAATAAATGTCCGTATAGAAAATCAAAGTAAAGAAACTGAAAAAGAAGCAGAATTAATAATAAAAATTTGATTCGATTAAAATGACAATAATTTCATGATAAATGTAATTTATATGACAAATGTGAAAACAACTTGATTTTATGATTTGATAATTTGATAATTTGATAATATTAGTTTTATTTGATATATTTATTGACTAGGTGGTGTTATTTTATTTTATTATTATTAATGTAATAGTTATGATCTAACGACTTAATAATTGGATATCCCACAAAATTACCCTAAAAAATGTCTTAAATTAAATTAATTAATATTTAAACATTATATTCATGTCCTCTAAGAGCTAATTTAAAATTTATTACTGATGAAAGGCGTCATAATAATTTAGTAACAGGCAGCAGATTTTGTAGACTCCAATTGTCAAAGCATAAATGGCACTGAGTGTCCAACAAATGACAGGTACCAATAATATATATAATAATAAACAATAATAATAATAATTGACGCGAGGCGTCATTAAGTGCATGCAAAAGACACTTAAAGTGTCAACAAAAACCACAGTTTTTTACTATACAAACTGAGAGAATTCTCAGTCAAATCACAACTAAAATCATAATTTAGGTTTTTAAGTCTCAATGACTAGAAGTTTAAATTAAAGCAAACAATACATAGCCTAGATTAGTAGTATTACTGGTCACCGCTAACTCAGACCACACAGGAAAATATCTAGGTCGAATCCAAATTTTATGTAGGTAACGAAAATATATATATATATATATAAATATATATATAAAATTTTTAACACACATGATTTTTTATAAGGAGCCAATTAATATTAAGTAGGTCAATAAAAATTTCAAAATTTTTTAACAGAAAAAGTTTATGTAGGTCAACTCAAAAGTATTTAAAAACAGCCATTTTTGAAAAAATTATGTAGAGCAATTCAAATTTTTTATACTGATAACTAGGTCGAATCCAAATTTTATGTAGGTCACGAAAATATATATATAATTTTTAACACACATGCTTTTTTATAGGGAGCCAATCAAAATTAAGTAGGTCACTAAAAAATTTCTAAATTTTTCTAAGTATTTAAAAACAGCCAAATTTTTGAAAAAATTATGTAAGTCAATAAAAATTTCAAAATTTTTCCAAGTTTTTAAAAACAGCTAAATTTATGAAAAAATTATATAGAACAATTTTACACGGAAATATATACATGAAATTATTATTATATTTAAAAGATTTTAGAGTTTTAATTATTTTGAGAATTTTCTAAGAAACTTTAAGCAAACAACTTTACATTGACAATGGTATATTATCAAATGCCAACATTACTATGGGAAAACATCTCAAATCAAAAATATCCTAAAATTTAAAATCCCTAAAAAATTTTTCCCTAACTCAAAAATTTCTCAAAATTAATTTTCCCTAAAAATATTTCCTAACTTAAAATTTCCCAAAAATTTCAAAATTTCTTCAGAGTATTTAAAAACATAGAAAAATTCTTACAAATATTTACGAATATATACAAGGCTACATTATACATTCGAGGATTTCAAGATTATATCGACTTAATGGTTTGTTTGATGATTTTACGTCATCAACAAATAAACTTTGATTTATACATTGAGATGTTATCATTCAACAACTTACCCATTAAAAAATATCCCAATTTTAAAATCCCTAAAATAATATCCCAACTCAATATACTCCAAATTTTCAAAATTTTTCCAAGTGTAAAAACTTGTAAATTTTTATAAAATTATTCACAAATCTTGAACATGGTTTGATTCGATAATGATAAACACCATTCACATTTATTAAGATTCTAGAAGTTTTGTAGTTTTAATATTACATTTTTAATCATCAAAATTAATTCATCAACCCGCCGGCCCGCCCGCCACCAGCCAAGCAGGGGCTGGTGTGGTAGTTTGTCAATTGAAATTAGAAAATATTAATAACTGAATAATTCATCATCAAAACAAAAATTGTTTTACATAAAATTTTATTGAACTAAATAATCGAATCAAAAATATCATTGTAAATTTTATCAAGTCAATGATGTTCCTCTGTTGAATGAATTTCATCTTGTGACATCAGGTCTCCGCCATATTCATCTTCGACATCGAAACCTAAATAATGACCAAATGCAAGACTGATATTTTTACCCACCCATAATCGCTTGTCGTCATTGTTTAACAAGGCGATTTTACTATTTTTGAAAGTATAAAGTTGATGGTTGCGCGTACCTATCCTAGTCTGTGGTACAGAAAATATCCAATTATTATTATAACATTCTAAATATGACTGATGACCAATCTCTGTACGAATTAAGTTAACACCCTTAGGTTTCATAATATCTTTTTTACCTAATAAACTATAGCATTTATGTCTTAAGAAAATCCATTTCGTATACCCGAGACCTTTAGTTTCATCTTTAAATTTTCCATTCACCGAGTCAAGGTTTCTCAAGTACAACGGATGTGTCGGGTCATAATTCGATGTATCTAAAAGCTGATCTCTAATCATTGCTGGCAAAAGATTATTACTAACCTTAAAAAAAAAGCGAATCGGTATCGCCAGCAACGATATTAATATCACAATTGAATTCCTCTCTATATTTTGCCAATTCATTATTTTGAAAATGGTACATCAGCAACTTAGACATATCTAGTATAGATTGGCCAATGTAGCTAGGTTGGTCTAAGCAGATTGAATCTTTATTCAGATGTGCAGCAATCAGATCATCATCAATTTTGATAGTTTTTCTGAAAGTCGGCTTTGAGGCATATACAATCATTTTTTTCAGCTGAATTGCATAGCCTCAAATTCATCCGTTTTTTCAAATTCTCTACAGATTTACCATTTAAACTATTATTAAATAATTTGTACAAATCTCTATGCAGCTCACATGTAGAGTTTGAGCGCAGATTTGTATTTTTATCTAAATATGCTTTAAAAATTGGTGCTTGTTTAAATTTAATTGCTCTATGTATAGCTACAACAACCGCACCCAATTCTATATACAGTTTTAGAAGTTTCCAATGAAGAACATGGTTCTTCTTGGGCCAATGAGTGAGCATTAGCTTCTCAACTTTAGAATTGGGTAGAAACATTTTTTTCTGTTCAAAGTGGAAAGTCATTCAAAAAATTATGCAAGCGATATGTAATATCAATGTCGACTTCCATAGTGTAACCATATGGAAAGAGTTCGGTAGTCGCACTCATACATTCATTGAGCACATCATTTAGATTCTCATGCACCCAAAAAAAGTTACCATAAGGCAGATTTTGGCTAAGAACCCAACCATATAGATTATTAATATCAATATAAAGAAGTTCTGTATCTTCAGAACTTGCAACATAATATTTGTTAACAAATGTTATACCACCCCATATTCCTCCTTCATACAAATTATACATTTCCATATCCTGTAGAACTTCTATAGGTTTCTGTAATGTCATGAGCGCAGACGACCATGACATACCAGGAATTCCATAAAAATTCAAAGGTTCTAGATATAAGCAATTATTTTTGTGCGAAATTTCTGAAAATAATCCGCCAGTAGGAATAAATCCAATTTTAGATAGACTTTTTATGTTTTTATTTATATTATTATTATTTTTGTTATTAATATTATTATTAATATTCTTTATATTAATTATATTAAAAAGGTTCTTTTTACTTCTAGTTAATTGATTTTAATGGTTATAGTGCCCCTTATAAAAATCTAAATATTTAATTTCCTGGGCAGTCTTACATTTTGTGGATATAAAATATTCGGTGCAGTTAAACTAGTGACTGTAATATGATGTCATAACACCATGACAAGCTGAATCTAGTCCGATTCCTGATACACAATATCGAGGATATAAAGAGCCTGTTAATTATTTTAACATTAATTTAAAATATTTCATAAATTATTATTATGTTAATAATTTACATGACATTAACCAAATATTAAATATAAATCAATGTTTGTTGCTCACGTCATAAAATCTAAGTTATTTGAAATTCCATATTAAAATAAATCATTATTTTTTAAAATTATTAAAATTAAATATATATATATTATATTCATAAAATCTATATTTATATTATTATATTCATAAAATCAATATTATTGTAGTCATTAAAATCACTATTTTAAAGATTAGGTATAACTATTATTATAAATTCTAAAATAATTTTAAAATACTATTATTAATATAAATATTATAAATATTTTAAAATAAAATAATCTAAATTTAAAATATTACAAAAAATAAATAAATTGTACATTTAACTTTCAATTCGGAATCCAAATCATCAATTGTATATATTCCAGGATAATTTCTTTATTATTTCTTTAATTTCATATGATCATCCCGAATAGTTATGGGGGGTCTAATTATGACAATCTTGCGATGTTCCTGCCCTATTTTTGAAATTATCTATAAAGATGTTTTAAAACATTAATAAATTAAATTAAAATATGTACTCTTTGTTGATGCAAGATTCATAATATTATCATTTTCGGTAATCTCGAACCAATCTCCAATAAAATTACCTAAATTATATTAATAATTGTAAATTACTTGTTGGAAGATTTTCAGTGTTTAAATTCGATTGAAATATTTGAGCATTGACTTGTCGACTTTCTAAATGATAATAATAAATATATAAATGTATGAAGTAAAATAAAAATTTACCATTTTCCGATAGAATCACTGATTTAGTATTTTGGTGTGATAATAAATTGTGATAAAAATCTAATTGTTAAAGTTTATAACACGAATATATTTTGTATATATTATCTATAAATCAATAATTTAACATTGGTAAAACAGAATTATCAAATTCAACACACGCACATACTAGTTATTTATGTATGTACATTGTAAAACTAAATAAATCAATAAATTAAAATAAATCAAGATTAAAAGTTTATTAAACATCAAATCTTTTATACATCAACCATGACAAACAATGTTGACCACATGTACGAGTCATTGAATTTTGATACATTGTTTTATTATACATAATAAGTTTATTCGTTGTTTGCAGTTTTGATACCATCAAAGCAAGATAATAGAAATCCAAAGGATCAAATACATGTATCTTGTCGGGTTTCATATAAATAGCGATCCAATGATCACCACTGAGATGAGATGATTGAGTATTGACGATTATGGCTTGATTATTACGTAAAATGGTATTTTATCCAGTGAATATACATCAACAAATTCAATTCTAGTAACAGAGTGCCGAGTCGGTTAACCTGAATAGAACTGCATCAATAAATTAATCAACAAACAGAAATTTTACTCCATGACAATCTAAGCAGTTTACATATAATGTTTATATCAGTAATGTTTAAACTAATACTGTTCTATTTGCAGTAATTTGTACTTCACTTTCAAAAACTCCATATATGACGACATTAACTGGTTCTTTTGTTGCACTTGCAAATTTGATATTTAATCGTAGATTTCCATTTTGAGGTAATTAACTTTGATTCAAATCAAAATCCGGAGCCAAAACAAATGTAAAGAATGGATATTTTGAGTTAAAATTTTCAAAAGATATTCCACAATTTAGATTTTTATTCAAATAACACATATTTCTCACAATAGATTGCATACCTGTAGTACCATAATTATCATTTTCAAAATCTTGAATATGTTTCGCGAAAATCAGTATTTTTTGATAAAGATAGAGAATTGGCATTAAGATGTTTGAATATTGAACTTGATGTTGTATATGATCCATTATATTGAGTTTCAGATTGAAAAGTGACAAGTAGAAAATTAGACATTCTTTTTACCAATAAAATATGGTAAATCACCACTATTTTGCTACCACTATATATTGAAATAATATCGTTATTAGCCATCTAATTTACGAAAATGTAGTGTCAAATGAGTTTTTGTATCTTTTGAAAGTTTATCAATTTACCAGAATCCTCCCGAATATTAATTTCTATATTGTTTAAATAAATTGTATACAAAGGTAAAATCCAACAAAGCAACTTCCCAATTTCCATGTAAATAAATTGGAATTTGAAGATCAACCATGCATTTACTTGCTTGATTATCTGGATGTATTGACGGACAACTATTACTAGGTAAAGTCATAAAGAAATTCATTTTATTAGATCTTTTGCTGATATCCATGTTGGGTTTTTATATCCATGCCATTTGATATAGTATTGTTTATCCTTACCGATCATTTTAGGTTTCAATATTTTTCGAATTCTAAATACGTGAAGTGGGGGAATAACTTGTAATTCTTGTTCATAAAATTTACCGCCTAATTCATTATTATAATAATCTTTAATGACATACATGACTGGACTTTGTTAAACATTTATTTTTGAAATGATAAAGACTTCGTCACTCCAATTTGTATCAAAATTTTTAATGAATGGTGTAGTAGATATTTTACTGATTCTAACATGATCACCGGTATTATATTTTGGTTTTTTAATTTTTTCAAATTTTTTAGAAAGCCATTATTTAACTGATGTTTTTGATGATATGTCTACAGGTCTCAACCCATTCAAACCTCGGTGTGATGAATAATTATAACTATGTATTATTTTGGGTAAAATATAAATCCAATGTTCGATTAAATCTCTCAACATGAGTGTCTTTGTATTGAGAATGCTCAGAGAAATGATTTATTTTGAGACGATTCAGGATTTGCTTAACTTTACTGTTGTAGAACTCTTTACCTATAATAATAATATTAATAATAATAATACCTAAATCAGTCTGTAAATTATCTGGATGTTCATTTTTAAATAATTTATTAATTGCAATAGACATTTCATCTGCAGACTTTGTTTTGGTAAGAATTGCACGAGCAAAACGACTGAAAACATCAATACATGTCAAAATATATTTGTATCCTTTATTAATCTTTGAGTATGGTATAATTTCCATCAAATCCATTTGCCATAAATCGTTAATACCAAACGTTTTATATCCTCTTGTTGGAAATCTTTTCAGCATGGGCTTGTTTAAACTGTACGCTAGCTGCCCTGATAACCATTTCTGAGTTTCTGTTTTTGTCCAAATCTTCTCCATTACTACAGAAATATTTAAAATTAAGATTAATATTAGGTAATGAAGGGTTAGCACCCATGTTTACGATTATGTTCAATAATAATTTTTGCGTGCCAAATAAACGGGCTCTACCTAATAATGATAATGCTAATGTTTTAATGCATCAATAAACTCTCGTTGTTGTTTATATAAAAAATTTCTCATTTGTTTTCTGCTTTTGTTATTAACTAACGATAACAATGGTTTCTTGCGTGTATTTAATATATGGTTTTTGGATTGTATAATTTTAATTTTGTCTTTGACTACTTTCAGTATAATATCTAGTAAATCATCAATGACAAAATTTGGAAATCAACGTAAAATAGTCATTCTTTTCATATTTGGGGCCTTTAACAATGTATTAAAAAACGGAAAACTACGATGATTTTTATGTGACATGATTTTTATTTGTTTAATCTTTTTATCGGGTTTCAAGATTTTGGGAAATAGATTCATTGCCGGAAAGTTTTCGGTAACAAGTTCTTTAGGAGGTAAATAAGTTGTTTTTAGTACATCTTTAGTTTTCACCACTTTTTAATTACTTTTTATAGATTTTCTAATATTTTTAACTCGTGCTTTCAAAATCATTTTTAGTATAGTATGTTTTCAAGTTTGTTTATAAACCATTGGCCCTTCTTGGTTGAAAATATCAGTTCTAATCCGTAAATCATCGGGACATATGAAATCAAGAAATATGTAACCATGAGGAATTTTCGTAGCATCTTGAAATGCATTTATTAAAAAATTTCTATTATTTGGATAAGCTTGTCTTGCCAGAAAATCAATAATAGTAGCATCTCTTGGATTTTTGAAAACAGTCAAATATTGAACATTTTAATTACGAGTTCGATGTACACCTCCTTGATGAAACAAATTTTGAGTTATAAAAATGACAGTAACTCCAACATGTCTACTAATTTTTGTGAATAAATTATTAAAATCCTTTTCTTTATTTGCTTCTTGATACAAATCATTTATAATGATAACATCGGTTTTCATTAATCTACTTGACCAATTTTTACAAAGATGTACAACTTCAAAATACAACTTCATACAACTTCAACTGTTGGACAATTGATTAATTTGAATAATTTAACAAAGCTATTAGATAATTCATGTATATATAAGTGTTAGGCAAAAACTGGCTCGAGCCCTTATTTGTTTGGCCAGCACGATAATGCCTGTGAATTTTTGAGCGGAAAAACTAAATATTAAATCTAGAAAGAAAAATGGAAAATTTAAAAGAAAAATAAAATAATTAAAAAATTAAATTAAGTTTTGACACATAAAACTTGAAAAAATAATAATAAAATCAAAAGAATTAGAAAACTTTATTTTAAATATATAAATTAAAATTTCGTGTGGTGGCCCTGGAAAAGGTTTAAACATAATTGACATTATACATAAGTTGAAGAACAAATAAAAAGACTATTTTATCGAAGATAATTTGAAAGAAAGGAAAAAGAAAATATTTTCTAACAATTGTTTGGTGCTGATTTTTATATCGGAACCAGTAAAGTATTTTTCCGAGACTCTTTGTACAATTCTACAGATTTATCCGATTCCAAATATTTTTCCCTCCTACCAATCGAGTTTCAGACATATTCGAAAAAGTTTGTTCTAAAATAGGTTTATTAACTAAATGGAACTTAATGAACATCAATCAAAAGGTCGTTTAGAAAACTATAAAGTTAACTAATTCATTGCAGATCTAGGTTATTCTTAAAAACGCAAAAATATTTCCCTTATTTGTTGAGAAGCATTTACTAGCTCCTGGTAAAAATGAACGTTATTTTCTTATAACCTAAAGTACATTTAAATTACAAATATTAAAAAATGAAATACCTTAAATAACAAGAAAACTAACGAGTTAAATTCAAATTTATTTTAAAAACAAGTTAATAATTTACCCGTTATAGAAACATGAAAAATAAATCCCAGTGAAAGCAAGAACGCAAATGTAAATTTCAATTGAAATGTTCAAACGCGACGGAATAAATCCATTAATTTCCGATCGATAATTTCAATCCTGAAGTGATATAAAGAGACAGGAAATTTTCATTCCTATAATAAGTTGTTATGGAAATAAACGACTTGCTATTGAGATCCAAAACTAGGTCGTCTAATTTTTGTCATCACGTCTACGATAATAGACTAGACTTAACCATTCACAATTTGTCTATAACTTTATTTATTTATTTTTATATTATTTGCCTTTTTTGTTATTAGGAAAGTCACTCATAACGAACTTATTGTCCAAATATAGAAAGCTGATTAATGCTACTATATAGGGCATAGTAAGGTTAATATTACCAGTTATCGTTATTGCCTGGTCATAAAAATTTTAATTATTATCTTTAAATAAGGCATGAATATTGAAGTTTAATAAATTTTACATTTTTATAATTATTCTTTTGGGTGAGGCCCGAGGAAGCGACGAAATTAAAGTCGGAGATAGAAGAATTAAAAGGAGGATGTTCAAACTCAGAAAACCTGCAACTCAAAGAACGGGAGAAGTAAATCGCCCAGTTAAAACAGAAGGACGAAATTCGGGAAGGGCTAGTTCGGTGTGGCAGCAAATTGTCTCCCAAACAAGAGGCCATAGTGATTCTAAACGTAATGGGCAAGGATATAGCAGTAAACATCACTACGCCCGAGAATTTACATCTGACTGAGGTAAAACCCAAAAGGAACCGTCAGAAAAACAGGCCCGGTAAACGTGAACGGGAACGGCAGAATAAATTCAAGGCCGCCCGAATGGTAGAGCATATATTGAAATCCAATGACAATTGAGAGAAACTCATTACTTCTGACTATGGACAAATTTCTGTGATTTTATTTTCGTATTTGTTAATTATTATTGTACTTATAATATTAGTTTTGTTCTGATTTTTGTTTTATTTGAGTCGAATTAAATCAGTTAGATAATTGAAAGCAGTGACAGGTAAACTCAGATCACGAAGTCTTCTATGACAGCTCATTGACCATTTAATTTCATCATCAAATAATTCATAAAATACACCCTTGAAGAATTTTTCCTTCTGTTCAGTGGATTCCTGCTTGAGAATGACGTTATATTGAATAGGAATATCTTTGACTATATTTTCTGTACGATTAACAATAAATTGAAGATTACTTATAACTTCATCAGTTTCTCGGTTTGAGATTAAACCATTTCACAGATTGATAAAGTATTTAGTTTGCGTCATTTATAAAAATATTGAAATGTGCCTCTATTTATATTATTACTGCTGAGAATATTTAAAATGAAAGAATATAATTGGTTAAAATAACAAAATTTAAATTCAAACTACCACACCAGCCCCTGCTTGGCTGGTGGCGGGCGGGCCGGCGGGTTGATGAATTAATTTTGATGATTAAAAATGTAATATTAAAACTACAAAACTTCTAGAATCTTAATAAATGTGAATGGTGTTTATCATTATCGAATCAAACCATGTTCAAGATTTGTGAATAATTTTATAAAAATTTACAAGTTTTTACACTTGGAAAAATTTTGAAAATTTGGAGTATATTGAGTTGGGATATTATTTTAGGGATTTTAAAATTGGGATATTTTGAGATGAGAATTATATTTAGGGATTTAAAATTTTAGGATAATTTGAGTTGGGATATTTTTCCAATGGGTAAGTTGTTGAATGATAACATCTCAATGTATAAATCAAAGTTTATTTGTTGATGACGTAAAATCATCAAACAAACCATAAAGTCGATATAATCTTGAAATCCTCGAATGTATAATGTAGCCTTGTATATATTCGTAAATATTTGTAAGAATTTTTCTATGTTTTTAAATACTCTGAAGAAATTTTGAAATTTTTGGGAAATTTTAAGTTGGGAAATATTTTTAGGGAAAATTAATTTTGAGAAATTTTTGAGTTAGGGAAAAATTTTTTAGGGATTTTAAATTTTAGGATATTTTTGATTTGAGATGTTTTCCCATAGTAATGTTGGCATTTGATAATATACCATTGTCAATGTAAAGTTGTTTGCTTAAAGTTTCTTAAAAAATCCTCAAAATAATTAAAACTCTAAAATATCTTTTAAATATAATAATAATTTTCTGTATATATTTCCGTGTAAAAAATTTGAATTATTCTATATAATTTTTTCATAAATTTAGCTGTTTTTAAAAACTTGGAAAAATTTTGAAATTTTTAGTGACCTACTTAATTTTGATTGGCTCCCTATAAAAAAGCATGTGTGTTAAAAATTATATATAAATTTTCGTGACCTACATAAATTTTGGATTCGACCTAGTTATTTTCTAGGGGGGTCTGAGTTAGCGGTAACTAATCATACTACTTACATTTGACCACAAATAGATTTATTGTTATAAACCTTTTGGTGAAGGTAAATCTTTTCTAAAAATTTGTTTTATTGAAAATAATAAATTTTAAACTAGAGCTATCTTTTTATTTATATAAGTGACTAAAGTTAAGAAAGTGGAACCTCAACACTTACCACTTTTAAAAATTAGATTTAATAATATCAATTTCAACAGTCCATAAACTTTTCTTATTGGTCAGACTTTTTCTATACATATTTTATAAAATTAATAATAAATTCACATCATATATTCATAAAAAAATTATTTAGTTTCATAATTTTTCATTTTAGGCCAAGTTGTTCTACGGCGGCTTTTGATAATAATGACATAATATATATCAAATATGCGCATCGGCCGCCATTTACGCCACTGCATGGTATCATGTTATACATTTTTCAAAGGACGAAATTTGTCATTTTAAACAATATTATCAAAAGAGTGATTCAAATAATAATATTTGAAACTATAATTGTTGTTAAGTTCAACATAGAATCTGAACTTTTGTAATACTAATAAGTCAAAAATTTTTATTTGTTTTAACTTGTCCAAAAATCAAAATTTTAAAAATATTATTTAAATTAATTATCTATATATAGGTAGAAAATTTCTTTTCTCCAGTAATGTCATTTGCATCTAATAATTATAAAAAGTCGCATGATGAATAACTTTGTGAGATATAACTTAAAAATAAATAATTTAAAATCAGTTGTTGTGTAAAATGTAGAACTGCGAAGTCAAACGGTCGAAAGCGGGAGTTTGCCGCATTTTACTTTTCATTTTTGAATATTTTTACCAGTAATGTTATAATATTAATTTTAAAAAAATAATAATAATAACATTAGTAATAGTAAAAATGTATTAATAAATTTTATTAAAATATTTAGCAATAGTAATTTAGTAATGCTTGGGAAAAAATAATACGAAAACACATGAAAAGAATAAAGAGTTTCAAAGTGTTTAAGAAAAATGATTGATATTTACAAATCAATTCAAAGTTACAATAAAAGACATGATAACAAATGCAAAAACAATAAAATGTTATTCGGAAAAAATATTCTGTTAATTTTACTTTCTTCATTGAATTGATTACTAACATATAGTTGACAACAAACTAAGCGACTGATAAACCATTAAGTAATCAATTTAAAGATGACATTGATGTATAAAGAGTTTGAAGACTTTGAAGACTTTGAAGAACACAATGTAGACTTTTATTAATAAATTTATATTTAATTAGAATTTTATTTTAATTTTTCAACTTTTTATGTGCTTTTAGTTAAAGGTCAGTTATTTGTTGTAAGTATTCAGTTGTGGGTACCTAGTAAGTCTGTGTCTAATAATTCGATACCTAGTATACCGAAATCAATTAATTTTAAATATTTACTTAGAGAAAATTTGATATTAAATCATCTGGCCAATTGTTGGTTGACCATAGTTTTCTTTAAAAACAATTTATTTTTTCATTTGATTAACTCAGTCTTTACCTATTTTTATTTATTATTTTAAATTTCAATATATTATCTAACTTACCATTTTATATTTACTTTACTTATTTCATCTGTAAATATTTTTAATTTACTTTAGGCACAACAATTTAATAATTACCCATGTTATTTATAGAGACAATAAAATCTTATTCTACCGAAAAAACCTAGAAATCATATTTACCTTTTGAAAATACTGATACCAAATTTTAAAATATTTACACGTGTTTTTATCGAGAGTCAAAAACACCCCTTGACTATAGTGTGAAACCACTCTGTAGTCGAAATATCTGTGTTGTATTAAGACTTAAAATCTTTGTGTTTATTATCAAAACAGAAAATCTGTGTTGTTTATTGAGGCTATAAAATACCCCCTGACTATAGTGTGAGATTGACTGAAAAATCATGTGACCCACGGAAACACATGGCTTTTTTAACGGTAGGCGATTTAGTTCATTTTGACCTATGACGTTTTAACGAGAGACCACAAAAAAATTTCTTTTTTACTTGTAAAAATATTATAACTTATATTATTGTTCATTGTTTTAATATAATTATAATAACAATCTATATGAGAATAAAAATAAAAATTGGGAAAATTTTATAAACTTCATTCAATGTTTGTTCAATGTAAATCAAACAATTCTTTAAATGGGAACTGAACTGGCATTGTCATGTACAAACAATGAACAGGTTTTTATATTATTCGTTCGCATAATACAGAAATCTCAAATGTTTTTGGAGTAAAAGTAAAGTTTAAATTAATAATAATGATTTAATAAAATTTAATTTATTATGATTGACAGAATTTGGATTCTTGACTGAAAGTTAAACTGAATTTTTTTCTTTTTTTAAATATTATTATTGCAGTTTTTTCCTGTTAAATTAGAAATTTGCCTTTCAATGCCTTTTAAAAGTTATGCCAACAAAAACTTAAATTAGATGTTTTGTTTAAACAAATAGAAAAGAAATCGCTTAAGACAATCAAAAATGTAGTTATTTCTTTATATGTTGGTCAATCCAAATTGAAAAATATACTATTTTAGTTTTCTTAAATGGTAATTGTCGTATAATAAGCTGTAAGAAACAAATCAATTTGCAAAATTTACAAAATAATATCAAAGATATTCAACTTCAAAGTCTTACACTAGTTACAAATGTTGGACAATCTATTAATTTAAACAATTTAGCAAGGCTGTTAGATATTACATGTATAGATGAGCCTGAACTATTTCCGGCTCTTCGTTATACTAAATATAATCCAATTTATGTAAATATCTTTTCAAGTGGTAAAATAGTTGTATTAAGTGTTAAAAGTTTAGATTTTCACACTATTGTTGAAGGGATTATAAACGATGTAAAGGATTTCATTGGATCTTTATCAATTTCTAGTAGTATAAATATCTAACAAATACTCGAATATTTATTGAACAATGATTGAACCAAATGGTAATATTTGTTTAATTTTAATTTATTAATTTTGTTAAGAAAATATACTAAAACAGTCTTATCAAACTCAACCATGCCTTAAACGCATTAACATTTTTGACTTGTGAAGGGTCGCACAAAAAATTTCAAACTTTAAAACCATTACTATTAAAACAGAAGAATCTATATGTTAAAAGAATGTATGTTTTTTCAATAAACTACAAAACTAGGTACTACTTTACATTCTACCTATTTATAATTCTAAAAATGTAATAAATATGCATATATGCATTACCAAATTAATATACATATATATGCATATATACAGTGGCCTGTGAATTTTGTTGTGTAGCGATCAATCTTTGCTTTTTGTTGTTTTTCTTATGAATGAATTTTAAAGATTTTACAAATATTTTAAACATAAATAAATATATGGTTTACTTATGTACTTAGAAAATATTCTTTCTTATATTATATTAAATATTTCCTTTGAATTTTAGTTTTTTCTCAATATTTTAATAATCATTACATTTGTTGTGAGGGCCTCAAAAACTTTGTTGAAGGCCGCGAGTTTGACATGCTTTATTTCCTAATTTGAACAACTCTGTTAAGTATTGTGCTCCTGAAATTGTGGCGATAAAATTTTATGAAATATCAGAAATAGATGTTACAGAATTAATTTATATGGATCCGATTACATGTTGCACCGAAAACAAAAACTTTATTTTTATTTTATATTAACAAAAACAATAATAACAAACACATTTTATGAAGTTTTTGATATTCAAATCGATAATTAATAAATCTTTATTTTTATTTTGAATTAACAACAAATACATTTGAACATTTATTAAAGTTTTTGAAATGCCTTTACACAAATAAATGTAACTTGTCATTAGTTTCAATAAATTCTTTAGATTTTCATATTTGGCATCATTCTGGTAAATCGTACAGTCATTAGTGAAAAACCATTGATTTATTATTTTTTAATTTTAACAATTTGAGTTTTATTTAATGAGAAACATGATCAAATATGATACTTCTATATGTATTTAGTTATCTTTTAGTGTAGAAGGTGGTCAATTGTCTCATTTTCCATCATTCAGAGAATTTCCAATTATATTTTCTACTCTCCCAATTTATTACTTCCATTTCCACAATGACATTTTGTACTACTAGTACGTTAAAGTTTTTTTCATCAATCGAGTGTCGTTGCAAATTAATTTCATGGTCACTGAAGTAGTCATCATGTTTCTGTCGACAACTACAATTAAAAATTTTTTCCATCCTTTTTATTCCACGCTCATTCAAAATTCTTAGATTGATGTAGTTCACTAAGGTTGGATCAGTTAACCATTATTTTATAATTTCCATTTCAAAATAAATTTGGATTGTCCGTTAGTTCAAATTATTATTATTATTATTATTATTATTATTGTTATTATTATTATTATCCGTTATTTTTTCATCATTATCTGAAACATGTCAAAAGTAAAGAATTAAAGACTTTTGGATTTTTGTTTAGTTCTGACCATCTCAGATCTTCGGATAATACTCTCATTTCTCTTTATAGTGCGTATCGTAGCTTCATTCACATCAAAACTTGTACCAAGGCTCGTAGAACCCTCTCCATTTTCAATACAGTCTAAAATTTTAATTTTGGTTTCAAATGAAATACATTTTCTTTTTTTCTTAACAGGCATCATTTTAGGGCAGGTAAATCTTAACGAAACTAGTTTTTTATTATTATTCAAATATATAAAAATTCAGTTGAAATTCTTAAATTTATATATTTATGATATCAGCTAGAATTACTTGAACCGAATGAACTTCAAATTAATAATAAGAAAATAATTAAAATATCTATCAAAATAAAAAATACATAAATGTATTAGCAACTTATATACAATTAAATATTTAATAAATTAAATAAGTACTACGATTAAATATTTTCAATAAATACATACACATCTTTATTAAATGATTGAAATTTACAGTGTTGATACATTCTTACGATGCAATGAGTTAACATTAATTTTTACAAAAAGCGTGTAAATTAAAATAAATTGTGTAAAAATCCGTGTTAAAGTAAGACCGTGTAAAAAGAGACTTGGGTGTATATTATTTGGACTTCGTTATTTTTATTAATCAAAATACGCTTTGGACTCAGATTAACAGTTATTAATTTATTAAACCTATTCCATTGCAAAGAATGTCTAAGAATTGGATTCCATATATGTTATGTCCTTGTTTTAATGTACAGCAAAAATTTGTAATTGAATGTAATCTATTGATATTCTTCAGTTAAGTTGGCATTGATGTTGTATATTCACTATCAATAAATTTATATTTTATTCGGGGTTCGTTAATAAAAATTAATAAAGAACTTAGCCAGTGCCTGTCTTTGAAGGGTGGGTGTGGTCGGGTGCTTAATTAGGCTACTTGCTATCTTTTGTGATTTCTTATTTCAGCTGTTAATGATAAAATATTTTCTTGTTTCTTGTTTTAAAAAATTTATGTAAGTATAATTTGTTTCATTATGCTTACGCTGTCTCCATATTTCAGGTAATTCACGGCCCTAACAATGTCATAAAATGATGCTGTTATTTAGATTAGTATCCAAAAGTCAATAAAGCCAATTTTTTAGAATATTTTGAAAACCAAAATTTCTTAATTACACAAAATTACACTTGCAGTTAAATCAATTTATTAGATATAAAGTTAAATTATTTAATTCATACGGTCAATTTTTTTGTTTATAATGTCTATTTTTTTATTTATAAACTCAATGTTGTTAGTAAAAAACTTCATGCAAAAGACATGTACATCTCGAAATGCTCAGAAATGCTGTTCATTTTTAGACGAGTATAGAAAAAACGGCTTTAAGGAAGCCATTATGACAGCAAAAGATTTAGCAGATGAAGTAAAGATTAAACCGATATGTTAACCACAAGAAGGATACATCGAGTGCAACGTCGCTTTGATGAAATTGCACAAGATGAGCCCATAGTTTGTCCTGAGAAGAGTTTCGAAGTTGAATTCTTCAATCCGCTGTTGGATATATCTCTAAGGTCAATGAAAGAAATATTTGTACAATTAGATTATTATTTGAAAACCTTGGGTTTTTGTTTAATGTAGATATTATGCCTGAAAGAAGAGAATTGTGTACCGCTCTCCAAATTAAACTCACAGTGAATTTAAAATCTGACATTGACGAAATACTACTTTGAGGTGAGCTAATCAGTATTAAAACTTTCATTTCAGGTAAGGTTAAGAATAAAATTACTCCGCAGGTCATTTTATAAATTTTATAAATCAGCATAATATCCAAGAGTTATATTTGAATGTCTGGATTGTCATGAGAATTTTACTAATAATTTCTGTAACAGTCGCAAGTGGAGAAAGAAGTTTTTCAAAACTGAAATTAATTAAGACCTAATTAAGGTCTGCAATATCACAAGACATACTTTTCAGTTAGGGTACTTTATCCATTGAAAATGACATCACCCAAAATCGGCTTAGATTCAATGAGTAAATTTGAAATAATTATTTTTTTGAAATTGATTTACCTTTAAATTTTAATTTATAATAATATTTTAATTTATTAATTTATACTAAAAACTAAATGTACTTTTATAAACATCTGCGGACTGAAAGAATTGATTATTGTCAGTGAACAAAATTGTTTTCTGAATTTTGTGTTTATCCGTGGATTGGAAGTCCTACTTAGATTGTTTTCTGATCTTGGTATTCAATATATATGTCATGAGTGCAATTCCACAAAAAAGGGCCAACAAAAAAGCCCAAAATGTTAATTTCCAGTAGTAATTTAAGTTATTTTGAATTATTGTTGTGTTTTATTGAGGTTGAATGTGTTTAATGGTATTATTGTAATCTTTAATGTTTGTATATAAATATTATACACATTCTATTTGAACACTGTGACATAATTAATGTGTTATTCCAAAAAATAATGCATAAAAAATAAAAAGCAATGTTTCAGTTTTGAGGGCGGCAAGAAAAATCCGCCCGAGGGCGCCAATAAGGCTAAGGCCTGCTCTAACCTTAGCATATTAATATCAACATTATAGATTATAATTGAAATATTGAAAATGAAATACATATAAATATTTAATGGAATGTGAAATAATCTAACCCGGACCAATCAATTCGGTAACAGATTTGCGTCTCGCATGTCACTACCAAGAAAGGTCAGCGTGTTTGTAAAATTTTAATGAAATTATAAATTTATATATAAAATAAATTACCGAATATTAAATTTCACAGTAATTATATATATATATATATATGAAAATTTATTCTAAAATATGGTAATTAGTATTTTCTAATCGAATTAATTTATTAGATTATCAATAGAACACAGAAACGAAATCAAAGATTTAGCATTATTATTATTGTGGAAATAATTTATAGAGTTTGATGGCATTTCATGGGCTTTCAATAATTTTATTTTTAGCAGTTTGTCTGGAATTCTGCTAGTTGACCTTTAGTAAATGTGGCAGTGGGTTCCCATGTCAGCAACATTATAATTACCGAATGACAATTTCCCATTGAAAATAAATAAATAAAATATTTGCGCTCAACTTAGAAATAATTTCAGAAGTTGGGTTTTTAAAATATATTAAAAGATATTTAAAATATATTTAAATTTATTATTATTATTGTTGAGATCAAAACGAACAAGAAAACGAACTCAACAAATGAAATAATAAATATATTTGCATATATAAAAATACGTACTGTAGTTTATTTAAATAATAAAAATAAACAGTTGATGACAATTATCTATTTTTAAATATTTATTGAAAATAAATTTAATGAATATTTGATTCCGAGAATTTACAAAACAAGGAAATGAGTAGTGGGATGTGTCACCGCAAGATCGTGTCACCGCTAGATCAACCCCCGGGGGGTAAATCGTTTTTTTCTAAGTCTAAAAGTACAAAAAGTTTAAGACAAAGACAATGACTCATTCAAGGTCATTCGATGAAACATAATAATTTTTCAAGGTCATTCAAACAAAGACCATGACTCATAATATTTTTATAGGTCATTCAGACTTTATCAGGGTCATTGGATGTGTCACCGCTTGATCAACACCCCAGGGGTAAATCTTTTTTTTAAGTCTAAAAGTACAAAAAAAATTTAAGACAAATACAATGACTCATTCAAGGTCATTCAAACAAAGACCATGACTCATTCAAGTTCATTCGATGACTCATCATATTTCTCAAGGTCATTCAAACAAAGAACATGGCTCATCGAAAAATATCTCAAGGTCGTTCAAATTTTCTCAAGGTCATTTAAAAATTTTCAAGGTCATTCAAACAAAGACCATAACTCACCAAAAAATTTTCTAGAGGTCACTCAATTTCCTCAAGGTCATTCAAAGTTTTCAAGGTCATTGGATGACTCATGTTGGGCCAGAACACAAATAGCCTTGAGAATCGTTTAAATGCATCAGTAATACAGCACGAAAATCCAGCACCAAGATAACTTAAAATATAACATACAACACCAACTAAACATTTTAAAATCTGAGAGAATATAAATAAATATAAAATTAAAAACATAAAAGTAAAATAAAATAAATACAAAATGCATCAAGAACTGCACGAAATCTACATAAAAAATAACATGATAACAAGAAAATTTAACCGTAAAATGACCATTTATATAAAAGTAAAAATTAATGAATTAAATGAATAAAAATAAAATATTTTTGACCGAATAAATTTAATTAAAAATGTTAAAAATAAATTGTCAATTTAAATTAAGAAATTAATAAAAATTTAATTTATATAACACAAATAATTTCAAATTCGAATTTTGTTTAATCGCAATAAAAGTAACACGCAAGGTTAAGGCCAAATTGTAGGTATATATACTGATGTATTTTCACAAATCAACACAACTACTTGGCAGTATTATTTCCAACTTGATTGAAATATCGATTTTCAGTCTCACTTGGAGACTGGTTGTAGTAGTGTGCGCTACAGCACTTGTTGATTGGTAGATTGGTGCTGTAAATGCCATAATCGTGAACTTTGCTACTATGAATTTTCAATATATGATGGATTATGCTATTACGAATTTTCAATAGATGATGAATTATGCTACTAATTTTCAATAGATGATGGATTATGCTACTACGAATTTTCAATATAGGATGAATTATGAATTTCTATTATATGCTTACAAACTTCCGACAATTATTTCATGCATTCGAAGCTTTTACCCAATGGATCTGGTAATTTTCATTCACTCCTTTTTCGGCCCACAGCCAAAAACAAACTGCAAGTAATTAAAATTACACATAATCTATCGAACTGTGTAAGTGCGTGTATAATCGCCAACAGTCGTGCCAGTGAAGGTTCCGGCGTGAGAACGCAGGAACCCAAACGTCAAATCACTGAATTAAATAGCGAAAGAGAGTAGCTTGAAAGTGAATCTTTTGGCTCAAGTTCCTTGCACTTAATTTCGATAAAATCGACATAAATATTTCAACAACATTCGGCTAAAAATCAATAACACCGAGTAGTCCAGTGGGCACTCATTAAATATAACATGAACATGCATAGACCTTAAGGATAAAGAGAGGGAAAGGGTAGCGGGGAAAATTGCGAAATCGTTGCAACAGTTAAAATGAATAGCCATTGGAAAAAGATTAATCCGAACGACTAAAATCAGGAAAAAATAATGTTTTAAATGATATATAAGAATTAAATAAATTATTATGAATTGAGACGGAAAATATGGGCAGAACGCTGCGCAAATTTTCGGAAATAATTAAAATCTTTATCAAAAACTGTAAAATAAGGGTGGAACGCTGCTCAAATTTTCCGAATTAATTAAAATACTTATAGAAAATAGTAAAGTAAAAGTGAAATGTAGTTCAATTGTGAGTATAATATCCTTATAAAACTGTAAAATGAGGGTGGTACGCTACCAAAAAATTTCGACTCAAGGAAAATACTTTGTCAAAAGCTGAAAAATACAGATGGATTACGGCTAAATTTTTATATAAGAAAAATATTTTATAAAGCTGAGGAATAAGGAAGGATCCCTACAAAAACTTAATAATAATAATGATAATAGTAAGGATAATGGTAATTATAATAATAGTAATAATAAGGGTAATAATCGTAATAATAATAATAATAATAATAATAATAATAATAATAATAATAATAATAATAATAATAATAATAATAATAATAATAATAGTAATAATAATAATAATAATAATAATAATAATAATAATAATAATAATAATAATAATAATAATAATAATAATAAATATAATGGTAATTATAGTAATAAGAATGATAATAAATGTAATAGTAGTAACAATTAATAAAAGTAATACATATAATAGTAACAATGATTATGCAAGTATCAATAATAGAGAACATTGTGGTTTTAATTTGGATAAGGGTAAGAGAGATACTGTGTGAATATTTAACATAACTAAGAATAATCATGCCATAGAATAATCATCAATACGGACGACGATAAGAAGGACTATGGGAATGGGCATAACAATGAATGATATGAGAGTATAGGTTAACATTTGACAGAGATAGGAGAATAATGGAACCTAAAAATCGAAATCGAGCACAGGCCTTCTATCGGCAGCTCGTTTGGACCCATGGATCGTTCGGTCAATTATAGCATTAGTAATAGCGCTCACTTTTTGCGGATGATCTACCTACTCGAACACAGTTCCAACGTTGCTTAGCAACGGGTGCTGAGTGGTAAGCGAAAGATATTTGTATGGGGTTGTCTGGGTAACAACCATATAGTTCAAAATCTCAACACCCAGAAACCCACCACTCATCAAAAATTTCTCAAGGTCATATTATTTTTAAAAATTTTTAAATTTAAAATTACTACTTATAAAAATAAGTAGTGTTTTAATTATTAATATTTTGTAATTTTATTCTATTACTTATTTTTATAAGTTTTAACTATTACTTATTTTATAATTATTATTATTATTATTATTATTATTATTATTATTAATATTATTATTACTATTAATATTATTATTATTATTATTATTATATAATAAAAAACCAAGACATATACAACAAAAAGTTTTATTATTAATATTATTATTATTATTATTATTGTTACAAGTTTTTATTTATTAATATTATTATTATTATATTAATCTTCTAAATTAAGATAGCGGAATTCAGAATTAAATGGAATCAGACTTTTTTAATAATCGATAGGCTATTGACACCTATTGAAACCTATGACTATTTATTACTACTAAAAAATAAATAAATCAATAAGTCAATAATGAAATTATCTAGTTGCATATTATTTCTAAATATAATGTATTCTGGATGTGTACGGAAAATATCGAGATGTTATTCAATCCTACATTGATAATGCAGATAAAATCGAAATTTAACTATTGTGAACATGTTTTATAACCCTTTATATAAAAAGCAACTAATAATAATCAAAAACATAATAAAATAAGTAAATGTACAATTTTACTTTTTCTATAATATACAAAATTCAAAATATACAAAAATATATAATATACAAAAATTTGTTTGTCTGATAAATTGATGATCATTCAGGATCCAGAATTTCGTTGAATTTATCTTGAAATTGCTGTGTTCTTGTAATACTATGGCCACTATTAACTGCATCAAGCCCTCTATAGTGTCCATATGCAAAACTAACATTTTTATCAACCCATGCTCTTTTATCATCGTAGTTGTTTAACGCTATTTTACTATTTTTAAAAGTGAAAAGCTGATGATTCCGATACCCTATTCTAGTCTGAGGTACAGATATAATCTCGTTATTATTGTAACAATCTAAATATGATTGATGATTTATATTTGTACCTGCTAATTTTACTCCCTTAGCCCTCATAGTCGACTTATTTCCCAATAAACTATAACATTTAGGGCGCAAGAAAACCCACTCACTATACCCTTCCCCCTTACTCTCATCCTTAAACTTTCCTATAACGGATGCTAGTCGTCTTGAATATAAAGGATGAGAGGGGTCATAATTAGATGTATCTAAAAGGTCATCCGAAATCATCGCTTTTAATAAAATATCTAATTCTAAATTTTTTATCTCCAAAAAGAAGCTGTCCGTATCACCGGCAATTAAATTTATATCACAATTATAAATAGTTCTATACTTTTGCAGCTCTATATACTGCAACTGATACATCCGTAGTTTGTATAGATCTAGTACTGATTGTCCGATGTAACTAGGCCTATCCAAACATATTGAATCCTTATTAAGATGCGCGGCAAACAGATTCTCATCAACTTCGATGGTTTTTCTGAATGTCGGTTTTGACGAATATGTAATTAACTTTCAAATGAATTACATAGTCGCAAATTCATTCGCTTCTTAAGGTTTTCAACGGATTTACCGTACAAGCTGTTATTATATAATTTAAATAAATCTTTATATATCTTGCTGACTGCATTTGCTTGCAAGTCAGTATTTTTATCTATATAATTTTTAAAAATAGATTTCTGTGTAAATTTTATACATCTATGTACATTCACAACCTTAGCCCCAAGCGAAAGATAAAGCCTGAGAAGCCTCCAATGAAGAACATGATTCTTCTTTGGATTATGCGTGAGCATTAGCTTCTTAACTTTTGAATTTGGTGGGCATATCTTTTCCGGTCCAATTGAAAAGTAATTTAAAAAATCATGGAAATTTTCTGGGATATATCAATATCAACTTCCATGGTATATCCATATGGAAGGATTTCAATATCCGCAACATTCATACACTCATTCAATACATCATCCAAACCATCATACACCCAAACAAAATTAGCATAAGGCAAAGATTGGCTAAGAGCCCAACCGTACAAATTATTTATGTCTATATACAGCAATTATGTGTCCTCTGAAGAAGCAACATAGTATTTGTTAACAAAAGTTAACCCTCCTTGTATTCCTTTAAATTTAAAGGTTCAAGACCATTGTATGCAATGGCCTTTTCACGGAACTATTGAAAGTAATCAGCGAGTAGGAATACATCAACTTTTAAATAATGCATCATATAGTCACGCAAATTACCACAGTTTTGTTGCATCCAAACCAATTCAGCAGTCGCATACTCATCATCTGTCACACCCTCCCATTTAGGAGCAATTCATAAGTAGTTTCAAGAACATCAAAAAACGCGGCATAATCATAAGGAAATATATCTTTAGAATCTATAATAGAACCAAGAAAGGCAGAGGTAGTAAGAGGTAGTGTAGTAAGTGTTTTTACAGTCTTAGATAAAGAGCAATTTACAAATTGCATACTATCTATAAATCTAACAGCCAGATTTTTTATATGTACAATTAAAGAAATAAATTTTTCAGTCGAGGTAGGGATAATGTCTAAATTCCAAGAAGGAAAACCGTTGAGACCATGTTTTAAAATATGATGCAGATCGTAACCTTTTAAATTATGAAACACTATCGGAAGCAACTTATATATTCTACGCACAAAATTACATTTTCGGCACGCTGCACCAAGATATTTACCTGTAAAGTGACAATGGTCTTTAGCAGGATTTACAATCGGTTTCTTGCAAAGATAGCAAGTTCGACATGATTTAAATTCTCGTTGTTCGGCGAAAGACATAAAACTTATTAACGTTTTCCTTTCAACATCATAATAAGGTAGGACAATTGTGACAGCAATTTCCTCTACTTTTTTAAGAAATAAAGAAATGCAGTCAGGTCCATAAAATTCAAAATATTGTTGTGTTTTTGTGTAGTTATTTATTAGTAAAAGGCCTGCTGAACTAGGCATATGAATTTGGTGATGTCTAACATCAGGTGGTAAAACCGACTCGAAATCGGCATAAATTACATAGGGAGGGGTGATGGTTTTAGAAAATTTTTATGGTTTCTGAAAATTTTGGTTTCTGAAAATTTTTCTGCGTTGTTGGAAAAATAATTATCGCGGATTTCCCCATCTTTTTCAAACTGTATTAAAACAGCAAATTGAATTTTAACATCACCCCCCATCTTTCCAATCTCATCAATTAATTTAGAACTGATTCTCTCAGTTAACATTATTTTTATCAGTCGCGCCTCTGATGTATCAAATTTAATTGTTTTAATTGCGTCGTTTAAATTAATTTGTATTATAGGTTCTAATGAACCACCAACTTGATTAATAGTATTATTAACAATATCTACATTATTAATTGATTCGTCATCACTGATTTCAATGACTTCGATTTTTATAAGTTTATTTGGTATTTTAGATGGCCTATGTTCAGCAGGTCATTTATTTTTAGTTATTTTTGTTGGGC
Source organism: Schmidtea mediterranea (assembly GCA_022537955.1). Classification (NCBI taxonomy): domain Eukaryota; kingdom Metazoa; phylum Platyhelminthes; order Tricladida; family Dugesiidae; genus Schmidtea; species Schmidtea mediterranea. Next base: position 40,098,503 of record CM039680.1, on the reverse strand, counting down.
GTATATTATTATTATTTATAATATTCATAATATTTACATTATTTTTATTACTGATACGAAACAGCTCCTTTTTATTTATTTTAAATGAATCTAAATGGTCTTTGTGAATGTTATAAAAAGCTTTGTATTTTATGGGCTGGGATGTTTTGCATACAGGGCAAATAAAAAACCTAATGCAATTAAATCTATGGACATAGTATTCACCATGATTCTTTGAGATCATGCAATATTTTGGGTAAAATTTACCTGATAAAATAATAATAAATTAAATAACTTGTATTAAAAAAATATATAATTATTTTACAATATTTCAAAATATTGCTGCATGCTCACTGCAGATTATTATTATCACATCAAATAAGTATTATTATAATATAAAATGAATATCGTTTTCAATGCTTACTGTAGACTATTATTATTATTTTTTTCTTATTATTAATAAAGAATAGATATTTATTAACCTAAAATTTAATAAAAACAACCTTTTATTATTTACAGAAATCATTTCCTAGAATTAGTTCAGAATCAACTCTGCATGATTTCATAAAATCTTCATAAATTCTTTGCTATTAAATAATTTCCATAAAATCTTCAATAATCAACTTTTCATAAAATCTTCTACTTTTCATAATTTTTCAAAATTTTATTTAAATTCGTTAAATTTTTAAAAATATAATTAATGTAAATTATTATATTTAAATAAAGTTTAAAAATAAATAAATTACTAACATAAATCCTCATCAATATCATCATCAGATGAATAGTCATCATCAATAGAAGTGAGGACATTATCCACTATATCATCATCAATAGAAGTGGGGGCATTATCCACTATATCATCCAAAATAATTATTGGGTATGTCTTTTATATTTTGAAAATAAATAAATATTAAACTTACCGATAGATATAACCTCATAAACATCTTCATTAATTGAAGTGGGAGTATCTTCAATAATAATTGTTTCAACATTATTATTATTACGATCTAAAAGAATAACAATAATCATAATAAAATAAACAAATAAAATTTTACCAAAAACGTCATCCAAATCCAAAAGATCCTCATTTTCGGTTGCATCGAACCAGTCGAAATTTACTAAAATATTAATAGTAATAAATAATAAATAAAAATTACGAATGGTTGAAGGTAAAAGACTTCTTAAAATATCATTTTGTCCTGCCATATTGAAATTTTTGAATTAATTTTTGAATTAATTGTGACAGATTTTGAATTTGCATATGTTTATAAAGAGAATAATATTTTCAGGATTTAGCCAATCACATTTAAGCAATACACACATATAGGTGAGAGATTTTTACGCATGCAGACTATATTGTGTAGGCATGTTTTCTTTGTAAATCACATAAAAACAAAAGTATGTATGTGTTTTCTTTGTAATTCACATACAAACACAAGTATGTATGTGATTTCTTTGTAAATTACATACAGTTTTGAGTGTTAATGCATGTGTTCCTTGTTACTAATCACGCACTTATCATGCAGTGTCTTTGTATATCATGTAATGATCATGCAGTGTCTTTGTAAATCATGCACTTATCAGGCACTAGCTTTGTTAACATCAATTAATTAAACACAATAATAATATTATTAATAATAATAATTATAATAATAATAATAATATTAATAATTTTAATAATAAAACATAATAATAATAAAACATAACAATAATAATAATAATAATAATAATAATAAAACATAACACAAGCATTAATACATTTATTATACATCAAATCGAGTGGAGAATAACCAAGCTAAAGTTAAGGTCCATGGTTTTGTGATACATAGTTTTATTATACACAATAGTTTTACCCATTGTTTGCAGTTTCAAAACCATTAAAGCTGGATAATAGAAACCCATAGGATCAAATACAAATATCTTGCTAGGTTTCATATATATTGCAAACCAATGTTCTCCACTGAGATGAGACGATTGAGTATTGACGATTATGGCTTGATTATTACGTAAATATGGAATTTTATCAAGAGGAAAAACCCCTAAAAATTCATGTCCTAGTATTTGTTTTCCAATTCGATAGACCTGAACAGAACTACATCAATAATATTAATAATACATGATAAACTTATTCCATGACAAATTATCATAAATTATCTATACATTTGTACCAACACTCTTCTGTTTGAGTTATTTGAACCTCATTTTCAAATACTCCATATATTACAACGTGCATCGGTTCAGTTGTAGCTTTAGCAAACTTTATATCTAATCGTAAATTTCCATTTTGAGGTAATTGACTCTGATTTAAATCAAAATCGGGTGCCAAAACAAATGTAAAGAATGGATATTTGTTTTTAAAATCATCAAGAGTTATACCACAATTAAGGTTTTTATCCAAATAACCCATATTTCTCACTATACTCTGCATGTATGTAGCACAATAATTGTCATTATCGAAATCTTGAGTATATGTTTCTCTATAATCACTATTTTTTGATAAAGTTAGCGATGTTACTCCAAAATTTTTGAAAATTGAGCTCGATGTTAAGTATGATCCATTATATTGAGATTCACTTTGAAATGTTACCAATATAAAGTTGGGCATTCTTCTATCTCCAAATATTTGTTCCTTATAGAAAGAAGCTGAACCTTTAGCAATTGCAAATTGAACAATTTCCTTTGTTTTCAATGGATATATTGCATGCTTAGAATTAAGCCCCAGTTGATGACCGGCTAATACAGAGGGCTCAACATGAGCTCTTCTCACCAATAATTTTGCATCAACTAATTGAAGAATTGGTGCTGTGGTGGTACTTGGTAGTGATAATGCAGACTCAGATCTTTTTAATCTAATGTGTACATTAACACCTGGGAGTAAATATTTCGGTTGATCCATAAAATCGAGTTGTAATGATGAGCACATGGTAAATAATTTCGAGCCCTTAATCCACTTTTTCCTATCGTCATCACTACCATAACCCATAGGAGTTAAACATGTATTTTTAGTATCACTATTGTAATTTATAATAGTTTCTATTAGAGCTTTGTGAATATATGTACTGTTACCACCCTCAATCTTGATATTATTAAATCCGAGAACTGCATCTCTAAAAAGTGTATGAAATAAGAAATTAATTGGTATTACATCACTAGGTTCACCCAACGGTTTTCTATCTGTATCTACAACTTTGATCTGAACAGTTAACAATGTATCATTCAAATCTAGATATTCAGTTTGGGAACCATTAATATAAAATTCAATATCAGTTCTACTATCCATAATAGAATTCATCGGGAATACATCTTCAAAGGCCCCCATTTCAATTACTGCTTGGGAAGATGGTCTATCAAATAAACACAATTCAGATTTACCACAAATCATTTTTGAAATATAGTTCCATGTCCTTTCATTCGTTTGTTTATATGTTTATGATGTTTTTTACGTTTTTGAGTCGGTGAAGGTTCTTGTTTTTGAAACATACCTGCAACACTAGGTAAAACTTTTCCTCGCTCGAATAATGCATTTGATTTCAGCGATGGTAATATTTTCTGCTCATTCATTATCACATCTTTAGCAGTTTTCATACCAAAACTACCAAGGCGTTTAAGAATAGGAAGTGCAAATCTACCAATAGTTCTCAACCATCCTGATCCGTACTGTTTACCAATAAAATACGGTAATTCGCCACCACTTTGGCTACCACTATATATACTAATAATATCGTTATTAGCCATCTAATTTACGAAAATGTAATGTCAAATGAGTTTTTGTATCTTTACTAAATTCAATAAATTTACCGCTATCATCACGAATATTTATTTCTATATTGTTTATACATGATTTTGATACCGGTAAGTACATGGGATTATCGATATTTATATTGACAACTTCATCCTGGTTATGTTTATCAACCCAAACAGATTTCAATAGAGGAGCCAAAGAATCACCAACAATTATATGATCGATGATGTTAGTATATATGAACATTTGTCTATGAAGTTTTATTATTTTTGGTTTGCGTACACCAAAAGCACTTGCCCTATATATTTGCTTATCTAATCCCAATGTATTAGCCAAATTTTTATCAAATGTAACTTCAGACTGAATTTACATAATCCATCTTTAACAAATTCAATAGTTTTAAATATATGTAAACAATTGAATGAAATATATTTATGTAATTCTTCAAGCGTTTCAATATATAAATCTTTAGTTAATGTAAATGTATCCTCAACTTCATTAATATATGATACAGTTATTTTGATGTGTTCGGTCGTTACACTGTTTTCTTCAAATGTTTTGAAACGTAATAAGTATTCAGTCCCAGGAACAACTATGTTAAGCTTATCACTACCCATTCGCTTGGCATCTTCAATACTTTCAAATTTTATTGTAAATGGGCTAAAATCACAACTAATATTTAATCCATCTTTGAAAAAGATGCCACTATTTTCATCTAAAATTTGATTCGGAATATGACAATATCGTTCAAAATTATTAATTGAGAAAATACCACTACAAGTTTTGGGAACACGCTTCTTGTAACCGATTTTACAATGACTATAAAATGGGAATGTATTGTACACAAATGTAAAGTCTTGCAAAGAAACTTCCCAATTTATATGTAAATAAATGGGATTTTGAAGATCAATCATAAATTTACTTGCTTGATTTTCCGGATGGATTAGTGGGCAACTATTACTCGGTAAAATTGTATAGAAACTCATTTTACTAGGTCTTTTGATGATATCCATGAGGGTTTTTGATATCCATGCCATTTGACATAGTATTGTTTATCCTTACCCACCATTTTAGTTTTCAATATTTTCTGAATTCTGAACACTGTAGGTTTAGAAATAACTTGTAATTCCTGTTCATAGAATTTCCTTTGTATTACATTGTTATCACTATCTTTAATAACATACATTACAGGACTCTGTTTAGTATTAATTTTAGTAATTTGAAATACCTCACTCCAATTACTATCGAAATTTTTGATGAAAGGTGAAGCAGATATTTTACTAATTCTAACGTGATCACCAACTTTATATTTTGGTTTTGTAATTTTTACGACTTTTTTAGACCGTACTGATTTAGCTAATGTTTTCGAGCTGATATCTATAGGTCTCAAACCATTCAGACCTCGATGTGATGAATTATTATTACCTTGATGCACGAAATATTTCTTCAATCTATTCCTCAATGTCCGGTTAAATCTTTCAACATGAGCGGCTTTGTATTGAGAATATACAGAATAATGATTTATTTTGAGATGATCAAGGATTTGCTTAACTTTACTATTGTAAAACTCCTTGCCTATAATAATAATAATAATAATAATAATAATAATAATAATAATAATAATAATAATAATAATAATAATAATAATAATAATAATAATAATAATAATAATAATAATAATAATAATAATAATAATAATAATAATAATAATAATAATAATAATAATAATACCTAAATTGGTTTGCAAATTGTCTGGATGTCCATTTTTAAATGAATTATTAATTGCTTTAGATATATCCTCTGCATATTTTGTCTTTGTTGGTACACCGAGAGCAAAACGACTGAAAACATCAATACACGTTAAAATATATTTATAACCCTTGTTAATCTTCGAATACGGTAATAATGTTTTTCGAAATTAGATTCATTGCAGGGTAATTCTCGGTTATTAAATTTTTAGATGGTGTATAACTGGTTTTTGGTGGAACTGTGTTTTTCTTTTTAATACTTTTTCTAAGTTTTCAGACCTTTATAAGCCTGGATTTCATAAACATTTTTACATGTTAATGTTTTCAACTTTTTTATTGAAAATATCTGTTTTTACCCGTAAATCGTCATTGCATTGTTGTGTGAAATCAAGAAATATATATCCATGTGGTGATTTTGTAGCATCTTGAAATGCACTGATGAGAAAATTACGATTATTAGGGTATGCCTGTCGAGCAAGAAAATCAATAACTGTTGCATCTCTAGGATTCTTGAAAATAACTAAATATTGAACATTTAAATTCCTTGTTCGATGGGCGCCACCCTGATGAAATAGATTTTGAGTAATAAAGATCACAGTAACAGCGAAATGTCTACTGATTTTTGTGAATAAATTATTAAAATCCTTTTCTTTATTAGCTTCCTGATACAAATCATCAATAATGATGGCATCACCTTTCCTTAATCGACTTGACCAGTTTTTATCGAAACCCTTTACTATTTTCATGTTTTTCAATTTACAGAAATTATCTTGAGTTAATCCATGTTCTTCATCTGCACCCCTATGCCAGTAAATCTTGTTGAATTTTGTTTGAAATAAATTAGATGTCAGCAATTTACACACAAACATAGTTTTACCACTACCACTTGGGCCGACGATTTGATATACCGCATCATTTCTTAATTCCATTATTAATTTGTATAATTATAGGTTTTTGTTTATATTATAAAATTTAATGAACTCTTTCTAAAAATCATGTATATATAGATTAATATTTCTTTATTGTTTAATTATGTTATCAAACATAAATTATAAAGGAACTTCCGATGTGTCAAAAATGACGTTTCCGAATGGTAAACCCCAGCAAATTGTAGATAGAAATGGAAAATATTCTATAATATTTTTCAAATCAGGCAAATGCAGAATCATGGGATGCAAGAAACCTTTAGACGTCAATAAAATACAATATAGGATAAAAGATATTAAAATATAGTTAATTACGGTTACCATGGATATGTGACAATCTATCAATCTATACAACATCTATCAATCTATGTCAACAAAATTTCTTTGTATGTTCGAGCCAGAATTATTTCCTGCACTGAGGCTTTTAAAATACAACCCAATGTGTGTTAACGTGTTTGCTAGTGGCAAAATAGTCATATTAGGGTTGCAAAATCTAGAGTACAAAAATATTGTTTGTGACGTACAAAATGAAATCAGGGGATTGGTCAACATCTGATTGGCTAATGATTGATTAAAACAACTTGCTTATTCATTTCATTTCATTTTTAAAATGGAAAATACTACACCGAAGAAAAATATGCAGAAGAAAAATACCAGTCAATATGATAAATTATTATTTATTTATTTTCTTTTATTTATTTATTTATTTAGACACATATGCCACGATGGTAATTGACCGAATTATTTATTATTATCCTCAAATGAAGGAAATTTTGAAAATCAAGGAGCCAGCAAAGATTGAATTGGCAATATATGAAGAATCAGGAATTGTGATTTCCGACATGATTAGGCAAGCTCTTTGGGATAATAAAATCAACCGCATGGTAAAGGAAATGGAAACGGAATACCCTTGTATTCTGGGTTGCAGTTGCTGCAATTTTCGGTACCAGCAATATGTTGAGTGGAATATAACAAACTCGATAAGAAACTTACAAAAAATGAAACTTTTACGGAAATAAATGTTTAGAATTTTGATTTTTATTTTGTTTTGTTTTATTTGTTGATAATATTTTTATTTATTATAGTTTTATTTGGATGTAACAATAATAATAGAATAATAATAGAATAATAATAATAATAAAACATGATATTAATAATAATCATATAAAGAAATTTTATCTAGATGAGAAATTTTGATGTATGTAAAATCATATACAAACTCAATGTATGGGGTTTCAGTTTTGTGTATGTATGCAGTCAGGCACTTATCATGCACTTATCATGTACTTATCATGCACTGCCTTTGTTATAATTAATAATAGAAATATACATGATTCTGATTGATTAATCAATATCTGTCAAGGGTATAAAATCTCGTCACCACCTTATAAAGATCATAAATCAAACATGACCAAGAAAATAAGTGCTATCAGTGTCCAACCAGTTCAGATGTTCCACAATTATAAAATGTATTTTTTAAAATAACCTATCAATATGCAATTGGCAAATCCAGTCAAACTCAATAAAACTCAATTTCAATCTCTTGCTGGGACTTTCTCAATGATAGATATCAAGGATATTGATACGGTTTTCAAAAAGATCAATTCCAATTTAAAATGAAATGAAAATGCTTTCTTCACCAGTCAATATACTAGATATTATGATGCATTTACAGAAATAGGTTTCAAAGAACAAGAAAACTGGTATTTAACAATAGCAATCCAAGGATATAAAGCTGATCAAAATGATGTGCTTTCTCCAATCTGGAAAAGTGTTACTGCTAGACTTTCACAATTATTTTAACGTATATTTTAATGTTTAGTGTTTAATAAATGTATTAATGTTTTCTTTGTTATTCTATAAACAAATTATAATTAGTTTTAAAATAGTTTTAAAAATGATGTCTGAAAAAGGTAAAATATAAAATATAAAATAATTAATTAATTTTTGTTTAGAATATTTAATAAACTTTTTGTTTGATAAACTCGAAGAAATAACCGGTGTAAAAATTAGAGATATGTTGACTCTAGTTGAAGCATTGAGTAAAGAAGATTCATGTTGTGATTCTGAATGTCAGAGTGACTATGGAGAAATTGATAATGAAATTAATAATGATACTGAAATTATTAATGATACTGAAGATACTGCAGATACCGAAATTATCAATGATGAAGTTGAGCCTACCGAATTTAAGACTTGTGTTGATCATGTTATAGAAAATATAATGACAGAATATTGTGGTGATGAAGAATGTACATGTAATAATCAATTAATCTTTAAAAATGTAGTTTTTATTAAAAATAATAACAAAGAAATATTTATTAAAATCTATGATAAACTTTATTACATAAATATATAACCGATGCTCCAGTTAATAGTTTTAATAAAAATTTGCAATTTGCGATATAAATATCTGAACGTTTGGCTTCTGCGGCAACTTGAATAATCGCTGACCATCCACCGTTTGTTTCTACCCAAGGATCAATTTTTGTTTCTATTACCTAAATAATGATAAATTAATAACAATATAAAGTAATATACCTCTATAGACCATTGGAAATAATTTTCATAGTCGGATACATATTTTAATATCATGTGTTTCATATACATTAATCCTACTATTATTCGCATTTATTTATTATTTTCATCGAACATGTAACTAAATATTGATTGGAATGCATTCTTTCTCTCCAATGTTGGCAAATTGAGAATTTTTTCATAATCAAATGGGATGTCTTCTACTATTTTCTCGGTACGGTTTACCATGAATTTTATGTTTTTAATGATATCATCTTCTTCTCTATTATTAGAAACCAGCTCATTCAATAAAGTTATAAAAAATTTAGTTTCTGGCATTTTATAAAAATATTTGAAAGTGTAAGCTTATTTATACTATATTCGACCAATCAGAATCATAAATTTAAGTTGCAATACTAAGAAAATATGTAAAAACATATAATGGAAATGGTAATGATGATTTGTTGGCACTGTTAACTTTGTTCAATTTGTTAACCGGTTGTTGTAATTTCATTATACGATTGAACTGATCAGTTGTTTTATTAGAATAAAATTTTATACTATATTGAACTTGATTCATCATTTTTTCATTAAGTTTACGATTTTCTTTCAATTCTAATATTGATTTTCTTAATTCATTTTTGATAATACCAATGGTCTTATTTAGATATATAATATCATCACATAATTCGTTTTTAGCTCTTTTTAAAGTGTCATATGTGTGTTCAAATCGGAATTCTAAATTACTCATTCTTTCAGATAATCTTTTGACTGGAGTTTTTAAATATCTAGGCCTATCTATCATATACAAAATATCCATCAATACTGCTGTATCAGGACATACACATCTTGTTGAATTTTTACCTTTAACGGTTACAACAATTGAGTTGGCCATATTAAAAACTAATAATATTATTAAAATTTCTTTAATCATTTTCAAATCTGTATAAATTAATAATTATTGTTTATAGCTAAAGGTTTGTGTGTTTAACTTCTCATTGGTTTAAATTAGTATTAAAGTAATTGTTATTCCAAATTTTATCATTAAAATGCTTGTACAGAGCGCAGTTCAAGCTATGAATGAAATTAAACATTATGGTAATTTATTATTACTATTATTATTATTACTTGTTTTTTAGATGATTATTTTAAAGTTATTAAAGAACGTCTGGAATTCTATTATCCAGAAATACATGATATAATGGATAAGCCAGCATCAATAATTCCAGACTTGATAATCAATCATACGTCAATATGGATATTTACTGTAATTGATGAATTCCTATGGGATATCAAACAAAACAATTTGTCAAAAGATATGGAACTTGAATATCTATGTGGTGATGGATGTCATTGCTGCGCTGCCCGATATCGGAGGTATGTGGAATGGGCTTTGAATAAAGCTCTTCAACAATATTACTATAGTAAAATTATTTCTTTATAATAAAACTTTTTGTTATATATGTCTTGGTTTTTATTATATATTAATAATAATAATAATAATAATAATAATAATAATAATAATAATAATAATAAAATAAGTAATAGTTAAAACATTACTTATAAAAATAAGTAATAGAATAACAATTAAAAAATATTAATAATTAAAACACTACTTATTTTTTATAAGTAGTAATTTTAAATTTTTTTTAAATAATATGACCTTGAGAAATTTTTTTGATGAGTCATCCAATGACCTTGAGAAAATTTTGATGAGTCATGGTCTTTGTTTGAATGACCTTGAGAAATTTTGATGAGTCACGGTCTTTGTTTGAATGACCTTGAGAAATTTTAAATGACCTTGAAAAAATTTTTCATGCGCCCTGGTCTTTGTTTGAATGACCTTGAGAAATTTTAAATGACCTTGAGGAAATTTGAATGGCCTTGAGAAATTTTAGGTGATTCATGGTCTTTGTTTTGAATGACCTTGAGAAATTTTAAATGACCTTGAAAAAATTTTTCATGCGCCCTGGTCTTTGTTTGAATGACCTTGAGAAATTTTAAATGACCTTGAGGAAATTTGAATGGCCTTGAGAAATTTTAGGTGATTCATGGTCTTTGTTTTGAATGACCTAGAGAAATTTTAAATGACCTTGAGAAAATGTAAGCGACCTTGAGAAAATTTGAATGACCTTGAGAAAGATTTGATGAGTCATGGCCTTTGTTTCAATGACCTTGAATGAGTCATTGTCTTTGTCTTAAAAATTTTTTGTACTTTTAGACTTAGTAAAAAATGATTTACCCCCCGGGGGGTTGATCTAGCAGTGACACGATCTAGCGATGACACATCCCACTACTGAAATGGTCTAGATCAGGGATGGGCCTACTTTTGGGACCTGAGGCTACTTGAAGTTTCATAAAATTGTTGAGAGCCGAGTTACAAATCTTTGACACTTTCATAAGGGTAAAACGTGGTTAAACCAAAGCAAACAAATAAAATTATTCTTATACAACTTTAAAAGAAAACAAAATCCAAATTTATTTGTCTATCTGCTGGGATTTTTGGGGCCTGTCAAAACGCGCATGTGGGCCTTAGTTTGGCATCCTTTGGTCTAGATCATTAAATTGGACCTAAACAGAAGTTATAATGCATCTTAAATAATATATCAAAAAACTAATCACCTGTTTCAACTGAATAGCAACTCCTATAATAAAATGAAAAAATCAATAACGTTATATTATAGAGACATACAAACTTGCCTGTGTGGATATGTAATTTTTCCAAACTAATAACAACTTATATTATATAAAGGAAGGAATTTGAAGAAAGATTGTTTAACATACAGACATGTACATAGTAAATAATACGTAAAAACTGCAAAATTTAGAAATTTCCAGATAAATACTAACTCTATATTACTATTTTTAACTTTTTGAGACAAATTTTTACAAAAAATGGCGGTGGAAACATTTGAAGAAAATTCTGATAAATCTGCTTTGAATTGTCGAGAAAGTTATGAAATAATTTCGTTAGATTTTTCATGAAATTCAATCAATTTAATATTTTCACAGCATTTCAGATATTTCAGAAATTTCCATCCAAACTCTAGATTTTTCGGAGAGGAAAAAATAACAACGTAAGATTTACCTTGAAGTAAATTAATTTTTTACAGTATTTGTAATTTACCAGGAGCAATAGAGCCAGAACTTTCAAATGTGGAGCTAGAGAATTGAGAATATTCAATTATCATCCAAAACGAATTAAGGATATCTGAGCAAAAAGGTGATATTTTTTAAAGAAGTTAGACCCTGTGTCCAAGCAAGAAATTCAGACTGAATCCTTGATCTCCAAAGCTCATACGCTACGGTAATTTAATAAATTATTAACAACCATCACATCAAGAGATTTATCCCAAAATATCTAAAAAACGAAGAGTTTTTGAATGAACTGTAAATTTTTGTATATAAATAATAGATGACTTGCCTTTTATGAATAATTCCAAAATTTATAAAATTGGTATAAAATTCGCATGAAATTAAGAAATTTATGATTAAATTAAAGAGTTTACTTAAACAAAGAAATTGCCAACTTAGCAAGAAATTTAAAAATCCAGGGTTTTATTTAATGTTCTCAAAGATCTTATTAATTGACCCTTGGTGTATATCGTCATATAAAATTTTGTACCCAATTCGGTGTGTGTTTTGTTCAAAGTTCATGTGTCTCGATCTTGTATCTCATAATTACTTTCTCCTTCGTCTATTACGTTTTATGTCGTTTTACCTAGCTAAAATGCTGGATTAAATGGGATGGGTGTTAAATTTTAGAAGATACTAAATATAGACAACTAATTGCCACATTTAGATCTACATCAGAAATCTATTTATAGTAATTTTCGGATGACATGTTTCCAATTTAAGTAACTTTGAATTATTAAAAGTTATTTTTAATAATTGTTTTTAATTATTTTATATTTTTAGTAATTTTATTTGACGTCATTGCTACGTCATTGAATATAAGTCATCATCTATTTGTGAAATCATGATTGTTTTAATATTTTTTTACTAAAAGACAAAGGTATTTGTTTATTATTAATGTTTTTTATTATTATTTTAAACTTTAAAAATACTTTTATTTTTTGTCGATAGTCGAATTATTTATATAAACATAAATTTAATAAATAATTGTGTAAACTAATTTCCACAAATTTTATTCATAAAATATAAAATATTTCGATTTGAACTAGATCCTGATCAGGATCTAGTTTCTTTATGAATAAACATTGCGAAAATTGGCTCATAAAATTATTTATTCAATTTATGTTTATTGTGATTATTTTTATTATTATTATTATTGAATTTTTTTATTATAGAATATATATAAAGTATAATATTTTATGTGTTATATTATATTGAAATACAAAATATGTAATAATTTAAACATCGGTTTTTATTAAACTTCTTATGGTTACAAATTTAATTTAGAAATCCCTAGTATCTTCAGATTGTCCAGAAATATCAGAAAGCACGGTCCTCTCATTTCATCTCCTAACATGAAAAAATGCTTCATTTTCATTTTTCGATTGTTGAGATTGTATTAATATTTTACAAATACAAAGTCAAATTCAATTTTCAAATGCTATATACCAGGAGTAGCCAACCCGCGGCCCGCCCTAACCATTTTTATGGCCTGTGGAGTTATGATGCATTTCCAAAGTGATCCGCAAGATCATTTTGGTTGGCCACCCTTGCTATATATAGAAATAATAATGATTTAATAGTTATGATTTAATGAGTCATTAAATAGCTTCAATTAATTCCTTGCTGATTAAACTGATTTAATCACCAAAGTCTCACATAAATTTTTTCGCACTTAAGTTTTATATAAAATTTTAAAATAGTTTTAATTAGTTGTTCCCTGACAAAATTTTCTATTTGCAATTGTATATTATACGTATTATACATTATTCAAATACGTATGTTACAAAATGCATATGTTACAACATTTCAATACTACACGCAATACAATTATATATATTTAATAGATACATAAAAAAAATGTCTTTTTCCTAAACCCATGTCAAGAAAGTTACCAATCCACTATTTACCTTTCCTCTCCTGGTGGCCTTGTACTCACCTTTGATATATTTGACATGGTTTGAAATTATATTGCAGAAAAATTAATAAAAAAATTAGATATGTATCTGCTATATTGCTTGTTTACAATTCAATTTTTCTCAAAATAGTAATTTTATTCAATGATTTCAATTTATTTATAACAAAAGACGCGTTGGACTGCAAATAAATAACCAGATATCATTATAATATGTATTTTGTTGCTTTTTTAAAATAATTTTTAGTTATTTTAATTTCAAAAGAAAATAAATTTTATATATTTTTGGTGACTATTTGTTTGAATAAACGAAGCTTTCTTTATTCTGCTAGCCATACAGTGATTCACGTCGGTTTTAATTTGTTTCGATCACTCTCTTGTTCCTTTTTTTCTCTTGGTTGCTAGCTTTACTTCACCTGATATTATGCATTTGTTAGTTGTTTAAAATAGTATATTGTTAAATGTTAGTAAAATATATAAAAAATTATATAGGTTATATGACGAATACCTCAAGTGGGAGTCTTTTGGAAAAAGTCAATTTCAAACACGAAAATGATTCGAATTTAAATAAAGTGAAAAATTTAATAAAATGTGATGTCTAAAATTTTTCAAATTTTTTCATGTCAATAAAAAAGAAAAAAAATTTTTTCAGATATAACTCCCTGCTGAAACTGTTTTGTTTTTCGTTATCAAAATGCATTGTATGGCATTGGGACATTTTCATGCCACTGATATTGAAAATGGCTCCACTTTTATCGAATCGGCTGTAAATTTTCAGATAATAACTACCTTCACTTATCTATCATTTGTATGGTATTATATGATAGTATTCTATTATAATATGATAGCTAAAATATTAATAAATTTCTGCGCATTCTGAGTCATTCGTTGGAAAACTATAAATAATAGCAGTTAATATAATACTCTATAAATTATGTTATACAGCATTTGATTTATTTTTAAATAGTGTGTGGAAGACAGATTCATATCCTTTACAAATTCCATATCCAAGAAACAAAAAACAATTAAATCAGATTTGACTGATAAAGCTAGAATATATTTAGAGAAAACTTCGATAAACTTGAGTCAGTTTGAAAGTGAAAGCGGGTATCATGCCTGTATTTTAGGTGAAATAGAATTATACAAAAAGCAAAAAACCTATTTTCAGTATGAAGAACCTTAACAAATTGTCTTCTTCCTCTCTCTATCAGATTGAGCTCAAGTGTTCTAATAAGATAAAGCATCGAGAATAGAGGTAGTAAATAAGTAAACTTAGTCTAAAAGAAATGATAGTTGTCTCTGTTGTTTGAATAATAAGTTTTGGATATAACATATATTTATTATTATAAAATAATTAAAATTTTCAAATTTAATTCATTAATATTAAAAATTTTATATAACAGAGTAAAAATTAAAAATTACTTAAACAGATCTAAAAAAATGTTTTTTAATATTTTAGAATGATTTTCTCCCCTGTAGTTATTGTTACTGAGCTTTTGGTAACATCTCGGTTCAATGAAATCAAATGGATGATGTTTTCCTAAAATCTCACAAGTTTCTTGATCATTCTTCAAAAAATCTTTTTAAATTTGCCACTGTTTTCTGTGTTAGCCTTTTAAAATTTTCGTTATTCTATTCTGGCAAGATTTTTTGCTGAAGCTTCTAATTTTTTATAAAGTAAACTACTCTCCAATTCATTGACTTTATCCAGTGACTTAAATCGAACAATAATCTTTTCTAGTAGCATTCCTAATTCGTTGAAGTCTCCCTCTTTTCCGTCTCGCACTGGATATAACTCATTTATTTCTACTAGCATTCTGCAGTATCCTCTATCATCTCCTTCATACCTCGCCTCTAGTCTTTCCAGAACCGTTTTGTAAACTGCAGCATCATGTCCTTAATGTTCTATTATCCATAGAGGTTCTCCCACCAGTTAGTTGTCTTAAATCCAAAGATTCATTTTCTGTTTATAATTCAATAACTTCCTCTTTCTTCAATGTTAATTTAGTTTTTTCTGCTTTTAGTCTAATTCCAAATTTTTTGTATTATTTTCGAATTCATTTTAGTTATGAAAATTTTCATTTATCAAATTCACATTTTCTCTTTCAAACAACTTATTTGCCACCTCAGTTTTAAAATTATATTTTCATCCGATTCAATTGGTGATGATTTTATAATTTTAATATGAATATCTTTATCCTGTGACATTAACAAAATTGGATTTAAATTACCTAGGTTCTCTACCATTGAAAAGTGCTTGAAGCGATATTTGCTAGAGATTTTGGATTGATTACAGATTTCGCATGTGCCAAGACTTCATATTTAGTTGGTTTTGATTAGTTTTATTAACATTCAACAATCTAATGGGCTCATTAGCAGATATAAATTTAAATAAATTTGATCAAAAGTACAAAATACTAACACCAAACCAATTTTTTCTTATCCCACCAAAATCATTTAAAGTTGCTTATAGTATAATTCAGCGCTTCTCAACCTTTCTGTTATGCGACCCAGTTTACCAACGTATATATTCTCGCGCCCCCCTTTTTGATCCATCGAAAATTATAGTGTAATAATGAAAACGGTCCGATATTTGTACATTTAATTTTATTGGTAAAATTCGACTGTCTGCTATAAATGTACAGTAACAGGCTCAAGGAAGTCATTAATTAATAACATAACATATTTAAGTGGTATTTGTTTCAAACTAATCAACTTAAATAATAAATATAATAAATTATTTATTGCTAATATGTAATTATAAACTGTATTCTTATTTTAAATATATATATATATATATTTTAATTATACAATTTCTTTTATTTAATCTTCAACAAAGTTTTAATTTTGTTTTTAAATATACTCACGCCCTCTTTGTAGTAACGCCGCGGCCCCAAAGGGGGTGCGCCCCACAGGTTGAGAATCGCTGGTATAATTCCTAAACAGGATAATAGCAATGAAATTTCAAAATTCCATAAAAATAATCTTTTATATTCAAAATTTAATATTTTCCAGGAATTAAATACCAACCCAAAGATGTAAAACGTTACTAATAAATAATTTGACACATACAAAATTATTATAATTATATTGGTGATGATTGTATTTTTGGAATTTTTGCGTTAAGTAGTGGTGTTAATATAGTAACATGAAATAATAGTAAAACACTGATGAAAACGTTGACTTGGGTTGAAAGGTTTGCTTTTTTGTTTTTCAATAAACGGTTACCTTTGTAAGAAATACATTATTTGTAAGGTTCTCGAGATCATGATCATTTCCTGGTAAGTATCTTAGTGCTGCATGTACTAAATATAGTATATTGGTCTTGATAATTTTCATTCGAAGGAATTGAGCATTATCCCCGCCATTACTGAGAAATTTACATCTTTCATAGCGTATATTAACAATTTATGTGTTCGTTTTATTGATACTACAGCAGAAGATAAACATCGATTGAATAATATTTTTATAGATATTCTTGAAGATTTTTATTTTATTTAGTGAAATAAAAATTTATTTATTTTATTATTTTTTTATTTATCTAAAATTGTATTGTAATAATGATTTAAATTTACAAAACCACGATGACATAGCATGAAACGGCTGAAAGAGGTGAAGGGGGACAGTGAATGAATTTAAACTTTTTAATAAATTAGAGAAACCCGAAGTCATTCCAAAAATATAAAACTTTAAAAACAATAAGAGAGCAAGTTGTAGAGGATTTAAATTTGTATAAAAAGGCATGTAAAAGTGCTCAAATTTATAGGCTTTCCAATAATGTATATATTTTTATTGTAGAGCGAATAGAAAAGTTTTTATCGATGATTAAAAACATCGAAATCTTTGACTCATGAAAGTGTTTTTCAAAAAATATTGTAAATGTATAAATTTTTAAAATCAGTCTCGTGGTTCAAAATATTTTATTGTTTTTAGTTCAAATAAAATTTTTCAAATCATTTTAAATTTTGAGACTTATATGGTTGGGTCTTTTTTTCTAGTCATTTCAAATTTTGGATATTTTTTGTCTAGATATTTCAGAAATTTGACGAAGTTGGATCTTATTAAGATCCACCTGTAGACCTAATGTTTAATTGAATAATAATATAATCCTATGAGGACCTTCAATAAAAATAATACTAATGACATTCTATTTTTCTCTTGACTATTATAAAAAATGATTATAGACGTTCAAATAAACCATGAAGCATCTTAAAATTATACCTTTTTAATCATAATACATGTAATATTGTTTTTAAATGTCTTTTCAATAAAAATCTGTATACTGTATGCTGATTGCTTTTCATTTTGCAATTATTGTTGAAAATGAATCAGAAAAAGACAAATAAACGAAATATATTTTGATGAAATTTTCCTCGTCATCAGTGTGCCATCATAAACAATAATGAAGTAACAGTATTGATTTAATAATTTAATTAAATTTTATCGTTAATATTTGAAATTTCATTAACGATGCTATTCATTATGTTGCTGTACGTTAATTTATCAATTTTCATGACCTACTTTTATAATAAAACAAATTTCCATAAATAAGTGGTCTATGTTTGAAGTAGGTTTGACTTGCTAACAGTTTGAGAAATTTTGATATAATCTACATTCATTTTCGGTCGATTGTCAAGGCAAACACACGATTGCTTCTTTTTAAGGATGTCAAGAAAAAAGAAAGAAATGAAATATGACTGTTTAGATTTTATGTCTAAATAAATTAACAGAACGTCATTCTTTTCCCTAGACGAATATAGAAGAGATGTTAGACCTTTTGTGTAAATATTCCAGATTTTAAAAACTTAAAAATAGTAAATTTTATTTTGATTTCTAAGGAAAATATTTGTGAGTTTAAAACTTGTTTAAATTTTGTGTGATAATACGTGATGTAAATTGGGTGAGTTTAAAAATGTAATTATAAAGGTTGAAATTATTTTAGTTTTAAAATACTGTTCAATAGTCTAATACTGACAGTACTATTCTTATTTGTTCTACCATTATCCAATTATACTCTTACTTTTCTAAACCACCAATAAAATGAACAGTGAGAGACCTGTCACTGTAATACCGATTTATTTTTTCTGAGGTGACATGACTTTTTAAGCGATTTTTTGGTAATAGGTGCTTTTCGAAAATTATGGAACTTATCTGTATTTATACAACGTAAGGCGTATCTTTTTTATGCGGTTTTGTGAGGTACGTATCTACCGAACAAAAAAAGAATTAAGTGTATTACAAATAGTCAAAATCTAGAACAATTGATTATTTAAATTAAATTAATAAAATTTATATAATATGTTTAAATAATCTATAATATTTAAATTGTTTTAATAATTAATTTTATAGTGAAAATAAAAATTCTGCATTTATTTATTGAACAAACAAATTACATTTAAAATGTATAATTGATATCAGCTAAAAGTATTAAAATAACATTCAAATCAGACTCATTTCTAGGTGA
This sequence comes from Schmidtea mediterranea, assembly GCA_022537955.1. NCBI lineage: Eukaryota > Metazoa > Platyhelminthes > Tricladida > Dugesiidae > Schmidtea > Schmidtea mediterranea. The sequence goes on along the minus strand of CM039680.1, from coordinate 40,079,077 downwards.
TTTCAACTGGCGAGGTTGAAAAGAAACTTCATGAGAGAGATCGACAAAATTCGGAATCAACAATATTTGTCCTTTATTCAAAAGAATTGATTTTTCAGAATATTGGTTAACTGAATGTCGCCCTATAAAGAAACGACTTGCTCCGTGAATTTGCACTATTAGCATAATTTTTTGAGATTCATCAGGTAACAAAATGCGATCTAAAATTAAAGTCGTTATAGATTTTAAAAACTAATATTCAGACTATTCATTAGTATTGCCTTTGTGTTATAATTTGTGTTTGAATTGTGATTTATAATTTCCTAACTGAAATGTAAAGATAAAAAACTTGGATGGAAAAGTTTAAATGATTTAAAAGTGCTATTTAGAGATTATTAAATCTACTATATATTTTAATAAAAATTAAATCATAAATTATTTATTAACTTTCGTTATGCGTGTTTTCAACATTTCAAAAAAATTAAGAAAATATATATTATATTAAAAATTAATAAAATTTATCAAATAAAATTATCAATTATTCGATTATTAAATTCAATTTGATTTATTATTTTATTTTTATTTCCTATCCCTTATGTATCAAGGACTATATATATATATATATCGATGTATATCACAAAAAGCACAAAAAACAATGACAAGATAGTTTACAGCTGATACACACCAACAACCTTATTCCATTAGTTGGAGAAATATTAATATGGAGGTGTAAACTGGTCAAGTAAAGATAAATTTACAAAACTGCATTTTAACCTATGAAATTCATGACTATATTACCAATCCAAAAACGAGCTTTAAAGACATCTGATACACCGAGGGATATTGTTTTGAATTATGCAACGAGAGCGAGTGAAAATATTATTAATAAGCATGATTTTAGATACTATACAGATGAAGTTACATGATTCAAAAAGAAACAAAATTTCACGATAAATGAAAACGAAGATATTCCTGAAGAATTGAAAAATCTACACAAAGGAACTTTATTTTACCAATTCGATTCAGGAATTAACGATCTGAAAAGAATAATAATTTTTTCAACTGAGAATAACTTTTAATATAATATATATTTTGAAATGACGAAAATACGGGCAGCCATTAACTTTTTTATACAAATAGTAAATAATTTATATAAATATTAGAAAGCACCACTCAATTAAGTTTTACTATATATTTTGACAGTTTCATTATATAACGATAAAATTATTTCACAGACGTTCTTTTTCTCAGATATTTTTACGCTAAGATATAGATTTCTGGTGGTAAAGTGTGTTCCGTGAAAAAATCAAATGTACATATTATTGTTATTTTCTACTTCATATCTTTGCGAATCAGGATTTTAAACTATGGTCATTATTAAGACAAACAAACGCGAGATACTAGGGAATTTAAATGAAATGCGCGAGGCATTTATTCGTCCCAATATCGCGGAGATCTGTAAAGATCATAAAGCTCATGTATCGCATTAAGTTTGAAATTTTTTAAAAGTATTGTAATTTTAATTTTGTTTTCAATAAATATATTTATATCAAACAATATCGATTCATATTTTATTTATATACATATTATTTTCTAAAAGTAGCACTTGGAAGCAGTGGGTTGCCAATCACAAACTGCGACACGATTCCGATTCTTTTTTAATAATGAAGTGTTTATGCGTAAATTATTGTTTTTATATTTCTTTGTAATGTTTAAATAAATGTCTAAAATATGTTTTGGTTTTTTTACTGTACATTATATGAAAATAAAATATGGCGTTTATTTTTAGATATATCTATAGGAAAAATGGTTGCCCTCCTGGAAAGAATTCTGTGGACGCCCATGTATATGATTATAGTATGTTGACATCACTCAGAATATGAAAATACATTGTTGAACATTCCAAATTTTGTTTATATATTAGATGTTTTTAAAATCGTGTGATTGTTTTCAAAATTGTTAATATAAATAATATCAAAAATTTGAACAATCATGAAAAGTATTTTAAATTCATGCATCATGTGCATTCTTTAGGGACAAACACCTAATAATTGTTATTGGTATCATGAGTTATCACAAATTGAATCAGGCCCATAAAAAATCATTAAATTTATTTCAATGTTTATTCAATTTTAATTTTATCTAAATAGAATTAGAATCATAATAATAATAATACTAATAAAAGTAATATTCTTTTAATAATATTTATTAACAGTAATAATAATAATAATTAATTAATAATTTACTCTATATGATTTTTAAAGGTTCAATAAATTTTTAATTTACTAAATATTTTAAATTGCAAAAATTCATTCAGAAAATTTAACTAATTACTAATAAAGTTACAAATTTGCAATTATTAAAATTTTCAATTTCTGCTGGAATCATGATTATTCATTTTTCCCACGCAAAGTGGCGATCGGAATGTGCAAAATTAAATTAGGTCTATATAGATTTGATAATAAATAGAGAATGATGTTTACGACTGATAAGTGAATCTTGTCACCATTTTCAATTGACTAGATAATTTTTTCTGTGAACTAGAATGTATCTTGTAAATGGCATTTCAGAATTCTATTTCATCAACTTTAATAAAATGTCTCTGCAACTTCTATGAATTTGTCGGTGAACAATTTGTCAGACATTTAGCAATCTTGTCCAGATAACAAATTTTAGGCATGCATTATTTTATTTATTTATTTTCCCCTGAATGCCGATTGAAATTCAGCGAATTTTCAATTTTCCCATTTATTCCTTAACCTAAAATTCATTATTTTTTTTGTACCTTTTATTCGCTTTATCATGCTGCTACTATGCCATTTCAGTCATTTCTCAGAATTCACAATGTTGGAGCTGATTGAATTTCAAACTTATTATTGTGGCAAAGAAATACATACCTTATGTTGTGCTTCTAAGTCTGTATCAACCTGGACAGATCAATACTGCGCCCAGGAATGCAGAGATTGATTTGGTGACGCGGGTATTTACATTGTAGTCTACTTGGTCAGATCCGGTATATATTTAGTTACTGCCATTTACTCATAACTGTTTAATATTTTTAGGAATGATAACGATACAAATTGTACTTATGAAGACAACAATGAAGCTATTCTCCAACATACTGGCAATTATATCATACAATGCTACGAAGCCATATGTAATAAAACTTGTGAGTTCTCAACAGAAATTTTCCATGTAACTCCATGGACTTCCTTTTTAATGTTGATGATAATTTGAAATTGAGATTTATATCCAAATGCTCTAATGAATTGCTTTTGTCAAAAAAAGAAATTGTTAATACAGTTTAAATGTACTCATACTCAAAATGTGCTCGTAGTACCCGAATGGTGCTTTTTATTGCCGAATTTAATTTATTTTATTTTTAAAACTGAGTCTTTTGTTTCCTGATTGTCGGAATTTCTGCCAATTTGTGGAAAGTTTGTTTTATTATTTGCAACACAATCTCTTTCTGTAACTTATCAAACTCCTTCACTCTTGGTAGTGTTGTCATCCTCTGATATTCTTCCAATGAGCAAACTCTTTTTGCTATTGGTTCATTATTATTTATGTCGTCTTCCCAATCATTTTCAATACTCAAATAAATTCTTCTAACAGCCTCAGCATCTTCCAGAGCAGTGTGATTTCCTTTTTGCATTTTAATTCCACACACTTCGTTTGCCACAATATAGATAATTTGAATTATTGACCATTTTTGTTACTCCCCTCTTTATTAATGCTTTAGCTGCAACTAGATTTTGTATTCCCCATAGATCATTTGCTTGTACTCCACTATACAACAACTCGTTTCTTAAATCATGGTTAACCAAAATTTTCCGGGTCGTTAACTCATGAATTTTTTCCATACTTTTGTACTGATCTTTCTGATTTCTTGACATTTTTTCCGTGATCCCATGTACATGCGTGACATAATTTTTAAATTTTTCTGTTGGAGTTATCAATGAATTGAATATAATTTTTCCAGAATATTCTATTAGGCATACTGATAGCGGGACCATTTCATTTTTCTCATTTACGCATATTCCGAGTTCATAAATACGATAGATTTTCTTATTTCTACTTTTGCGATTCGTTTTCTCAGAAAAGATTTTTTGTATTTCAACATGTCCTCCGTTATTGGAAGGTACTCATTATCTTCCTTAATTGAAGATTTTCTTTTCACCTCTTAATTTGTGGAACTTTTTACCCGGCATTCTAGGATTAACCACGCAACCTCGTTGGCTTCTGTCATTTGCCTTTGCCATATTTCCTTTGAAATTTCCCATGATGTTCTGTTTGGCATTTCATTCCATATCGTTCCGTCATTGTTTAATATCTCGATTGTCTCTCTAATTACATATAATTGCCATGTTTCTTTCTTGCTCAATAATTAATATATTGTTAATACATCATATCATGACATATAGAATCGATCGTGAATACATTGTGAACTAATAATGATCATTCCGCAGGTTCACCTACGGAAACCTTGTTACGGCTTTTACTTCCTTTAAATGATCAAGTTTGAGTGTCTTCACAGTTTCAAAATTCTGCTTCGTTCGATTTCAAATAAGCACACTCATGTCTTCATTTCCCCTTCTTGCCCAATTGGGTACTTTTAGATTTTCCAATATTTTGACATCCTTCTCCATTCGGCTTTTTTGTATAATGCCCTAACTTTTTACAATTTTCACATTGGATGAGTCTTATTCTTTCATTACTTTGCATTTTACCGCTTGATCTGTTTATACTATTCTCATTTCTCTAACTTGGCGATGAACTTTTTTAATACTGGAGTGTATTTACTGCCTCCCAACTGCTCCGCGGTGGTGTAATTGATCTTTCTCTTTTAACTGGAAGTATTGCAAATGCATGAGCTTTCTCTTTAGTACATTTTAAGTTCAATTCAATTTTCATTGCCTTTTTAACAAAATCATCAAAATTATCATAATCTACGCAACACAATGCTGTTTTTATTTCTTTGTTTACTAAGTACATAAACTGATCTTGTACTAATTCTTGCTTTTGTTTCGCTAGACCTGGTTGTTTTGAGTTGTCCTCGAAGGCTGATAAATGGTAGGCAAATTCGCTCACTGTTTCATTTGGATTTTGAACTCGACTATAAAACTTTTGACGCGTTAGTCTCTTTATATTTCCTCCAATGAGTTTAGTTGCCAGCGCATCTTTTAACTTTGCCCAATCATTACCAACTGCTTTCTTGTCAATTTGCTACCACATCTTTGAATCATAATTGCTTGGGATCATCCATACGCTGTCGTATACATGTAGTAGTCGCTCATAAATCAACAAAAATAACTGGATCGCTTCCATATTGTTCAACTGGTAATCTTTGACAACTGGCAAAATCATTATTTTCTTTAGCGATTTAAACCAGCAAGTCTTCACTACTCATTACAGGTTTTTTTTATTTTTGCTTCGTAAATTATATCGATTCACTTTAATAAGTTTCCTCAAATCACACAATTTATGAATTTCCAATTTATTAACACAATAAATCATTTACTTCTGCTTCAAACTTCAATACAAAATTTCGATAAGTCTGATTTAGTTGCTTTATTTTGACTTGAATTGCTTTGATTTCACTTTATTTCTTTTCACAATTTTGGCTTTGTCGCTTTCCAACTTTCTTTATTATTTCCGTTCTCGTATCGCCTAATTTCTGCTTCAAACTTCTTTTATCCTTGATTCCAACTGCTCTTTCAATAATTTTTCGTAATTTTCTCCTTTCCAATTCTTCGTCCAATTTTTCTCTCCCCGATTCCAATTGCGTTTCCTTTTATACTCTATAACCAAATGTCACTTAGTAATATACACTTCGATTTCAATTTCAATATCCTTTTCAATTTTCCTAATATCTCTGACAGCTGTCGAGATATCCCATTTTTCATTTTTCTTATCTCAACCAGACTATCGAGATATGTCACTTCATTTTCCATATTGTTTTTGTTATTATTATTTTTCTTATTCGCTTCGTACTTCCTAATTAAAATGACCTTGACATGCTTTATTATTTGATTTTTTACTATTATTTATTATTTCCCTTTTATTTTCTCATTTCTTCCATTTGTTTCTATTTCCCAGGATTGTGGAACAACACACCTTTCTTATCACCCATTTTCCCCAATCATTACATTAATTGTGCTTATTCATTTTTATTTTATTTTTAGGTATCCTCAACACTTTGATAGAAATAAAAAACATCTATATAATAAAAAAATGGGAAAGTTAGAATAGAAAATTGTTTTTGATCTCGTTTATCAAATTACATGCAATGGGTGAAATGCCACATACATTGGAGAGACTTTTAATAATTATTTGGAACGTGTTATATTTGAGGCATTGTTGATAAGGTCATTGGATCCAAAGATTAATGTGCAAAGTGCTATGACTACGAATGTTTTGAATATTTTTAAATAGTTTGAGTATTATTTAAAAACTGTTTTTAAATTTTAATATTATTTGTATTGTCAAATTAAAATTTATAAAATATTTCATTATTATTATAATATTTTATTATAATAGTGATAAAAGTCTAATATTTATAAAAAAAAATTAAAATCAGTGTAAAAATATTAAAATACTTAATTAAAAAAATAATGTTTAAATTATATAAATAATCCATAATATTTTTGTGCCTGAAGATGACAGTTAAAATGTCGAAATATATCGTACTACGAGTGTTTCATTAAAGTTTTCTTTTAATATATTAAAATAATGGTCGAATTCGATATTATCAAAAAACTCAAGTGTCACAATAGGTTAAGATGACATCTTGGGAATAATGGAGATGTCGAATATACAAAACGTTCACGGAAAAGGTTCCAGGTGACATAATCAAGTTATCCAATCTTGCGTTTCAAGTAATAAAACACACGAGTGACTTTAAAAGAAACAAAAAGCTTATAGATCCCTAATAACTAGACTGAAAATGAATGAGAACAAGCGATAGAAAGAGAAAAAAGAATAATTACAAAAATGATAACTTTAAAAGAAGAATCGAAATATAGACCGATGTGATATTGATAGCGAACAAACAGAAATCACGAAACTTATAAAAATAAATGAAGAACTAGAATAAATGGAAGAACACGAGCTGGCACCTGAACCATAATATCAATAGAAGATGTTCAGGAAGAATATATAACAATAGTATACGGTGAAATAAAATGCATAACTCACTGTAAATAAAATTTTGTATATAATTGAACGTTCGGTTTCAGGTGAAAAGTTATTCTGTTATCATTTGTGTTTAATATCCCTCGTCTATTGTGATTTAATCAATCAATTTGAGTGTCATATTTTCGCGACATTTTTTGTGGTTGTAAAGAAAATACACCAATACGCAATTAACTCAGAATCTTGTGCTTATTTGTCATCTTGCTATGTTTATCTATAGAAACGGGCGTATTTCGTATTTATTATGTTATTCAGATTACATACCGCAGGTGCATGTGAACATGCATCGGACAGTGAACACACTTTTCTGCTTATATCATATTGAATTTGGATGTGGTATGAACAAACTACAAAAGTCAGTCGTCAATAAATCCAGTTTAAATTCTCCAAGTGTCCCGAGGTTCGAAGACTTTGGTGAGCTCTACAGCTTTCTTATTTATATGGTTAGGCAAAAACTAAAAATGTAAAAAATTCTAGTTGAATTGGCACCATAACCAATAAAAATTTACAGCGGGAAATTTAAATGGTCGAAAATGATGAAATACCACCTATTATACGACAAAAATGAAAAAATTTATAGAAATATTAAAAATTTAATAAAAAATATGAAAATAAAAAAAACAATAAAAACTAAAAAATCGTCCAAGTTTAACAAATTGGCTCCAAATTAATAGAAAACGATAGAATTTTAGAAAAAAGTACAAGAATAAAACTCTTAATTTAATTCATAGCTTTATTAAAAAAGGAAAGATCGAAATCTGACAAAAAAGGAGCAGCCAAGTTTGGAAAAATGTGTAAGTGGTTTGTTTTACTGCATCAAAAAACATGCGTGAAGAACCACACTCTGTAACCCTATGTCAAATCGATAGAATATATATGCATTTCAATAAAATTTTCAAGAAATCTGATTTCCTCAGCTAATTTATCTCAGTGAGTAAGGTTTTTATTTTGTTTTTATTTCATATTTAACCGATTTGTAAAACATATTTTTATTCAATTAAACTCTTGTGTTATTTGTTATTTTAGTTATTTATGCATCATTACCAACCTACAATAATTATCTACTACATGAAAAATTTTCTATTTATTTTGCATACGATCATAAAATTTTCATGCAATGTCAATTGAATCTCGTTTTTTCCTCCCGTGGCATTCGTTTAAAATAATTCGATAGAGTCGAATTTTCTCTGTGATCGAGATGCACTACTATTACTTAATCAAAAAAAGATATTTATGATTATGATTCTATACTGATGACAAGCACATAAGCAAATGAAATAATTCCTAATGTCTGGATTTATTCTAGTGACTAGGAGAGGTAGGCGTGAAACAGCAATTAAGCGACCCAGAACTCTTCCCCAGTAAATCCCGACACCAGACCATCAGTAGATTGAGGTTAGCTATGTGAAAGATCTAAATACGAGTGACAGGGTTTTTCATTTGAAAAAACTATTATTTCAAATAAAAACCACTGGTTACCTAAATAATATAATATAGGGTGTGGATGGATAATTTTGAAAATAATTAATATAAATTTGGCATAAAGAATAATAAAACCATATTTAGCAACTATGAATATATCTACCGCACGTAAAAAAAACAACTATGAGATGAGATTAGAAGCAAGATTATCGCAAAATATGAAACCGGAAAATCGCCAATGCAAATAAGTACCGATTTAGATATCAGATATGAAGCAGTAGCAGCGTAATTAACACTTTTAAAAAACGGGAAGAATACATGCTAAGAAAATTAGAGCTCCAAGGACAAAGAAAATAACACCAGATGTCGAACAATTTATTAAAGAAAAAATTTCGGACCTTGTCCTTTTTTTTACCCTTATGTTGGGTTCGTTAGTGGGTTTAACGATCAACACAAATTTTAACCTGGCTCCAAAAGGTTTTACGTATAAATCGATAAATGACTAAGAAAACTCGAACTATTTTCACGTTTATTTATAAGTATAAATATACAAATATGTTTTGACTGAGTTAAAGGAGCTTACAAAAATATAAAACTATAAAAATACCCAAAAAATGCCGCAAGATTCTAAAGTAAAGATTATCGGTTATGCCCAACCGCCCTCGGAGATTTCTAAGTGGCGAGAGCTAGATTCTATTTGGTTATCTACAGCTTCGCTCAAAAGAAAATGGCAACAGAGGAGGAATACCCGAATTCTGCGCTATAGATTGTTACCAAGACTCGGCACCAACTTTTCCTAATATCTACCTTCTCAAATTTTAATAAAATTACGGCAATGCAGTTTCCTTAGAAAACTGTTGCCAAAATGATACTGTTCAAATTAAAATTTATGTTAGCTGTTACAAGTAATTTAATCAATTTTAGTTCGATAATCACATTCTGTCAAGAGAAAGAGCAATTTGTTCTATAATACTATATAACTATAAATTGAAATAATTTCCTTTTTTAATTACTTTTTCTTTAAGAGCTTTCGTTTCTATAATATGATCCGCTTTATTCGCTGCTAATTCTGTTTTTTTCTAAAAATTACTCAAACTATATATATATATATATATATATATATATATATATATATATATTGATCTGTGATTGAGTAGGTTGCGTAGATCAATTTCTCTACCACACAAATTTTATTAACTACAATTTGTCTTTTACTGGACAAAATTCAACTACTCAAAAACTTGATCAGATTATATTTTTGCTACTCAAAACTAAAATTGTAGTTCAATTTATAGTAAATTGAACTTTTAAATTATTTATAAAATTACTATTTTTATTATCTATTACTATTTGTATTTTATTTATTACCTAATTTAGATTATATTTATTTATAGCAATTATTTATTAAACATATACATATATATGTATTTATAGCAATGATTTAATATTAAAACTATTTTTATTATTTTTCCTTGGACAAACGCAAAGTAAGCCCAAACCTAACCCTAACACCTATAGGGGAAAAAGGACCACCTATTATTTATAGTTTTATAAACTATTAATAAACTATTGATTTCATTTTAAAAAGTATATAATGCAAAAAATAACACCCTAATACATTCATTGTTCGATTCTGAAAATGAAATTACACCGTTGGTTGTCGAAAAAATGCGCAAAGGTCTTTTAAAGAGATATTTATATTGTTCAAGTGTTTGTGAATTACTATCTCAGACCAAATATAAAAGAAGCATCGGTGGATATGCATTTAAATACAACGTAAAAATTTGTATGTTTCAGAAATACGTATCAATACGTAAAAGTATCTTTTATGAAGATTATAATGTGCATCTACAAAAAATACTGATAGTTGTATATAAATGGTTTAATGGAACGTCAATTAAGTAAGTACGATCGGAACTTAATTTATCTAAAAATACAATAATAAAGATCCAAGACAAAATGCGGAAACTTTGTGGCATTTACTTTGAAGAGAATCCACTCAAGATAGGTGGTATAATATTATTTGTTTAAATATAAGCAGAAGTATCATCAGGGTAGATCAACTCCACAAGAACGTTGGGTTTTTAGCATAGCGGAGACTTTGTTATCTATCATTATGGACACATGCCTAACAAACACAAAGACCTGGAATGATGAATGACTAGCGTACAGAAATTTAAATTGGCATGGATTTATGCATGAGACTGTAAATCACTCTAAATTTCATTAATCCGATAGCTGACGTACATATGCAGTCAATTGAATCATTTTGGAAAAAACTTAAAACAATATTAAAAGCAATGATGGGATTGTGCAATAATTCGTTAAAAGAACATTTGAAAGAATGGATATATAAGGATAACATTGCTCAAGACAATTTCCAATATATAATAAATTTGTTAAAATATTTTTTTTGTTTTTAATTATTTATTTTTCATATAGTATATTACTTTATTCTATGTTCTTATTTCAATACTGTTTTGGTTTTTTTTTCTAATAATACATTAAATTAACATTTTTTTTATCAGGGGAAAAAGGACCAGTTTTGATAAGGTCTAAAATTTCACTTGATTGTTCAGTGACATTAAGTGCTTTGAAAGATAGTATTTCGACCAAAAATAATATAAGCGTGTTAAAGGCCACAGTTTTACGTGCAATTGGAAACTTCAGTTACACGCTTTAAAGATTAGTTCTGATACCAGAAGTACGGAATTCTGCGAGTTATTGAACAGTGATTTAATTATTCAAACGCCTATCTTCTTATTAAAAATTCATTTGATGATACTTTGGAACTGTTATCTTGTTTAGTTGGTTTATTTATCTGTAAAACGAGGTTTAAAGGAAAATTTTCTTGTATATACAGTTTAATTTTTACAATTGTTATTTTTTTGAAATTATATTTATTTATTTGAAATAAGTTAAAAGTATATTTATAATATCAAGCAGCATAGGTCGATCAAAAAATGAAAATAGAAAAGGGCAGAAAGTTTGATCGAAAGTAAAAGAAAGAAGGACAATATTATTCGAAAAAATTTATACCTTAAATTAGCAAACTCCGTATTAATTAAGAAATTACATTGATTTTGAATTCTGACTTATCTTGATAAAAATTTATTTGTATTACATATAATGTACTGAATTTTATAATTTAAGAAAAGTCATCTCCAACTTTGCCCTATTTTATTTTTATAAGTTTTTCATCCATTAATTCAGTGATAGGGAGAAATCTCGTCGAACTAAATTACCAAAACGAATCATAGGTATTAGGAAAATTTACAAACTACCTTTAGAAATTGATTGTATTTATTCACGGTGTCAAGGATATGGCAAAGATAATACTTTTCACTTATGTTCTAAAGTTTCAATTACAGTAAAGACAAACCACCTTAATCGGTTCACTAATTAAATTTAAAAAAAATTTATTTAAATATTTAATTCTTTAATTTTAATTATTGTCTAATTTAATTCAATCATTTATTATGTTTCCCGATCTGGAGTGACATCGAAGGCTTTCAGGACCCTCAAGAAGTTTACAAAATTACCAATGAAATTAAGAAACGTTGAAAGAGAAAAAACAAATTTTTACATTGTTACTTGATAATTGAATTATAAAATTCAAAGTCTGGATCATAAATTTTTTTAATTGTAATTTTAGTCTTGATTATAATAATACTAATATATAAATAGATGAATGTATATGAAACATAATTTAAATAATTAATTTAGAATAAATAAGTCAAATTTTTCTTTTTGGAATCCGTCTGTAAAAATTTAATCAATTAAATAATTTTATTGCCATTATTATCATTATTAACATTTATATTATTGCTATTAGGAATACTTCGAGTGTTATTGTGGTTATTATCTTGGCTATTGACTATTTTCCAAGGGGAAAATATGGTATTATACACTTGACAAAAACACATTGATTCCTAGACCAAGATTTCCCCTAGAAATTTGCCGAATCGAAAATTAAAAATAAAACTAAAAATTTTAACTTATTAAAAACGAGTTACTTATTTATGTTAAGGGAGAATTAAATTAAGGCCTGTTCAAGGTCAGGGGGTCCCAACAATATAATTATAATGATAATTAGCCTTAATGGAGAAATATTAAAGATGGTTAGGAGTTGGACATCTAAAATGTTCAACATCATTGTCATGATAATCCTATCGGATTTCGATTTATTGTACTAGTATTAAATTTATTTTCTTGGAAATTTTGTGAATAGCAAACAACTCGATTTCGAACGATTCTGCTAGGATGTAACTGAAGCAGTTAACGTTTATAAACTTTTAATAAAGAAAATGCAAAATATATAAATTAAGAAATTTTTCTTTACCACGCTTCGATGTAACATTTTCCATTTTAGTGGTTTAACAGAATTATAATATGTGATATATTTATGAAACTCTACTTAACTTATGATTTTAGTCTAGAACACTCTTGCACTTTTATAAATGTGAAACACGCGCATGATTAGGCAGGAACGGTAAATAATGGCTTAGGCCATCTGTGGGCCAAAATAACCTGCGCCAAAACGGCTGTGTCAAAACGGTCGCGCCAAAACGTCACGTACTGGGATGTAACACGTTACCACCAAGAAGCGCTGACCAAAACTCAGCGAGCGCAATCCATGATCCGGGAACTTGAATGAAGCCCGATGAGGCCAAGAAATTAATCTAACAGAAATAACTACTGAAGTCCTCGTACCTGGAAGTAGCATCGAAACTCCATTAGATAGAAAACGAACAATTGAAGCTGAATGATACTACATGCAACATAGGACCAAAATTAATGAAAATAGAAACAAATCATTATATCTAATATGTTAATGTGTAAATAATTGCATCTAACATTGGGCGTTTCACAAAAATTTAAATTGGTAAAAAATCCCATTGGACATGGAATAGTTTGGCATAAATACTGTAGACGATTGATTCATTTGAAACCAACATTTCAGTGGACACATTTTTGTTTTACATTATAAAATTTGATATTTTTTCAATATACAGGTTGCCGAAAGCAGTGATGTGCAAAGTGTGGGTTGCGACCCTAAAGGCGAGAAAAAAAATTGGTTTTATCATTTTGAAATATCTAATAAAAATCTTTAAATTTTGTATAACCATAGTTACATTTTTTATATATATGTAAGTTTTTATATATAATAATATATTTTTTTAAACGATGTGAATGTATAAAAATTTATTATTTCAAATGAGAAAATTTTAATCATAATTAAAATAGAATTCTTTTAATTTAGTATTCTGTGTTTGGTTTCATTTTTAATTGATAACAGAATTTATTGTTTTTTAAAATTTTAAATAGTCAGCGTTTAGTCGTTTTAGTAGTATCTATTCATTTTTAGAAATTTTAAAATATGAACGTTAATATACATTATTTGCATTATTTTAATAAAAAGACAATATTAACCATGGATTAATGGGTAATTAAACCTAGTCGTTTAATGAAAAGTTTTGTGAGAAATTTTACTTGAAAGGAGTTTTTTTGGATTTTTTCAATAAATGTTTCTTGGTGGGATCGAAAATTTACGCGCTAGTTACGCCTCTGCTAGTCTAAAGCACCCAAAAAATTCTACTCAAAATTTTTTATTGATAGTTGAGAGATTACTTTACTATAGAATATATAAATACCTATATAACAAGTACTAGAGTGTCAAAATCGAAGTTTATAAACATATTTCCCCATTTTGTTAGACAAGATTGACTAAATAAACTCCAATTTAATATTGATTTGATAAAACATTGAAATAAAAAATAAGTATCCTTAAATGATAAATATGAATTTCAACTTTAAATTTGTAGAGATTACCAGTGATTCTTTTTGAATTTATGTTCAATAAAAATAAGAAATTGTACTTTTGATGATTAGTAAATTTATTTAGCTACAATTTTTTATTTGATGTCTGAGAATTTAAAAGCTTTTTTAAATAATCAATAAAAACCTTGAAATGGCATTAAAATAGTATTGTATAAAATTCCGCCTAAACATGAAAAAAATAAGAGCAATATCTATTTAAAACAACCTATAACTTATTTTCTTTGTGATTACTTATTGATTTTTATATATCTAACATAAATTGAATTTTATTAGTAAATAGTGTTTAGCAGTAACAAAATAAAAAAACTAATAAAAATCCCTAATACCGTGTTTAACAAATCTATCAACAGCGAAGCTTGAACGTAACTAAGCCAATTTTCTACTTATATATAATTTACTTTTCCTATCATTTAAATGAAAAATATAGTAAATATATTAAAGAATAATGTAAAATACCTAACGAATGTTGCTATTGACAATTATCCCCTACAATTCATATAGAAAAGTAGTTTTAATAGCATATACATCACATTTAAAAATTTTACATACTAAATATTGAGCTAATAGAGTTTTAAAATTATCATAGCCATATTTCAGGAGGATTACGAGGGTATCTCATGAGTCCTTAACAACTGTTTCCCATACAACCCATCTGCCATATAAATCAATAAAAATAAAATATGTAATATTATCAACACAGTTATCATAAAAAAATAAAACCATCAAATTGTCAATCCTCAATTGATATCAAATGTTTCCACAAGTAAAATATTACTCGTCTGAAACATACATTGTCGTTATCTATAACAATTATAGTCATCCGTTGTTAGATTAACATATGTTTAATCTTTTTTGATTATATATTTTCTTTAATTAATTTTTGATTTGTTTTTGGTAAAATTCATAACCATGGCGGATTTCGACGCTTTAATGCATTATTCGTTAAATTTTACTTATTTTATATTTTTTATCTTCTGATTTCGCTTCTTTATTCCACCGCTATTAGAGATATCATTATTCATTTGTGCTTTTATTTTTTTATCATTTTATTACATTTTAGTTATTTTAAAATTTTACTTTTATCATTGCTAAATCACTTAGAATCTGTTTAATCCTGTTATATCTTTTTTATGCTTTTATTTTACTGCTTGCTCTTGTTAATTTTATATTTACTTTTATGTTTTTCATTTCACTTGTGATTGTTTTTTCTTCATTTTAATGTGTTTACTTGATGTTTATGTGAGATTTCACTTCTTGCGCGTGTTTATGCGCTATATATTACCCCTACAATAAACAATTATCAATTAACCTACTTTCGGCCCTTCATTTCCAAAAAACAAAAAAAATGCTTTTGTACTTCAGCAAAACTTCAATTTCATGATCTTATATAAAAAATAAATGTAACAATGGTTTCAAAACTATAATAAACAACAAGTAATTTCATGTATGATAAAAAACGCTAGATATTATAAATTTAACAAACAAATTACAAAATTTTATTATTTAAAATACCTGTATATTTTTTTCATAATTTTTTTATGTAAGTATTTGGCACTGTAGCCATTTATTTTTTGTTTACTTATTTTCAAGGTTTTTTTCTTTTGGTTGTATGTGTGCATATATTGTTGGTTTTTCTGTGTCGAATATCTCGATTAAATCGGTGTACACCGTCAGTTTGTTTATTCGGATTTATCGCTTTTGTTTTACGACTTCGAGTGGTTTTTTAATTGCATTTATGATTCAAAATAGTGGGTTTGTTCAAGTTTCTGGAATATTGGAATTGTTTCTTTTTAAAAAAAACTTGTACACACACAGATGCGTTGACATTATCAACATTAAATAAAGGATCTGTGCACACACACACAAAAAAATAATCAAAATGAAAAATATTTTATAACACATATACGCGAGTAAAAGTATGGGTTTTATGAACTGGAGATTTCCCCAATTCAGAAATTTGATAAATACACTTTATAAATAAGAAATTTCAACACGGGTTTAATAAATTTTTAATTTTTTATAAAATAATAAACTGATTTATCTTTTAAATTAAATTCACATAAAAAATTACAATGAGTTGAATACTATCATATCGGTATGTTCATTTTTTATACTTTTTCTTGTAATTTATGTACGTTTAAAAGCAAAATAATATTATGTTTCGTTTTGTAATTATTATTTGTTCATGCGTAATAAACAGTTTTTTGTGACATTAATTATTGTTATTACAATTAATTTAAATTTTAATGTAATTATTATTCAACAAATTTTTAAAAAATAAAAATCAACTCTATAGAAAAAAACTATAGAGATCAGAAATTCAAAGTATGAAAAATAAAGAAATCATTTCAAAATAAAACTAAATCTGTAATGGACTTTTAAGGGATGTTTTACTATTTTTATGAAAATATAACAGGTTAAGATTTAACTTTGTTTTGAAATTTGATATAATAAACAATTTTTAAAGAATTAATTGCTTGTTAATTTACTATTAACGTTATTGAGTAATATTTAAACAAATTCATACCAACCCGTCCAGACACTTTTTTGGAGGCTCGGTTGGGTTAAACGGTTTTCTTATTTTGTAAATTAATAATTAAGACAGTAAAATAACATAAATAACCAAAAGTAGCAATAACAAATATTATATCACCACTAAAAAAATTGTTTTTAGATAAAAGTAAAAATCAAAGTTAGTTCCAAATTATCATCATTCTGAATTGTTTCGAGATTTGCTTGTTAGTTCACATCTATGTACATATTCAATCTCTATTTTTTTACTCGTATCCTATATTTATTTATTTTTCGTATTCGTTATCCAACACTATAGTATTCCAGCATTACAGAAATGAAAGGCAATTTCAGTGGAAACTAAAACAAAAACTAATATTATTAAAAGAACAAAAGCCAGACAAAAAAGTGAGGTGTAACGATTTCTATGAAGTTGGCACAATCAACACTAAAAACTATAATAAATCATTAAGATAAAACTTTTAAAAATCTATACGAAACTGTTTCAATTTCACTGCATTAAAAATAGCTCATACTCGTGTATATCACGATGGAAAAGTGGAAGAAATTTCTAGTATTTGTATTGATGAAGTCTTAGTGATATATGCTTCTTTCGCAATCGATAATGCACATAAAAGCTTAGTCTATTTGGAGCAAGGATAAAATGGCACGAGGACAAAAAGTAAATAATCTTTTTTATTGAAATTTAATCTAAATGTAGTTGATGATAATAATTATATCTTGCAAAAATTAATTTGTCAGACACTCAGTCAATAAAGTGAATAGTGTTTATTATAAATAATAGTGTTTTATAAATGAAAATGAATAATGAAGTCTAACAACATTAATTGTTTAAAACACGTGAAATGTCTCCTAAATACGTGATTGGATCTCGGTTGTAGTACTAGGTCACCATAGTATGCAACGTTTCGTTGACGGGGATGTATATTTTCTTTTTCTTTCCAGCAGCTGTTCCAAGTTCCAATTTACGATGAAGAATTTGCATGCTGTATTATTCCTGCTGTAGTTTCCGTGCAAGTTTTGTTGTAGCCGGATGCGCAAAACCGAGGCAGGTTGCCATTTACTCTAGAAAATTGACTCCACAGTTGAATGGAGAATCTTGATGGCCTTCTTCTTCCTCTTCTATTTCTAACTATGTAGTTATCTTCCATGTAATCACAGATTGCTTCTATGTCACGATAAGCTGTATCTTCGATCACATGTTCGTTTAACGAGAACTGCGAAATCCAGTTCATTTCTGTAACGTTCCGAGAATCCTTCCGCTTGCAATTTCCTCCAGATGCATTGACCATAGTGAAACATGCATCCAGTGATTGTTGCTGTCAGAATGCTATAATTGCTGCTAGTTCGAAATCAACCATAATTGAATCTGGAATAAAAATTTCCTCAAGCAGATGCTTATGTGATTCTTCCGTTTTTAAAGACAGAGATGAATATACTACCGGGGAAACCATGAATCGTGTAGAGTTGATCGTATTCGTTTGGGTACACTCGAAAGGTCACATCTGCGAACCAGTGCTCACATATGGAAAGAAATTCCAAATCACCGCCACCTGGGAGGATCGTCATGTTGTCTCTTCGAAAACCGATGAAAGCTCTGTGTCAAGGAATATCTCATGATGTCATCTTGAATGTTTAGTCCCACCTTCTGACAATGTCGACATACATCTCGTTCCAATGTTGTTCGTTTGGGAATAAGATACACTGCTGAAACAGGAACATTCATTCTGAACAATTGATCGTGTTGTTTCTTCGGTTGTTTCACCTCTTTTTTCATGTCGGCTTGTGCTCTTTCAACCTCTACATAACTATGCGTGACCGTGTGGTTGTGAGTTTCAACTTCACGGACGATGTCATTATCTTTTGTGTGCATTTGCGCGTTGCACGATTTTTTTCACAGCGCCAAAGCCTTTCCATCAGTATTCTCCGAATGTTTCGTAAACAAGTAACCTTGAACGACAAGCTTACGAGTTCCTTTTTGTGATGTAACGAATTCTAACATTGAGATCAGTTTTATTCAATTTATTTATAAATAAAAATTAGATAATTATATTAGTTTACAGTTAGCACAATTAAATTTTACAAGTTTATTTTCCAAGTATTATATAGTATAATTTATGTCGATATTGATATGTAATATTTAAATAGGCAACAATATTCACGCGGCAATCCCAAAAATTTGAAATCTATCTCATGCTCAAGTGACAGTGCTGACAATTAATTTTATTAAGCTTAACAAATAATTACCTGGATAAAGTTAATTTTAATTTGAATAACTATGTTTATAATTTGAGGCCAAAACAATTATTTGGTTCATTGTTACTTTTTCAATAGTTAGTTGTCATTGGTTATTTCACTGGAAAATGCATTAATTGTATTTCAGTTTATATCTCATTCGTGAGAATTTTAAATTTAAAAAGTACAATTTATTATTATTTCCCCCTACAATTTTGTCCGCTGCCATTTATTCGGGCCACCGTTTATTTAATTATCTAAAATTGAAAGTAACTCAAGGATTTATATTTAACTTCGAAATTTCATGGATAGTTTGAAGAATTTAAAAATAGTGCTAGTGGTTGTTTGCCTGATTGATTTGGAATTGACTTCGGGAAATTCTTTGTATGAATGCTCAAACAAAACTGCAGACTCCCGAGATTCGAAACGACATACCTTAAATCCGAAGATATATTGATTCGGATACTTAGTTACGTGAAGATCACACGAAACAAGAGATATATTATAGGTTTTTATGCACTTACACGGGACACAATTATCCCAAAACGCAATATTTCGATTACACGAATAAATATAAGTTACCATGGCTTTTAGAAACTTATAGATTTTATTACATTGAGGACAGGACCATTGCGATGGTTTTAATTTTAATTCAGTGTCAATTTGATCAAGTTTCATATAAAAAGGTTCGTCATTAGTAATATTTTCTATTTGGCTTTTAATAATCAATTCTTTATTCAACAATTCAAGATTGAGAGTTTGACTATAGTTGTTCATCAGCATTTGGGTTTCCAATATTTGAACTGAATTATCTTTATCATCCATTTTGTTTGTTACAATCAATAAAATACTCCATACTTTCAAAAACACTTTATATATCTCTAATATTTAAACACAAATTTTTCATAATTAAAAAACTTTTAATCATTTACATTTTTGTTCTTAAACATAAAAAACCTAATTTACATTTTTTCTTTAGATTACGATTTTTAAAATTTCCCAATTTTTATATTAAAGTTTTTCTCAAAAATCAACAAATTTTAACATTAAAAGTTAATCATGTGTTGCAGCTTCTTCAGATAATACTTCTTTGTCAGCTTCAGTAACTTGAGCAGCACTCTGGGCCTCAGCAGCTTCACTTTTTTCTTTGTTAGTCTAAAGAGGGTTAATTCTATTTACCAATCCCCAACAAATTATTTATTATTATGTGCTTTAAATTTAAAACGGTGTCTTAACAGCTAGAATACAGATTAATAAATAGCAGGAGAATTTCCAAGAGCTGACATTTAAATAGGAAGGGAATGGAATTTCCACTAAAAGTATGTGAAATTATTTAAGAAAAATTTATACCGTCTAAAATTGGATTGTTTTGGAAGTTACCTTAAATAATTTTCACATTACAAGAAACAAGTGCCTCAGAATTTAAGGCTACCAAATTGTTCGATATTGTTTTTTGGAGCAAAAGCTTTCACAGTACCGGGCACGTAAAGAATTCTGGAAAAAACTGCTTTATAATTAATATTTAAGTATAAAAGAAAGGCATTGATGACCGAGAAGTAGTTTGGTAATTGTTTTGTATACCATTTGCGCTTAGTTGTGAAACGTATTGTAAAATTAATAAGCACAAGGAAAAGTTCCTTAATTGTTGGACATTGTACAAGTCATTCTCCAAATCTTGCCCTATTGTAAACATGTTGAATAGTTAACATCGTATTTTTTCCATTAAACACAACTTCCTGCTCCTATTTAGAGATCAAGTAGTTAGTGTTGGATGACAGGGGTCGGAAAATTAGATATTTTGAGCTAAATGACAACTACAGTATAGGCTAAACAAATACAGGGTCAATATTTACTCCGAGAGGATTTAAATAAATTCCCAAATAACTAATAAATCCATCAATCCAAATAGCTCTCAATTTCCTTGTCAAGTTCCCAAAACAATCCAGTCCAAAATCTTAATCAATATAATTGACAATATTGAACCTTATAACAGTAGTTTTCAATTGAAGGTTTAGGAAGCTGACCAAGACAACAAACAAACGATCTTGAAATAATTTCATATCAACTGACTAATATTATAATGATTATAAGTTAAAAAAAACTTAAAAAAGAAAAATGTTCTCAAAAACAATCAGTGTTAAATTCAATCAATTCACAAAATCCTTAAGTTAACGGAAATCAAAGTATAACTGTAGTGATCGTCTATTTTCAAAATTAAATTAATTAAATCTAATGTACATATTAGAATGAAAAAACAAATTTATTTAAATATTGTAAATTTTTAATTAATAAAAATTTTTATCCGCGGTTTTTGTCAGTAACAGTCAAATGTCTTAAAGCACAATATGAATTGTTTCTTTTAGTTATTTGTATTATTTATCAAATTTTCAGCATTTCACTGTGCAATATGTTTTGAGATTTCGTGTTCGATAAACACAAATATTTTGATGATTCTATGTAGATGCACAAAATTCTGCTAAGCATTTCAAATTTTTCAGCATTTCAACTTGCAATGTTTCAATCTTTTTACCTACATTTCCGATGAACTTGATCAATATTCACAATCTTAGGGTCTTAGAAGTTTGAAACAAGATTATTATTTCGTTTCGCGTATTGGTAAAGATAATCAAGATGCTACATAATAACTAATCAAATCGAAGGCCACTATTTAATCACCATTCAGGCTAAGAAATATGCAGATGAAAATACTATTATTTAATGAGTACATATGGTTTGAGCAGTGAAAGGGTTAATCAAAAAGAAAGATAAAATAAAAAAGAAATAAAATTAATAAGTTTTAATAACACTTTCAATAACTCTAAAGCTCTTGCTATGAGACTGAAAATCTCTATTTATTGAGTTCAATGAAATTTGTGCGCGACATTTCTACTTTATCTAATCTCATTTAACCGGCAACTTAACAAGATCTATAAAAAATTATAATCCCCGTTACATATTTGAAACTAACATTCTCTATGCTTATTTGCACAAATATTTTTGTATTATATATTTTATTTTGCCTTATATTATAGAAAATGTCAAATACATGACTGAATTGGTAAGAATTTTAATGGAAAAAAAGTTGAATTACTGAAGAAGTTTGTAAAATTATAATAAAGTATACAAACGAAGTAAAAAAGGTAGTTCGTGCAAAAAAACGGCAGGAGATGAATGAAGATGAGCTGTATATTTAATTCAGACACATCATCTTTATTCAAACACCTTAAAACTCATAATATTCATCTAAATTTGGTCAAACGTGAACTAGAAACTGATTCTGGAATGAAAATATTGATTAAGAAGCCAAGAGTAATAATTGATTTTGTAAAACGTACAAATTTGGAAGAACTAGTTTCGAAATTAGCTTCAATAGATGGAATTTCAATAAGAGCCATTACCATATCGGATTTTATACGAGAATGTATTGACAAACTTGGATTTAAGTTGCTTAAAAATAAAGCGAGTATAATTAAATTAATTCATGGTCATTTTAAAACAATAAAAAATATAATGATTGGCGAATTATCACAGAAGATCAAGCTTTATCAATTAACACTTTATCAACAATGCATTTTGGAGTGTGCGATACTTTGAAAACAATAAAAATCAAGTGAAGAAAAGAAAGAGAAATTAATTGATACTGAAGATGAAATTAGCATAATCCAGTTCTTCGAATGTATCTTCACCATCAACAAATTGTTAGAGAATAGATAAAACTGGAACGAGTTCTTCAAATATATCCCAACTGCATACCAAAAGGTCGCAGATGCCATGTGACAGTGTTTCAAATCAAAGATGCGAAAACAAACTTGGAACACCAATATAGTGTATGCAATTAGCATTCGACATCGGTTCATGAATGTTTTACATGGGTGAATAAATAAATGATTTGTTTCAAATTTTCATTATTCTTATCAATAAAAAAATGTCTTCAAATAAAATTTATTAGTTATTTCATTTTAAATGCAGTAAATGCGTACGAATGTTAGGTTTACATCAGGGCTTCTTAAACCATGGGTCGCAACCCCATTTGTGGTCGCGTAGCAAAATTCTGGGGTCGCGAGAGATAAAATTTCAATTTAACAGAAAATGTTTTTTAACTTGTAAAATTATTGTTATAAAGATAAAATAACAATTATCGTAGATAAATATATCATAAAATCTTCTAGTTCGGAAAGATTGTTTGTACCTGCATTTCTATTAAGAGTATTGTAATAACTTGAATAACACATTTACTATGAATTAGAAGATGTTATAGGAATTTTAAAAAAATATAAATTTATTTTTCTTGTATATTTGTATTGGGTCGTCATGAAACTCGCAATCATAAATGGGGTCGTGAATTACAAAAGTTTAAGAAGCTCTGGTTTACATGCATGTGAAAAAATATATCATTGCAAATTAAGAATAAATTATCTTTATTGGTAAAAACGTGGGATTTTCAATTTTAAAGTCAATCATTCTTAAAATTGGTTGGCAACTGTAAATAAGAACAATCAAAGCATATAAGGGAAACTATTTGATTGTTCTCATAAATGATATTATTATTGATTATTTTAATATACTTTAAAGTCGAATTTAAAACAATTAACCTCGGTAATTATGTGAAACCACTATCCAGCTTGGATCAGTCATCTGTGCGTATGATGGTAAAAATTTTGGCTTTCTAAAATGTTTTCTGAAAAATTTGAGTTGAACATCTTCACAATGGTTCCATAAGGCAAACCAACTGGATGGATTTTCAGTAACAATCTGGTGTAATACTGATAAATGATCAGGAACCTTAATAACTCCAAATGTTTATTTAGTATTAAAGAATTAGTTATTAATAAAATCTATTGTAAGATAATCAAGCTCAAAAATCAGCAATATGCTAAGGTAGAATGAGAAAATGAAAAAGGTGAGTTATGATAATATAAGCGAATTATATATGTAACAAAACATAAAGCTAGTCCACAGGGTACATTAGAATAAACAAGGAAGCACATCGAGAACTATTTAAGTTATTTTATATTAAAAGAGGGCTCTGACGCGAAAAATAATAACTTAAAAAACCTTAAAATACGCTTTCTTTGAAATGGATACTTAGAAATTTTTTGAATTAATATGCTTTTTAAACGAACACCGCTATAAAAAGGCTGTGCCGAAAATTTGTGAATATCAATAAAACATCTGATTCATAGTCAATCAATAAAAAACTGTCATTGCAAATAGAAAAGCAATTAGAGGTGAAAACTAAAAAAGGTTCTTTCAATAATATATATATATATGTGTGTGTGTGTGTGTGTGTTAATAAAAACGAAAGAGGTGAAATGAACATCTCATGAACCGTATACAAGAGGTCACCTAAAACATTTTTTGAAAAAGTACCACTCTTATTTTATCATGGCGCATTAAAGAAATTACAAAGCTCGAGTTTTAAGAACTTTCATCATTATATCCTCTAATAGAATATATATTATTGAAATTAAACCGTTACATCTACCGATATCTGTAAATTATAATTTCGGAGTTACTATAACAAAAAAAGGTTAAAGTTTTTAATGTTGAATTTGGATTCAAGGCTTTAAGTTAATATAGTGAGGTTCATAAAGAAGAACACTATACCACAATTTGATGGAAAAACAGGTAGTTTAGTGTGTATTGATAAGTTATGTGTGCACATAGGTCACAATACTGTATGGTCATGCTACATGTGGTGTATATTTGTAGGTAATGCCCTCAAAATTCACTGTGTGCCATGTGGTGTATAAATTGACTGTCAATTCTTTTGCGTATCATGTGTGGCAAGGGCATATCAGGAAAAACATTTACAAGAGACCTTTATGTATCACGACATGCTGTTTAACTCACGTTACAACGCCGTATCCCAAACCCTAATACACAGCTGCATGTGAAGCATGGGCGGCCATGATCAACCACACAATCTAATAACAAAGCCATCCTCGTAACTCTCAAGTTCAATTGCTCCCATCAATGATTGTCGCCGTTTGATGATATAGGGATGCATTATCAGTGAATGGTGAAGGTGTTCTGACATCCATTGATGTGCATGTAAACAGCTTAAAATATATAGGGTTACTTTATGATCCCTAACTGCCCTTACTTTTTTCCAGCACGACAATGCTTCTCATTCTGCTGTGGCAAAAAAGAAATTCTTACAAGATAATGATATCAATGTTCCTTTTTGGCCTTCTTTGAGCCACGATCTAAACCCACTAGAAAATAATTGGGCAATTATGAAAATTAAACTCCAACATTAAAAACCAGCTAAAAAAAAATCTCAAACTCGCTATTCAACATGCATGGGATGATACGGTAACACCAACTCTGCGTAGACAATTATATAGTTCCCATGCGATCCCGCATGTAACGTGTCATTAAAAGATAATTGCCTTCCACAAAAAATTTACTTTAACATCAATTAACAATTTTTACTGGAGTAGACACACTTTTCATTAAATTGTGGTAGAGTGCTCTTCTTTATGAGCCGCAACATTAATAAGATTTAATGTGGGAAATGATAGAAGAATATGATGATGTTATAGATTTTCATGAAATTGCACATTTTGATGATTACAGCCAAAACAGTTAAATTCTGAATAAAGATAAATTGAATAAATTTTCATTAACATGTAATGTAAAGCCTTGGTTCTCAAACTTTTGGAAGTCGGGGAACGCTAATCTCTGATATATCTTTAGGCGGAACATCTACAATACGGCATAAACTTTAAAACAGGGGGCGCGATTCCTAACCTTTTTATACCATTTTTTGTCAACATTTTTTTTGTCAATTGCAACAATATTTTTTTTCAATTGCAACATTTTTTTAATATTTCCCGTCAGTTTTATACATTTAACAATTTTATTTTGTATCCATATGAACGACAAATCAGGAATTAATGAAAATATTAGCAATACTGATAAAATATCGTATGAAAAACTTAGAAATCTAATAAGATTGGTATATGAATGCGAATAATCACTCAAATTAGCCGCTGATATTTTACAAAAAACATATATAGTACAGCTAGAACAATTATTTTCCGATACCAGAAGACCGGCAACATTGACCAATTGCCAAAGGGTAGGAGTCGAAGGACTGTTCTTACAAAATTTTAAATGAAATTGAATTAATTCACATTTCATCCTAAATATACTTCGGTCGGAAAAAAAGACAGATTGAAGAATTACATGGCAAGGGATTCACAATTTCATTATCCTCTACAGCGGGAATTAAAAATAACATGTAAGATTTCTCATCGTGAGCTTGACATAGTTAATTCAGTGTAAAAAATTATACAAAGAAAAGAATATTCATTATGGTTTAATAACTATTTTAATAATGATTTTTCTAGAGCTATTTTTATTCATGAAACTTCATTTAATCTTCATATCAAAGACTAAAAGAAAGGTCATTAAGAGGAACACGTGCAATCGTCCATGTTCACACCGTGCATGGCATATCAATTTCTCTTATTGCAAGTCTTTTCATCAGTGGTATTTGTTATTGCAAACCAATTTCTAATTCAACAGTGAACGGTGGCATATTTGCACAATATGTTGTGGAGTTGTGTACATATAAACGAGATGAAATTCATTTAGAAAATGCATGCTTAATATTGGCTAACGCTTGTATTCACAGAAGAGCAAATATTGAAAGAATAACTGTTCAGTTTAATTTTGATTTCAAGTTTTTATCACCATATTCATATATGCTAAATCGCACTGAAAATGCATATTCTCAGGTTAATAATGGAATCAGGTGGAAATTAAGAATGGGTGAAACGGATCTGCTATCTGAAATGATTATTTCAAAAGCAAGAAATGTTTCTCATGAAAACTCTGTAAGATATTTCAGATACATGGCACGAAATACCACCAATTGTGTAGCTGAAATACCCTATACTCACCAATAAATATATTTTTTTAAAGTTTACTATAATAATTTTGATTTTAATAATATAATTGTAATTTTATTTCAAAATTTTGCAATTGACAAAAAGGTATAAAACCAATTGAGAATAAAAACAGAATAATGTTCGCAAATAATGTTCCATTATTATAGAACAAAAAAGAAACGGAATCGTGTCGCAGCGTGTGATTAGCAACCCCCTGCTTCTAAGTGCTACTTTTAGAAAATAAGATATATATAAATAAAACCCGAAAGATATTTTTATTCATACAAAGCCGAATGGTACGTGTATATTTTACATAGAATGGATTTTTATTTTCAAACTATTTTAATTGAATTGTACATTTGATTTTTTCACGGAACACTTGAAAGTGCATCGCGAAACTCGCTTTGAGAACCAAGGATATAAGGGACAATGTCACCCATCGAAAACAGCTTAATAAACTTTAAATGAGGAAGTGCTGTTGAAACGGTACGCGCGATAATGATAATGTGGGGTTTCGGTTTCATCTGTTGAAATGAAAGCTGTTGCAATTAAGTTATCAGCTCATATGAATATACCATTCAAGACAAGTAATATGTGGCTTTGGCTGTTGAGGAAACGACACGAAATTATGAATACTGCTAGTGATCCAACGGAAGAAATCGAACCCTTAAGATTTAAATTAATAGAATATAAAAAACGAAATGCTATTAAAAGGTCGAATTTATAATGTTGATTAAACTGCGTTATACTAGAGTTCCCAATCCAGAAACACCCAAGTGTCCAAAGTAGAAAATTAACAGTTGAAAGAAAAATCATCAAATAACTTAAACGCCAGTGCTGCTTTGTGCTAATTCTGATGTATCATATCGATTAACTATTATTGTTGTAGGAAAATCGAAAAATCCTAGTGTTTATATGGTGAGCTAGTTTCCTGTTATGTATTATGACAAAAGTCATAGTTTACTTCAGAAAAATTTAAAAACTGTTCCTTCAAAATACAGTCAAGCCTGCTTTAGTTGGATCTGGATATTTCGGGTTTTTGTGTATGTCGTAGTTTATTGAAAAGTCCGGATTTTTTACTTTTACAATTCATATAAACTTTACAGCTTAAGTCGTATTTGTGATTATCTCGTAGCTATTGTTACTGACATGTATGCATTGATTTTCCCCCTACATATTAAGTACATTCACTGTCAGTACGTAGTTATAATAAAAATTTAATAATGTTATTTAATTGAAATTAATTTTATTATTAGTTTATTTTAAATCAGAATCAGACAGATGACTATGAGAATGAATCGGAAGACGAAAAAAACAAAAAAGTCCTTATAATATATATATATATATATATATAGGTATGAAATGGTATTTTAATAAAATTATGAAGCTTTTTATATTTATATAAAATTAGGCCAATTTAAAATTACCTTCAATACCAAATTTGACTGGAGATCACAAACTAAATAAGATTTCATTTCTTTGTCAGCTTTATATAAATTTAAAATATTAGCTACAGAAATTGAATCGTTTACAATAGACCAGTCATTCAAAGTAGAATTAACTATTAACAAACTCTTCTCTACAAGATTTATTTGTTCAAATTTGATACTAGATAGCTCTTCTTCCTTTAAATGGATTACATCAATTTTAGTAGATAAAAAATTATTAGACTTAGAAAATGGTACATAGTTCGGATTAAATAAAATGCATTCAGAATCAATGGCCTTATAAATATCTACAACATATGGGTTTACAATACATGCTAGCATAAGTCGATAAGCTATGAACAAAATTTCTGAAAAATTTGATTTGTATAAGTACACAATTACCAATAATAGAACAATCATAAGATCTCTAAAGACAACTTTTTTACATTTCTTCAAATATATCGTTATTAGCTTGTTTTCTAATTCACTTCGGGAATATTTCTTAATTATCTTTTTGTAATCTGCATCGCAAACCATTGAGAGGAATTTGTTATGAATGTTGAATATTTATTTCAAAATATAGGTCAAAATATATAGATTTATTTTAAAATAAATATTTTATTTAAAAATACACATAATAAAACAATTTTAGAGATATGTTTAAATATTAATTCATTATATAGACTCAATAAAATAAATTAATAATTAATGTTAAAACTCTATATTATAGAGTTTTAAAAATATGTAATCAATAAATTATGTTCAAACTTATAAATTCTAAATTACGATTACCATATGGACCACATTGTGAATATTCTTTCCGCATTGTCAATGGTGTTGGTCTGTCGTGCGCATTAGTGACCTACCTATCCGTGCTAGAATACAATCATCTAACTACCCCCAATAAAAAATTCGCTTTAACCACTTGGTAGAGTATGAAATTGTTGGATACCAGCTATAGGTGAACCGCTAAAGTCCTCGCATACCTCTGAGTCTACAGATTACCGATAAAAGGTTTGTCCGATTTAACTTCTTATGTATCCTTACATATCACTTTCAATTGTGGGATTAGTGGTCTATGACCTTGTGACCCCTGCATACAACCTTTCTTGCCCTCCACTGGTCACCCGTTGCTAGGCAACGTTGGTAATGTAACCAATGGTTATGAGACCGCCAAAGATGAGCTCTGCCCTCAGAACTGTTAAGGCCTGGCCTCATGATGGGTTCAACGTGCTACCAATAGAAAGTCTACTCGCGGTTTATATTTCTGGCCCTTGATATACTAGTTTGAACACTATGCCAATTCTTCTCGGGTTGACTACTCTATTACGTGGTACAGAATCATATTATTTCGATATAAAGCTTTCTTAATAAATTCTTGAGACAAATCTAAGAAATTGTTATTTTTGATATAACGGTAACATCACAATTTTTCATTTAACTTGTCCGTTTGTTCAGGATTGCTCATTGTTCCAGCGCGGTGTGCTGAGGCGTTCAAACACCGAGGTTTGAATAAGTCTTCTTGGCACTACCAAGTTGATCGGTGCCTCCATTTTATCCAAGGCCAAGTTGGTTAATTCGTAAGAAATTTCATAATAAGGAGCGTACTCGTCTGTACTGGGGATCCATCCTGCTGCAATGTCCACATTTATTTTGTTGAGATGGCAACGTGCCATGATGATCTGCCATTGGGTCCTGCACTGCAGTTCTTCTAACTTGGATAACTTGAATTCTGCCATCTGCTGAGCCTCTCGAGCTGGATTTCGTCCTGGCTCGCGTTTTATTGCCACACATGGTAGTTCAACTTATTAGGTAGTTAGGAGCTTTCTGCACCATACCCCTCCCCTTTGGTGACGGATTAATTACGCAAATTACGTAATTAATATCTGATTACATAATTATGCAATCAAGATAATTAATTTTTGTGTGCGCATCTTTTTTTTGATAATTTTTTAAAATTTATTTTGGCGTTTTACATTTTTTGAAATGATTTAAAATTTTTATGTATTGATTTAAAATTTTTATTTATATTTTAATGTATGTTAATTTTTAGTATATTTTTCAATTTTAAATAATCATTAAAGTAATTTTAAATATAATTTGAAATTTATTTAAGATTAATAAGAAATTATAATTTGAAAGTAAAATTTGAAATTTGAAATAATCATTAAAGTAATTTTAAATATAATTTGAATTTTATTTAAGATTAATAAGAAATTTTATAGTTTAATTTTGAAAGTATAATTTAAAAGCAATTTAGAGTTAACAAAATAAAATGAAATTTTCAAAATAATAATAATAATAAAAGTATTTCTTAATAAAAATTGATTCTCAACAAACAAACACATAAAAAAAACACTTAAAAAGATCAAATTAAAAATTTATTTAATTTACATCGACACAAATCATCTTATAATAAGCTCTTCTTAGTTCTGCCAACAAAATATGGACATCTTCTTTGTAGTCCATGCAGCATCTGCACCTAAATGGGCAAGTCAACATTGAGGGATCTGCAAAAACAATGCTGTCATCTAGACAATTCAAACCAGATCCTTGAACCGATTCGTAATGCATCCGTACAATTTCTTCGATGTTGATTCCTGTCATTTGATAAATCCGTATAGCTAAAAATTCAGGAACACAATACGAAAGGTTGTTCTTCATATTGGGAAAGAGCTCTTCCATCTTCATCAGAATTGTTTCGAATAAGTATGCTTCTTGCTCGTTGATCATTTTTAATTTTTACAATAGTCAGAATAATATCTATATAAACACAATCGGTGCTTAATAAATAATCTAATATTTCTTCGTCGGTATTAAGATTATTAATTTTAAGTTTTATAAAATTAAATATTTCTTGTACTAGAGTGTTTTTATCCCTATGACAACGACTTTTCCGCTTGCAAATATATGCACATATAACGGATTATATTTGGCAAGTCTTAATGCAGGAAACAGTTCTGGCTCGTAAATGTTTTCTGTTTTGGTAGACAAATCATACAAATTGATTCGACAACCCATGTCAATGTTCAGAGATAATGATTGAATTTGATATCTTGAAATATCTTGAATCTGATATTTGAGATCTCCTTCCTGTATGGTCTCTTGCCACCCATTACTCTGCATTTTCCACTCTTGAAGAATAAGATTGGGTATTTTCCGCTTCTATCCACTACATATTGAGGTTTTCCAGTTTGGAACTTCATTCCGGATACTTGTATACATATTAGGTAACCGATAACTAGTTACTGAACAAATAAATATTTGGTTACTTACCAACAAAACTTTAAATAAAAGTAAATAAAAAGTTAAACAATAACAATTGTTGGGCCAGAACGTAAACGGCCTTGGAAAATGTTTAAATGGATCAGAAACACACACGCAAAAATAACACGCAATTTAAATAAACCCACTGAAACATCAAGTAAACCCGATAAAATCTGAGAAAATAAAAGAATTAAATATAAAATAATAAACATAAAAATAAATTAAAATATTAACAAAATGCACCAAGATTCGCACGATACCTATACAAATATAACAAGAAAACACAACAAATTCGACGAAATTGAAAAAATCAATTAAAGTTCATTAAAGTGAAATTTAAATCGAAAAATTGAATTAGTAATAATTCAATAAAAATTTTAAATAAAAAATTATAAAAATAAATCGAAAAATAATAAAAATAAATAATAGAATTTGCTAGAAAACAACAAGGTCGAATTTTGTTTTACTGCATCAAATTTCACACGTCACACAAATAGGTATATATACTGATCCATTTTCACATTTAACAAAACCATTTTTGAAAATTAACCATTTTCAAACCAATTTTGGACTTTAACCAATTTTGAATTTGTGAATTGTTTTAAAACCATTTGTAGACCATTTTTCAAACCAGTTTAGAACTATTTGAAAACCACTTCGAGAATTTGTTTTATTATTCTAGGTGAGAAATATTTATGTTGGAGCCCTCTTTCCACACCCCGTTCATAGCATCTCTGTAGAGCTCTGCTTGACGGCGGTGTGGGGAGAGAGGCATTTATGTTTTCTATTATGATATTTTATGTTTTGTATGAAGATTTTGGAATGGTCATGAAGGGTAATTCTGTTATTTTGTCCTAATTAATAAATATTATTAATATATTTAAATTATTCTACATATATCTAACTTATTTTATATGCTTTTATGAATTTTAATGTCGAAATTTTTCCGGCCCACAGCCGACACACAACGCAAGTAATTAAAATCTACATAGTACAGAGGCATGTAAGTGCGTGGAAAATCGCCAATGATATGTACCCGTGAAGACTCAGCGTGCGCAACGCAGCGGTCGTAACGTCAATATTATCCCTATAGCTGAAGCGAGAAATAAGGAAGAAGTCTCTGGCTGCTTCCTCGTTTCTCAATTCTGTAAAATCGACCTAAAATTATATTACATACGGCTTAAAATCATCACACCGAGTAGTCCAGTGGGCACTCAATAAATATAATATGAACACAATATGCGTCTAAGGCCTATTAAAGGGAAAGGGTACTCGGGTTAAATTAACTGAAATCGTTGTTATAACTATTTTGATTAACATTTTGAAATAAATAAAATTTATTGGGAATCATTGAATTCGATTAAATTGAAATTATTGATAAAAATTAAAATAACCATTAATTGCAGAAGTAAAGTGTTTTATTTTGATTAACATTTTGAAATAAATAAAATTTATTGGGAATCATTGAATTCGATTAAATTGAAATTATTGATAAAAATTAGATTAACCATGGATTGTAGAAGTAAAGTATTTTTTGGCTAAAAATCTAAGTAAATGTTGGGTAAAGATAATTTAAACGCTCGTAAGTTATTGATTAGGGTAACGGCAAATAATTTCATCAGTTAATTCACTATAATTTCATTTCAATAAAAGTAGTCTGATCTTGTAGTAAGGACGAGTAATGTATTGATCTAAACAAAATCAACCCCCGATAAAAATGAAAGCAACTAAGAATCGAATTCATTGATTTCAAATAAAGAAACGTATCAATTAAAGGTGAAATGACTTCCGAATAACAGTATGAAATCCCTTAATTAAATTGTTGATTAAAGATCCAAACCTTCATTGATTAAAGCAAAGGAAAAGTCTTAAAACAAAGTAATCATTTAGTTCAATGTTGAAAACTACTGATAAAAATAAAATAATCTGTTGATTAACAATCCAAAACTTCATCGATTAAATAAAGGAGAAACATTAGGAATTAAAGCTTTATTATAACGAAATCGTTCAGTTAATTGCTAAAATTATTCATTGATAAAAGGAAAAACTACGGATTAGAAATAAAGCCCTCGTTTGGTTGAAGCTCGTATACGATCGATAATAATAAAATAATTCGTTGATTAATAGTACAAACTCATTGCATAACAAACGGAGCTTTTCCTTTGATTTAATTAGATGAATTAACATAAAACCTTAGCAATTCAGAATAAAATGGGGTATAAAATATTATTCACTGACCAAAATAAAAATAAAATCTGATTAAAATAAAGAAGTCGTGATTAAAAGAACCAAAATGAATGAATCAACAAATAAATACCAATCCGTTATTGAATAAAAATGACAGAAACTCAAATTAACACTATGATTGAAAGCCAGGGATAAAATCGAAAATGATCCGAATTAGAAACGCGAACAGATCAGTTTATGGGGGAACGAAATAGTATTAGATTTAACTTGATGGCGGCCATTTAGCTTAGAAAGATTTTCTTGATATCGGGCGAATATCCTGACACCGTTTTAGACCCGAGAATAATCCCAAAATTTTCCCGTAGAAACCAACCGAACGACTATAAAGTTAATAAATACACCAACAAAATCACAAGAAATTAACTTACGACGCGCTTAAAATCCGATATAGTCCAACTTGGACGAATAGATATATCAAATGATGAATATCGAAGTGATGCTTGATAAGGAGTCCCATCATTAGAAAGTCTACGCGCGCTTCACAACCGAAATTTGCACTAAGTCGATAATAGAAGTAGCCGATCGATAACTAAATTAACTTGAGAGAATCAACCGGAAACCGGAAACCTACCTTGAATGAATCTAACATCCGCTGGATCGAAGGGATTGACGTTTCCGCCAACATCGTCCTGACAGGATGTGACT
Organism: Schmidtea mediterranea; assembly: GCA_022537955.1. Classification (NCBI taxonomy): domain Eukaryota; kingdom Metazoa; phylum Platyhelminthes; order Tricladida; family Dugesiidae; genus Schmidtea; species Schmidtea mediterranea. The sequence goes on along the minus strand of CM039680.1, from coordinate 40,044,387 downwards.
AAATTGAATTTCGTCAATTTACGTACAACAGGTAAACTCCACCTCTGTTTCGAATAAACATTAACATCCTGGAATAGCGGATTTTAGAATTAGTTTAATCAATGTCGATGTTACATATTAGTAAATTGTAACCTTACATTAGTTAATATACCTTTTAAATATTTAATAAATTTCGGAATTGATCTCAACAGCAGTAGGTAGTTGGTAAACCTTAAATCAACCTCAATGTCTGATAACTTTACGGAGCCTTTGAGTTTTGAAACCGATTTTTAACAGATAGTAGCGCGGAGTACTTAGTGGAATTTAAATGAACCTTAATTAGTAGTAATTCCATCCACTAGACAAATCCTAACTTAACAAACGTTAATGCCTGATAGATTGTGGATTTTCGACTCACCCATCTGCTTAACACTAAATGTTATCTTGTTCTAATTATTACCATCATTAACAAGAGTTAGATGGGAGTGCCGTGAGGAGTTAGCCAGCAGAATACACACCACCAGGAACGCACAGATAAATAACCTTAGTCGTTTCGAGTTGCAATAATAATCAAACTAGTAAGGTTTCATCGGTCTAAGAGCGATAATATAATCAACGTTTAGTCTAGTATTATTATAAGCCGACGACTTAACGATAACCATTTAGATATGCCTATCGACCAAATTACCATTCAAGTAGCTGAGGAACCACACCCAGGAGAGGTACCAACAGTTGCCGCGACTACCGAACAACTTCCACCCCGGTGGCCACACCCGACCATCTGGCGATTGTTGGGTCTCGAATCCGATCCCTGTGGACTCGCCGGACAACAATACCCGGCCGAAGAAATATATGATCACGCCAGAAATCTCCTCACCTTCTGGGAACAAGTACAAGAGCAAGTAGACCTCAATGTGGTCAAAGCCCGGATGTACCTCACGAACGTGGAGGACGACATCCGCGTCGGGCTCATCGCGGAGGCATACCCACCTCACCCAGTCCGCGATACCCGACGGCCCTATACGGTGGCGGCTCTGAAGAGGAGTTTAGAGAGAGAATTCCCGGAAGATGTACTATAGTAATGACGGAGTGTTGTAGAGATTGATTTAAATATTGAATTCTTTTTCGTTCGTTATTTGATCTCATAGTTAAACTAGCTTCATACAATTTGTTTAGTTAAATAATAAAACTCTGATTTAATGAAGGCAATAAGGAATTTAAATGCTCCCCTATTATAGAGATGTCATCCCTACAACTTCTACAAGCGGAACTGGAACGGGCAAGACAATCAAACGCAGAGTTACTCGCCCAAATACTTCAATTAACTCGAGAGACTCAACAGTTAAAAGCAACCTGGGTTGATCCAGCAAAGATGAGAGCTGTATATCACCGACTCACAGCGGCTCAGAAAGGCTGGGAGGAAGAGCGGCAGCTAAATCAGAGTCTGCGCACGCAGATTCGGGGACTCGAAGTCGCCCTAGCGGTATGCCGAGAAGGTGAAGCGGTAACTTACCCGCTCATCTTCGTCCCAACCCAAATGCCGCAGACAACCACCAAGCCAACAGAACAACCCATCAATAATCGTCGACCGGGACGTAAGGAACGTGCCCGACGTCGAGCAACGCAGCTGCAGAACGCCAAACAATAAATATTCCACATGTGATTGATTCAAATAGAGTAGTGTTCGCCTTAGTTGAGTCGTTCTTTTGAAATTGCATGTCAGTATTGTTATGAGGAGCCTTATTACGTCTCAGATTTCTGTAGTCATTAAGAGCTAATCCTGAATAGTATGAGGGACAGAGCTAAGCGAGCACAGGTCTTCTATCGACAGCTCGTGAACCCGAGGGTTGTCCGAGCAACTACAGTACTAGCACATGGTACTCAATTTTTGCGGGCAATCCACCACTTGAACACATTACCAACGTTGCTTAGCAACGGGTGCCAAGTGGCGATCAGTATCATTTTGTATGGTGTTACGAGGGCAACCACTGATTAGTTCAAACAAACCATGAAACCCTGTAACCCACCACAATAAATAAAAAAAATACAAATTTATTAATAAAATCTTCTTAACTCTCTTTCACATCATTAATCCTCGAATAAATTGGTACATGCTGTGAAATTAATATTTTGTGGAACTCAGTTTTTCATAAAAATAAATTCAAATTCAATTTCTTATATGAGATTTTATCTCATTTTGTTATATGCTCTTTGGTACAAAGCACTTAAGTTTAAAAATTTTACTAAATTAGAATGGTTCAAATAACTTAAAAACCAAAGAACAGAAAGCAAATTTCAATGCCTGAAAATAAGTATAAATACAAAAAAATCGTGACAAATTAATTGTCTTGGAGGTGCTTTTTCATTTGAAAAAAAACTTGTGTTTAAAAACTTAAAAAATATTTATTTGTCAATACTTTTTGTTAAAATTAAAATTTCATATTGTCTTGTAGGGGCCTTTTACTTTTTTGCGCCTGCGGCGTCTGTGTGCATTGCACACTTCGAACACGCTACACTCCGGGCCTGTTTGTGGGTCAGAAAAATTTAGACATAAATAAATCAATTAGACTCTATGCATAAATTATAATTGGTTTTCGCAAACAATGATTCTCATCGTGAAAAAGTGATTACTCACAAAAGTGATTAAAATTCTGTAAACATGAATTGGTATATATACCTATTTTGTGACCCTAACCTTGAGTGTTTTTTTGGTGCATTAAAACTGGTGGGTTTCTGGGTTTTGATATTTTGAAACTATATGGTTGTTACCCAGGTACCCCATACAAATATTCTTCGCTTACCACTCGGCACCCGTTGATAAGCAACGTTGGAACTGTGTTCGAGTGGGTAGATCGTCTGCAAAAAGTGAGCGCTATTGCTAATGCTATAATTGACCAAACGATCCATGGGTTCAACGAGCTGCCGATAGAAGGCCTGTGCTCGATTTCGACTTTTAGGTCCCATTATTCTCCTATCTCTTTCAAAGGTTAGCCTATACTCTCATATCATTCATTGTTATGTCCATTCCCATAGTCCTTCTTATCGTCGTCCGTGTTGATGATTATTCTTTAGCCTGTACACCCTTTATTATGTTAAATATTCACACACTAGCTCTCTTACTCTTATCCCTATTAAAACTACAATGCTCCCTATTATTATTACTAGCATTATCATTGTTACTATTATATATATATTACCTTTCTTAATTGTTACTACTATTACCTTTATTATTATTTTTATTACTATAACTACCATTATATTTATTGTTATTACTACTATGATTATTACTACTATTATTATTATCATAATTATTATCATCATTACTACAAATACCATGATTATTATTATTATTATCATTATTATTATTATTATTATTATTATTATTATTATTATTATTATTATTATTATTATTATTATTATTATTATTATTATTATTATTATTATTATTATTATTATTATTATTATTATTATTATTATTATTTTATTATTATTATTATTATATTATTATTATTATTATTATTATATTATTATTATTATTATTATTATTATTATTATTATTATTATTATTATTATTATTATTATTATTATTATTATTATTATTATTATTATTATTATTATTATTATTATTATTATTATTATTATTATTATTATTATTATTATTATTATTATTATTATTATTATAATCACCATTACCCTTATCATTATCGTTATTATTATTAAGATTTTGTAGGGATCCGTCCTTATTCCTCAGTGTTAAATTTTTTTTATTGATATACAACATTAGCCGTAGTCCATCTGTATTTTTCGGTTTTCGATAAAGTATTTTTGTAAATTCGAAAATTTTAGCAGCGTTCCGCCCTTATTTTACGGTTCATCTCTATTCTACAGTTTTCGACAAAGTATTTTCATTGACTCGGAAAATTTGAGCAGCGTTCCGCTCTTATTTTACGCGTTCCACTTTTACTTTACTATTTTCAATAAGTATTTTCACCAATTCGGAAAATTTGGGCAGCGATCCGCCCTTATTTTACAGTTTCATTTTTACTTTACTATTTTTTTTAAGTATTTGAGTTAATTCAGAAAATTTGAGCAGCATTCTGCCCTTATTTTTCAGTTTCATAATAATCTTATACCAACAGTTGAGTCGCATTTCACTTTTATTTTTCTATTTTCTATAAGTATTTTAGTTGATTCGGAAAATTTGAGCAGCGTTCCGCCCTTATTTTACAGTTTTTTATGATAAGTGTTTTAACTATTTCCAAAAATTTGCGCAGCGTTCTGCCCATATTTTCCGTTTCAATTTAACATAATTTATTTAATTCTTATTTAAAAACATTATTTTCATGATTTTGGTCGTTTGGATTAATCTTTTTCCGATGGCTATTCATTTTAACTGTTGCAACGATTTCGCAATTTTCCCCGCTACCCATTCCCTCTCTTTATCCTTACGATCTATATATGTTCATGTTATATTTAATGAGTGCCCACTGGACTACTCGGTGTTAGATATTTTGAGCCGATTGTTGTTAAAAATTTATGTTAATTTTACAGGAAACGGATGATGAAGGAGCAGCCAAAGGACTACTCATTTACCCTCCAAGTTTCCCTATCTACGGATAATATTGACGTTCTAACTCCTGCGTTCCGCACGCCGGAGCCTTCACGAGCACGAATCATTGGCGATATTCCACGCACTTACATGGTTCGAACAATATGTTTGATTTTAATAACTTGTGATGTGTCTTTGGCTGTGGGCCGGAAAATTTTCGACAATTTGAAAAATTAATTTATGCATTATAATAATTTATTAAAACCAAAATTAAATTACCAGATACATCCATCAAATTAAAATTCATAAATATATCTTCGTAATAATCCATAAAACATCGACCAATGAATCCATTATTCACAGATAAATATATTAATCCAAAGTAAAAATCCATCAAATTAAAATTCATAAATATATCTTCATAATAATCCATAAAACATCGATCAATGAATCCATTATTCACAGGTAAATATATTAATCCAAAGTAAAACTGTTGAAATCAAGTGTCAAAGTACGACGGAAAATCAATACTGAAAATTAAGATTAAGATTTGTCAAATCATATCAGTATATATACCTATAATTTGGCCTTAACCTTGCGTGTTATTTTTTATTGCGATTAAACAAAATTCGACTTTGAAATTATTTGTGTTATCTAAATTAAATTTTTATTTATTTCTTAATTTAAATTAGTAATTTATTTTTAATATTTTTAATTAAATTTATTCAGCTAAAAATATTTTATTTTTATTTATTTAATTCATTAATTTTTACTTTTATATAAATGGTCATTTTACGGTCAAATTTTCTTGTTATTATGTTATTTTTTATGTAAATTTCGTGCGGTTCTTGATGCATTTTGTATTTATTTTATTTTACTTTTATGTTTTTGATTTTATATTTATTTATATTCTCTCAGATTTTAAAATGTTTAGTTGGTGTTGTATATTATATTTTAAGTTATCTTGGTGCTAGGTTTTCGTGTTGTATTACTGATACATTTAAACAATTTTCAAGGTTATTTGTGTCCTGGCCCAACAAAACAAAATTTGACCTTGAATTTATTTGTATTATCTCAATTTAATTTTATTATTTGTGCGCATTAACTGGACAATATGTTGTATAATTTTTTCAATTGAATAATTTACATTAAAAATATTCTATTTTACTTCATTTTACTCGCATTTTTCTTAATTTTATGAATTGTTCATTTATTGGTCACATTTTCATGTTACCGTGTTATTTAAATGTTAATTTCGTGCGGTTTTTGGTGTATCTTTGTATATATTTTAATTTACTTTTGTTGAGGTTGTTATAATAATTATCGAAATAAAATGAGTGCACTCGAAAAATCAAAGGTGAGCAAAATACATCAAAAATCATCAAAGTGCAAAATTAATTAAAAATTTATAAAATTTGGAAATTAATATTTATCGGGAGAAATTGGTATGGTTGAACGCCAAATCATAAGACGAATCCAATAATAATAATAAAAATTTAATTGAGGATTCCTAGGAAAAGTTTAACCGAAAATACAAATTAATTAAAGTTAATTAATTGGCTAGTGGAAAGCCTGAGCTAATGGAAAACAAGATCTAATGGGAAATCCGAGCGATGAGGAAAACTCAGAGCAAGCGAAATCCCATGGATTAAAATTTTAAAATTAACTTGTCCGGGCGATAGGGAAAAAAACAAATAGGTAATTATCCCAAGCAATTTATTATAATCTTGAATAATTGGTGTTAACCCAATCATTCTGAGTGAGTTGTATTGTTTCAATGATCTTTAAAGATTTGAAACTATAATTGTATAATTATAGATAATTCTTTTCAGTATAAAAGGAGAGTGCAAATTAGACGAGTTGCCAGTTGATTGAAGACAGTATTGTGCAAACGAGTAATAGTGACGAAGTGTGGTTGAAATTAGAAAATTATTAAAGCAATTAAATATAATTATCGTATCAGAAAGGTATTTATCCCTTGGGTAGCTTATTTAACGATAATCAGTAATTATAAGTGAGAGAAAAGTGCAATTTGAGTGACAACTTGTGTTTGTGATAAAGTTAAATAAAGTCTTTCTGTGTTGGGTTTGTTTATTTATTTTCCAAAAAACACGAGGAATCAAAGAGCAACCGACTTTAACGATAAAAAACCCAACACTTTTATGTTCTTGATTTTGTGTTTTAATTATATTTTCTCTCATATTTTAGGGTACTTAATTGATGTTGATAGGTCTGATTTTAAATCTGCATTGCTGTGTTTGCATGCTATTTTCGATTCTACTTTCTATGTAGACAAGCTGGTCATTAGACATAATTAATTCTCAATATTTTCTATTTGGTACCTCACTGTGGTTCGGAAAACAATGTAGTCTAAACATTTAATGTCTTTGGTTCCTCTTAGTTCACTTTCATTGAAAAATCATCATCTTTCTCGCTCGAGTCCCTAAATTTGCATGGTGATTTATTGAGTGGAATTGACTTTGGAGTTAGTTGATGTACATTGACCAATTTAACGCAGACTTACAATGGTTTTTCACACCATCCGTCACCCATTGCTAAACAATGTAAGTAATTTGACAAATGATTTGGCGTCCGATAACGTGAGCGTCGTTATCGAAACTGATATGACTTGAACGTACATTGGGTTCAGCTCATCTTGATTAAAACCGGTTTCTTCTCATCACCGTTCATACTGTTTGTCGATAAAACAACACTTTTTAAAAACGTTTATTTTATTCATCCGTACTCGCAGGTTATATATATATATATATATACAGTCTCTCCATGTCTTCTAACGACAACATGGGTTTCGTCAGAATATTTTATTCACGAAAGGTTTACTGGCTCTCGGAGCTTTTTTCGGCCTTCCCTGGATGAGGCAGTTTCCTTGGGAACACCATTTCATTGTTGGTTACTGATGGCTTGAGATAGACGAGTTGAGCTGGGATAAGTGATTGAATTACCCCATGACTGACTGATGATTTGTATGTGACTTTAAAGAACTGGTAGTTGACTTTGTTTTTGTCGATGGGCTTCCTTGGAGCCGATTGAATTAAAGATAATTAATCAAAGGGATAATTGCTACTGTTGGGAAAATACTAAAATTTTAAATTATTGTTTATCTGGCACGACATCCGATAAAATCAGGGCATGCAAAATGCAAATGGACGGAAAATCATCAAAAATAGCCTACTTAACATTAAATAATACAAAAAGTAGAAAAATACAAAAAATATGTAAAAAAAATAAACAAAAACATTTAAAAAGAATCGAAAAACATTAAATTTTAGTAAAATTAACTTATTTCATCAAATTGGCTCCAGATTCATAGAAAACACTTATATTCTAGAAAATAAATATAAGAATTAAGCTTAAAATGTAATTAGAAATTTTAACAAAAAAGAATCATGAAAATCTAGGGGAAAAAACTAGGAGAAAAGTGATGAAATATGGTAAAAACGTGTAAGGGTTTTGTTTTTTTTCCGCATCAAAAACATGCGTGTAAAGCCCCCTTATATAAGTCGATGCCAGATCGACAAAATTTAATGCTATTTTTCAAGAAATTTTTATTAAACTTCAAAGAATCATATAGAACTAAAGGAAAGTTTCATTATTTTTATATTATTGGTGGGTTACAGGGTTTCGCCGTTTGCTTATCTTTATGGTCGCCCCAGTAACGCCATACAAAATGATTCTAGCTGCCACTTGGCACCCGTTGCTAGGCAACGTTGGTAATTTGTTCAAGTGGTGGATTGTCCGCAAAAATTGAGTATCATTGCTAGTACTGTAATTGCTCGGACAACCCTCGGGTTCACGAGCTGTCGATAGAAGACCTGTGCTCGCTTTTACTCATTTGGTCCCCTTGCGTTTAAATTTCTATCGTCTATCTGACTATTTTACTGGTGTTAGTTTGGGAACAAAGATGGGTCGTGGTTTTTTTTTTTTTATTTAGACCCTTCTACAATGTTATTTCAAAACCTCAAGATGATATAAAAATAACAGGATGTATACGGAAGCCACAATATATGTAAATGATGCTTTATTTATCTATGAAACACATGAGTTATAAGATTTCCGACTGATTGGAAGATCGAGCGGCTTGGCGCTTAGCCCGCTCCTTACGTCCAGGTCAACGACTGGTTGTTGATGGGGTGATGGGAGTAGTTAAGATGGTAGGTGGAGTAAGGTTCGCTTCGCGATAGGCCAATTGAGCAGGGGCAAAGACTAAAGGGTAGGTCACCGCTGCTCCCTCCTGACAGGCGGATAACGCTACCTCTAGCCCCCTGATTTGAGTTTTTAGGCCTTGTACTAACTGTTTTTCTTCTGCCCATCCCTTTTGGGCCGCAGCTAGTTTTTGGTACAGTCGTTTGACTCTCGTGGGCTCCACCCATGTCGCTTTAATTTGCTGTGTTTCCCTGACTAGTTGAACGAGTTGATCGTGTAGTTTCCTATTGGTTTGTCTTGCCTGGGTTAACTCATTTTGGAGTAACTGCATGGGGTCCATTTCTAGAATAATAAGGGTTGAAATTCATGATGACTGTTATAATGATAAGTGTATTTAATTTAAACATATTTATGAAATGAAAGCTATGATAGTGAAAGAAGAGAAAGAAATTTTTTCATCTATAATACTAATATTCTACCAAATAACAAATGTTCAAATCATTAATTGTCATTATTGCGATGATCACTCGTCTGCTAGGAATCGCCTGATCCCTTCTTCTGGGGAATAACCAGGGATTACAAACACTGGTCTCTTGAGATTCCGAATGGGTCTCGGTGAAGGTGGGTAACTACTCGCCAGACGTCCTGCCGCCAGGTCATCTTTGACGTTGGCCAGGTATTCCGCGGCTCGTGCTACTGCTGCCTCTACTTGGCGCTGGTGTTGCAGGAGGCCCTCCAGGAGCTCTTGGGCCTGAGTTAGGATGTCCTGGGATGGGTTGGGTTCATCAGACAGTTTCCGGAACTGCCGCATAAATTCTTCTGGCGATGTATCCTCTTGCTTGTCCTCTTCGGGCACGTCAGGGTATCGCTCTTGGTACACCCGATTCCATGCCTGCCTCCATTGTTCCACGACATGAGCAGGGAGTTCTACCATAGCTCCGGTTTGGCCTGAATTGGAAATTGATGAAATTAGTAATTGTTACTCAGTATCTCTCTTGACATTTTAAATCGGGATGGTGATCTGGTAGTTTGCAATATTGCAACATTTCTCGTCATTTAAGAAGACTGGGTTAGCTCAATTTCAAAGGCGCTAGAACTCACGGAACTCGACGTTGAACGCGTATTACTGACCGGTCTGCCAATGTATTTGGAAATTAGGGAGCACGACACTGTAAAGCTACGGGATTACGCGTTCTCATGCCGTAAAGATCCATTCGAGAAGATCGTTATCGACGTTGCCAATCCCTTATGGTTTATCTTATTCAGTCTTCAAAAGGTTATTCATTTCTAACAATTTAAAATTTGTGTATGTTTATGATATTCAAATAGATGTATACTTAACTATTAATATAAGATAAAAGGAAAATTAAATAAATAAATAATTTTCAAGAAACCTTACCAAGTATCCTTTGTACATTTATTACTATTTTCTCCTTCTGAATAAAATATTAATAAAGTGGTCTATCTCTCAAGAAGCATTAACTGGATAAGTAAACTTTTATAGGTCTTTTAAACTAAAATGATTTTGACAATTACCGTTCAATCGAGTAAACATTTACATGTCTTTTAACTAAAATGATTTCAACAATTACCGTTTAATTATTTCAAATAAAATCGTTACACCGGGTACAAAATTCATACTACATGTTTGGTTCATTAATCGATGAAAAATGCCGGGTCGAATGGGAATGATAACAGTAACATGATTCACCGATTGAATGAAAGAAGTCAAAGGAAAGTGCTTGGAATGATCGCCAAGCCACTATCATAATTTCCACAAGAGCTTAATTTAGTTTTCTGAGTTAAGCATTCAGGGAATTCGCTAAAAATGAATCGTCCAGTGCTCTTCTTATGTAATCCGGACGAGAATTCTTGCACAGAGCTTGTTAACTAGTCATTCGCGGTGCGGTAGACCAATTGGGATTGCTGAAGGTGCGTAGCGACAAATGAGAAGCAGAAAAATGATTGCTACACGTATGGGATGCCAGGGGTTTTAGATCTCTCTGGTATAGAAATACTGCAGTGCATCAGCAAGTACGGTTTCTTTGGACATTGCTCTTAACCTGGAGAGTTTTTCTATGATATCGGGTTTTTACTCGGCGAAGGTGATGAGATGGTTCCGTCTCTAGGGCTCGTACACAATCATAATTTGTTATTAACGTTAATTAAAATTTACCTAAAGGGGCTTCAGCAACTTCTGGAGATTGGGGCTCGAAACCCTCGTCTGAGATATTTGGTGAATACATAATTTGTCGAATAGAGTGTTTGGTCGGTGATCGATGATAAATATATTTATGAATATATAATGGAAAACCGATGGCAGGAAGTGAATGCCAATCGTGGTCTCGACTATGATGGTTAATGTTTATGCCACCGGAAACGTCTATGAGTAAGATTGCTTATTTTTCGGCTGGTAATTGACGAAATTTATTTTAGACAAGTTGAACTATTGAATCTCGATTTAGCGTATTATCGGTGAGGTTCATGTTTGGTCGATGGATTTTCTTATTGATTGTCAATGATTTTGTGGAAAATCTCTCTCGGGGCATTCGGCAATTTATTACTTTATCTTGGTACATATTTCAAGGTATTTTCCTCGTCGCCAAATTTTTCTCGTTGGATTTATTTATCTCATTCTCCTTCATCACACTAAAATTTTGTTCGACTGCTACTGGATTCTCGTTGTCAATATCAAATCAATCTGCTTATCTCCTGGATTTCATCCGCATTATTTTATGTTAAATTTGAGTAAGCGAATGTTTTAATTTATTGAAATAAATTTTGTATGATTTTTCTTTCGTTTTTTAATATGTTAAAGTAATCGGTTTATCATATTTATGCGAATTAACAAGGAATTTCCAGTTGTGACGACTTTAGAGATGAAACCAATCATATGATCGTTCGATGCTAGGTGAGTTGATTTGAATTCTAATTCAAAGTTACACAACAATTTGGGTTGATTTATTGTAAATCGAGGAATTTATGTTATTTAGTTTAAATCTATAATTACCTTAAAGGAAATTTGTTGATTAAATTAATGAGATACATTAATTTGGCTTAATATTTATTTTAATTACTGGAATTTAATCAATGATAGTTGTACTCAAAAACATCATTTACTGTTAATCAATAATTTACTATAATTTAATTTAATGAATTACGTAATTTTACTCAATAATTACTCTACTTTTAATTATAATGATTCAATGAATTACTTATTTAATGACTACTACTAAGTTATTCGAATTGTAAATTTAATTTATTCCAAAATATTAATCCAAATTAGTTATAACAACGATTTCCATTTAATTTATTCCCCGTACCCTTCCCCTTTAATAAGCCTTAAGCGCATATTGTGTTTACATTATATTTACTGAGTGCCCACTGGACTACTCGGTGTGATGATTTTGAGCCGTGTGTAGTGTGATTTTAGGTCGATTTTACAGAAATGAGAAACGAGGAAGCAGCCAAAAGACTCCTTCCTTATTTCTCGTTTCATCTATATGGATAATATTGACGTTCCAACCCTGCGTTCCGCACGCCGGGTCTTCACGGACACAGATCATTGGCGATATTCCACGCACTTACACGAATCTGAATTGTGTGTAGAGTTTATTTACTTGTGATAGGTGTTGGCTGTGGGCCGGAAAAATTTCGACAAATGTTTAATTAATTTTTTTTTAAGAAAACAAAATTTTAAACATCATAAATATATATTAATATAGATTAAAAATAAAATACAGAATTACTTGACTCATTCAATCAAAATTTCATAAAAATACATCTCCCCCCACGCCGACATCCAAGCAAGGTTCTACCGAGGTTGCGAGGATGTGACGTGGAAAGAGAGTTCCAAATAAAACCAATTCTCACCTAAAATTGTTGTAATAGATTTTTAATCAATAAATCAAATTTTGATTCAAAATGGTTTGTTTCGAAAAACGGTGTGTTTTAATGTGAAAATGGATCAGTATTTATACCTATTTTCTGTCCCTAACCTCGCATGTTAAATTTGATGTAGTAAAACAAAATTCGACCTTGTTATTTTCTAGTGTATTCTATTCTTTATTTTTATTATTTTTCAATTTATTTTAATAATTTTTCATTTAGAATTTTTATTGAATTATTTCTAATTCAAATTTTTTGATTTAAGTTTCATTTTCATGAACTTTTATTAATTTATCAAATTTTGTCGAATTTGTTGTGTTTTCTTGTTATATTTGTGTTGGTATCGTGCGGATCTTGGTGCGTTTTGTTATTATTTTAATTTATTTTTATGTTTATTATTTTATATTTAATTCTCTTTTTCCTCATATTTGGTAGGGTTTAATTGGTGTTTAATAGGTTTATTTAAATTTGCATGTTATATTTGCGTGTGTGTTACCGATCCATTTAAACATTTCTCAAGGCCGTTTGCGTTCTGGCCCAACATTATTATTATTCTACTTTTACATTTGGTTTTATGAAAGATCTTAGGATAAGTGCTATCATATTTGAAGGAATTGAATTTTTATACTATAGGAAACTCTATTTAGGTTACTACCTTTAATTTTAGGTCTATAAATGTATCGGTTGTGTATATTAAAATATTTATTGTTCAAATAATATGATTTGATTATTTTGAATTTTTGAATTTTAGTCAGTTTATTAACCGAAAAACAATGTTAATGAATGACAAGTCAGAATGATTTTTCCTCGTATCGACCAAGTCCCAAGGAAGCTTTGCTTCCATGGTTCTTGACCTATACGAGATGCCTCATGATCCAATCTCTATTATGACAAACAATGTAAAATCATCAACTCACTCAATATCACTATTGGCTATGTATTCATTATTTTAATTATCGTTTTTGATTATTATTGTACATAAATTTCTGATTACTATTTTTATTATTAGTTGTTATCATATACCGATATTTAACCATTGAATCATCAACCGCATACATACAAGAAAATAAAATGAAAAATTTCACCAACTAGTTTAAAACTAGTACTTCGCTGTGGGAGGTACCCGTAGTGAATAGTAGTTCGCCGGGTCAGATCTCCTCTCCAAGAATCCCAACGCCAGACTCTCAGTGGAGAGTGGCTGATCATGGAAAAGGATTAACTATAATACAAGTTCGAAGAATAAAAGGACTCGAAAAAATCAGAAAGAAGAAAGATCATACCAATTATTTTACATACAATAAATATAAAGTCAAATTTAATGACTATGACTAGTAAAAGTTTGAAAGACGAAAGTTCATTCTTAAAGAATTGGCTGAAAATGGTATTCATCGAACTAAATTAGTTAAAGTATCTGTGAATAAATCTCCATGTAATTTTTGTCTCTTTTCTTCAGTTTCATTAATTTGTAGAGTTAAGAATAAAACCATCCAAGTGAAATTATAAATTAGGGTTCGGGTAAAATGTGATTTAAGAAAATGTTAATTTATGTGAAAAGGACCGAAATTAGGAAAATCGCACACAGACCTTCTAATTGTAGTGCATTAAACCCACTATGAGATCGGGCATTAGCAGTTCTTTCGTAGCGCTCATCTTTGGTGATCTCATAACCAGTGGTTACATTACCAACGTTGCTTAGTATCGGGTAACCATTGGGGCAAGAAAAGTTATATGTAGGGGGTCAAAGTTAATACCATAAACCCCACAGTAGTATGACTCACCATTTACTAGGAACCGTCTATTGGGATACATTCCCAACGTCATTTTGACGGGTATTCAATGGTTGTATCTCTTGTGCGCGCATCTGGTGGGAATCCCTTGCAAGTGGCCGCGAAAATCCTATATCTTTTACCCATCAGATGCCCAGCATTAGCAAGTAAAATGGCTGTGGGCCAAAAAGTTTCAACAATCTTCTAAAAACACATAACTACATATATTCGAATCATAATGAAACACAAGTAATCGTTTAAACAAATTTTTTAAGTCTTCCATTTTGGCCCATCACCCGGGACACCAGCAATTTTTTAAAAATTATCATTTTGAGGGAGTTGGAATCTCAAAATCTTAATTTTAGCATTTAAAATTTTAAAAAATGGAAATTTTAGACTTGTTAATTTGCAAATATTTTCCCAAAACCTAAATCATTTAAAAAAATTAAATTATTAGTATAAAAATTTTTTTTTAAATATTAAAAAATTGTTTAAAGAAATATTTTTGAAAATCTAGTAAAAAATTGAAATTCTATAATTTTTTAATATGAAATTATAAATTTAATGATTTTAGGGAAACCACATAACTGATATTTTACAAAATGAAATTTTCAATATGAATTATTTTAATTAAATTAAAATAAAGAATTGTATCAAACATTTGTTTATTCTAATACTTTTTGATTATTTAAACAAATTCGAAAACGATTTAAAAACAATTTGTGATATTTTTATTAAGGATTTTGGTTATGAATTGCAATATTATTAGGTACTTTGGTAAAGATAAATATTTTATTTAAAACTTCAAATTAAGAAATAACAGTAAAAGTGATTTGTCTCCTTCACCTACCACTGCAAATGTCAAAGGTTTTCCAGTAAGTTGATGAAATTTAGATATTTTTGCGAATTCATTACAAGAAAATACTACTAGGAAAAGAATTTCAATCGGTTTAGACCTCGAGCACCAGTAGAAAACATGAATGCTTCTTACAATACTTATCGGTATCATAAATATAAAAGTATTTTTTATTAATATTAATTAAATTTTCTATGAATAGTTGTTAATCCTAGTTAATTTAGATACATAACTCCTTTAAGTGTATTAATTAGAATTTTTATTTTACAAATCAAATTTTATTTGTTAAATTAATGCAGGAATATAATTTGCTTTTTATTTTTGAACAAACTAAAGAGATAATTTAAACTTTAAATTAATCATTACAAATTATCTTTAATATATCATAATAATGTAATCGGTAGCCATTTGAGATGTACAACGTCCAACTGTGCCAATCATTGGTAAAACATTTTGTTATTAAGGATTAGTCGATTACATATAAATAACAACTGGTTTAACATGATAAACCTCACTAAAATTTGAAATCTTCAACTGTTTGTTAAGATATTCATTATTTTTGAAATGATGTTAAAATTTTCGTATCTTATTAGGATATTTATTTATAAAAAAAGCTTTAAACACTATCATAACTATACAGATATCAAAATATTATTGTTATTTGAATTATTTCTTTTTATGTGTAATAAAAATATTTATTATTTTTTAAAGAACGCGGGTGTCACAAAATGTTACAATTATGAACTTAAAATCTATTTTATTTGTTAATGCTTACTCTTTTTAAATCGAAATTATCACAGTCGGGGAAGATGTGTGACAGAATGTGACTTGATTTAATTAATATAAAAATCGATTTTTATTTGTAATTAAAATATAGATTATCTGATTTCTTAAACCTTTTAATGGCACATTTTTAGTTTCTGCAATAACAAAGTAATTTTAATTATCATATAAGATTTTCTAATAGAAACGAACTCATCAGTAGCATTTATTAGACATAAATGTTAAAAAAATATTCTAAAACGACAGTCTAAAATCCCATTTTAAATGTGATGAATGAGTTTGTTTTTCATTCAGCAAATTTTGTCCAAATGCGGCTCCACATTAAAAACACATTAACATGAAGCGATTTCTAATTTTCAATGATGCCGTACCAAATAGCAAATGTCACATAGGTAGGATGAGAGGCAAGCGATAAATATTTTCAAGGCTTTGTGATTAAGTTTCAGTATTCACTTTGATTGGACAGCCAAAACTTACCTAAATATTACAATGTAGTCGCAATATCAGCTGGTAGTTCGATGATTTGATCGCGGGTCTCTGCCTGTAATTTCGCAGCAACAACGATTTTTTTTCACGAGAGGCTTTGAAGGGTTTAAATTAAACATCCACAAATGTGGCCAATGACCTGAAGATTTTACATTTTTCTAACAATTAAATAAAGTTTTATTAATTTTTAGATATTTTCAATCAAATTATTGTAATTTTTTATTTCACATTAATATGAACTTGAAATAGGTCAGAAAATATTGAATATTAGAACCATAAAATAATTTGTATTATCTGACTAACTGACGACCATGTTAATTACATCATACCTTATGTAATTAAAAGTAATAAGAACATTAAAATTTAAATAAGTATTGCTTTAGATCAGTTGTGGAAAACACATTTGGCACAATATATTTCACAAAAAAAGTATTTTGCTAAATTAAAATGGGGTGCCGGGACCTATTTTCAGATTCGGAAGGGCGCGGCCAACTTAAAAGGTTAAGAACCAATGCTTTAGATAGACAGTTGTGAGGTGCAGTGAGATCGTCCAAAACAAGTTTTTGGACCTAGGAATAAAAATCATTTCAATATTAATGAGCATAATTTTGCTAGTTTATAGCTTGTTTCATATAGTATAATCAAAATATAATAGATAACCGTTATATTTTAATTCGTTCTTAACCCCTTAACACGAAATTTATGTCAACAGTAAACACTCGTGTAATCGGGAGTTTCGACAATTTTTTTTCCAAGTAAAAGGGTAGCAAATAGAAGTACGATTGTTTAAAACAGAGTCAGAAAACCAAATAATGAGATTCATTGAGAATTTTTTACAACAAACTGAGACTCTCAGCCTGACAGTGCACCATCGATACGTTTGAGGTTAAGGTTAACTATTAAGTTAAGTAAATAGTCTTATGATACGGGGTTTGCGTAAGTCCTTTTTGCAATTTTCGAAAATTTACGAGACCATTGTTGATTTTGTCACAACTTACCATTGGACGAATACATTAATTCATACATTTTCCGAACCACTTGAGTTATGCGCAACCTATCTATGTAAAGGATATTTCGAATGTCCCTAAATCATAATAAGAAATCGAATTATGATATGTCACATGTTATAATATATGAATTGAGTCATTCTACCCCCTCAAAGCAAATTGCTATATCGATAATATGTGACATTTATATGGAAGTACATTTTAGCTAATATATATTCAATAGTGTCAGACGTGATAGTCAATTTTCAGTCAATTATTACAAAGTTAATATTAATAGATAGAATTGTTGATAACAAACAAATAGTAAAAGTATTGGATTATCAGAAATTCCAGTAAAACCATATCCATTGCAACAATCCTAACAATTCAGAGCTGTTTAAAATAATGATTTTAGAATGCTAGTGTTTTTATAGGCAGTATAAAAAATATGGACTAGCTTTAATACAAATTTGCACATGATTTGTTTTGTTTTGCATTCTAATTTCATATTTTATTATATTTCTCTAAAAACACTAAAAGCTGTAGCAAAAAAAGCCAAAACCAATCAAGACATTATAAATTTATTTTTAACAAAATACTAGCTAAAATGCCTTTGAAAATTCTTTTTTTGATAACTCTTTAATTATTTAATTTTAATTAATTAAGGCTTATTAATATAAAATAGTTTGTTGCGTTTTTTAATCCTTAATCCCTTAAGTGGTTATGTTCTATATAATAGTCACATCTTAGCAACACACGCACACACATCTAATATATAAAGAGAAATGTTTGTTTGTGTGTTCCCTATAGAAATTCAAACAGCTGGACAATCTCGATTAAATTTGGCACGAGGGTAGTCCTCCAGGGGGACAAAGTTCATAGCTGGGTTTCGACCTCGACTCTCGTCATCAGTGGACCAAAAATGGGGTCCAGTTGGTTTTGCAGCATCAACCGCAACAACTTTATAAAACCAAAGTTGTAGAGCACCTCTGTTTTAGTAAGGGAAAATCACTTTTCTGGATCC
The DNA here is from genome assembly GCA_022537955.1 of Schmidtea mediterranea. NCBI lineage: Eukaryota > Metazoa > Platyhelminthes > Tricladida > Dugesiidae > Schmidtea > Schmidtea mediterranea. The sequence goes on along the minus strand of CM039680.1, from coordinate 40,025,906 downwards.
GGAAGGACCTGGGACCCATGCACTTCTGGAGCCGTCGTCAATCATTTTCATGATAAGTTTATTAAGCAAATTTTATAGCGTACCTTCCAAATAGTTAACTGGGTCATATTTGACACCTCTACACCTAACCCAGGACCCTGACCAAAAAGCCATATCCATAATTCAAGATAAAGCAAAATCTATTTAGAAAAAGTCGTTGCAGTACCAAAAAGTTATTCCAAATTCTGCTTTCTCTTAACGGCTTTGCCGAATATATACACTTGAAATATCATACTGTAGTTGAGGAATCGATGAATTACTAATGTAATATTATTACAAAGACACGTGCCACGGGTTAAGAGTTTTAATTAATTTTTCGTTTTATTAAAAAATTATTTTATAGAAAATGATTTGTTATTTACCAAAGAAAATTATTGATTCTGCATAGTTTTTAATAATTATGATTCCGCCAGTTATCTATTTTTTTCCTTTTTTGTAAGGAAAATAGTTAAATTGATGACTCAAAAATAATAATCCAGTGAAATCCAGGTATGAAAAATTATCAAGGGACCGCCGCAATGGTCTGCTACAAGCATGTGATTTATAAATCAAATTTGCTATCGGAAATATATCTAAATTTGTTATTGGAATTTGTTCAAATTAGTGATAAAAATTATTTTTGAACAATTTTCTCACGTTTCCTAATTAAATACATATGCAAGCTTACATAGACGAAGGCTTAGAAGGCCACGGAATCGCAAACTATATATTTTACATAAATATGTGATCATGAAAAATTAAATAAAAAAATATAAAATTAATAAGAAATCGACAAAAGGAATAGAAAAAAATTGTGCAAAAAATATTTTAGATTTTCCGCATCTTTTTAGTTTAGTGAAATCTTGAATTTCCAAATTTTTCGATTTATCGAAAATTCCAGATTATCGTTTAGGATTTTATTGCAAGACCTGTTCTGGAGAATCTATTTTTATTATTAAAGAAGTTTAAGAAGTTTACAATTTCAAACAAAATATAAGTATACTATATAATTCGTTAAAAGCCCACTAATATTCGCGAAATTAGGATATGGGGCCAGAAACGTTCCGCTCGATCCCCACCAATAAATATATTATATTCATTTTATTGTGCTTAAAATTGTATGAATAATTTTATACAAGACAATTAAAATTATAATATGATAGACAATTGAAAACTCGAGGCTTTGGGTATTTCCCAATAACAAGAATGGGTAGTTTTCAGAACCATCCTAATTAGCTCCTAATAAAACAGCCACCTGTCCTTTACGTAATAAACCATCACTACATGATGGGTTTTTAAATAAGTTTTATTTGAGAATAATTTATAATTATTAGCAATGCCTTATTCAAATTAAACACATTTCAGTACTCCTTCTATAATGTAAATGCTAATTTATATTTAATTCACTTTCACTGATTATATCGCGAAACGTTATCGAAAAGTTTTCTGTAAACTACTTGGGTTTTTTTAAACGTATTTATCGTAATGTTCACTCCAGCGTGCCTCATCGACTTCAGCCAAATTATAACGGCTTTTTCAATCTCAAATCGTATTTTCATTCGTTTATATAGGAACCATAAAACACATGTCATATAACAGCTAAATTAAAATTAAAGTTGAGAGAATATATTTCATTTTACAAGTGTTTACACGGATGTACATCTATTCGTACCTTCTTGCCATATCCGATTATTTATGGACGGAAATTGTATGAAAATTAAGGAAATGGTTTGAAAATAAATCCAAATCATTTGCATTATATACTTTTCAATTCAAAAGAAGTGACTAAAAGTTAATAATAAGCGGATGTTTTTTTATAAACGGTTTGTAATACCGAGGTTTCACTGTACTAATTCAATTAAAAATAACTTAAACCACAGTGCTAATCAAACAGTAATGATTTGTGAATGGCGCTTGTGAGGTTTTAACAAAGACTATGGAGTAGATATATTTCGAAACTACATAGTAGAAATGAAATAGTCGGGTTGACCTAGAAATTTTATAGAAAAAAATACTGTACAAATTCCATGACGTCTCAAACCTCACCGTTCGACAGTTTTACTAATTCGTACAAGCATATTTCGGATTTATAGTCAATATTATTTAAAAAATTATTGATTTTTCAATGTGAAATATAAGTAAATTTTTTTTATAAATTATTTAATGTGCTAGCATGGCTTCATTCTAACAGTTAATTTTCAAATTAACTTAATTGACTCTACCTAAATTTTTAAAAATAAAAACTAATCCTGGCCAATCATTCACATAAAATACAGATTGCTTCATTCAATTAATTAAGCCCGAACAGTAGTATGCCAAAATTTCATTGTCACTTTAGCAAAGGTGATGAATTTAAATTGTTTTCAGAGTATTTTAAGTAGTTCTGTTGTTATTTTCATATTTACACAGCAAATTTTCAATTGTCCGTTTTGTAGAAATTTACTGAACTACGCAAGTATTGATGTTATAAAAAAATCTTGTAGAATTTTTGATTGATTTTTTTAAAAGTATTTTTAAAAATTTACCTAAATCAGCTTCGATTGAAATTATAAAATTTTATTTTTTATTGTTGAAATGGTACGATATAATAATGATGCATTCTAGAATTCAATAAACGACCCGATGAGCATCTTCTGACTGATAGTGATATTGCAAAGTCAAATCACAGTATCAGTCATGATAAATTAGAATCATTTCCATTCAAAATTCTTAATGGGGATGATCACATGGAATTTACATCCTTTCATAATAACAAAAGTTCGAATTTTTCATCTGAAAAAATGTTCGAATTAAATAAAAAGAAATTTAATGTCTCTTCGTCTTACAGTTCCAAATTAGAAAATTTCACCGTGGAATTCGATAGTAATCTTAAAGACAATGCTGCAATTGTTGAGCATGCGAAAATCATAGCGAAAGATATAATGAATAATCCATTATCAATGGAAAATAAACTAAAGAAATCTAATCAAGAAGAATATTCACATGTTATAAAATCCGATAAACGGAAAACAAATTACAAATCGGTTAATAAGAAATACAATGATTCGAAGCCGGTTAGATCATTCGATAAGTATAACTCTAATAATGTTAAAAATGAAAAAAAACATTCGAAGATTAAATTAAATTTTCTTCAAGAATCTCAATTAACATCTGAGCAGCTTATCGATTCTTGTAATAATAAGTCACCGCCTGCTTCTGATTGCACAACAAATAGCCTGTTGCACAAGCAAATCAATGGACTGAATCCTTCTGCATTAGAGTTCACACCCAAAGTTGATAAATATTCTACAGAGCTTGTAGAAAATAATATCAAAATTTTAAACTTGAATGCAGATTCTGGTCAACAACTACCTATTTCTAATCCGGTTGTTCTCGATGATGGATTGATTCAACATCCATATAATTATTCATTTTATGACCACCCTCATTATAATACTGGTAAAATGACATCTTCAAACGATTCATCTACTCAAATGGCTCATAATATATATCCATACCAAACCATACCGCCTGTCGCTCGTTCATTATCCAGAATGAATTACACTACACCAACCCAAACCATCGTGCCACAATTTCAGGTTGCTCTTTATGGAAACAATCCACAACTAATTCGCTATAATCAATCGCAAAATCTTTCTCCTGTCAATTATCTCGTTTATAGTCCCGTCATGATCAACGGAATGTACAATCATCTCCTTCCTAATCGAATATTCCCAATTGGTCCCACAACAGACATTCCAGCAGCTAATCTAACACCACAATTCGCTCATCCTTTTAACCATTGCACAATTAATAACAATCACATTTCAGTGCCCAATAGTCAACCATATTTTACCGATTCTATCAGTAACAATGCCAACGGTTCTCATATCAGATAAAATTTGACAAATTACTGGTTTATCTTTCTTTTGAATTTGCAATTCGTTACTGAAAAATATCCAATTCTTCTTGATAATGAACCGAATATAGACAAAATATTTTTACCAAAATTCATAAATCAAAACTCAATAAAAATTCCACTGTTCTTTGTTTTTCTTTCTGTTTATTTTTCTTTAGGCTTTCATACACGATTAGATATTGTACAATAAACATGAGTGATGGAACTATTACTATTATTACCAAATCTATTATCTTCTGCTAGTTTTCTTCGAGATCACAATTGTTAGCAGCAGATGATGGATATTGCATTCATTTTCATTATCGGTTATTAATAATAATATTTCAATATCAATATGAAATTAATTTGAAATATTATTATTATTTAATAATTTAACTATTAGTTAATTGTAATGATCAATTTCTTGCTTATATATTTCGTTGAAAGCTTCAATCAACTCAATCAAGGTTTTATTGTAAAAACATTTCATAGAAATCAGACTGAAATTTTTATTCTTGGTAAATGAATTTTTGCCCTGCTTTTCATTTTAATGCTTCTTCATAATAAAAAGTTGTAAAGAAAAATCGCAAAACGTCAAAATAATCGGAATTTATTTAGTGGTTTGTTGTCATTTTGTATGCACATTGTTCATGAATTAATTGTTTCTTCTTTTTGTTATTTAAGATGTGTGAGATATTTACAATGTTAGATTTATTGAAATTATTATTTGTGATAGATTGATTCTACTAGTTTTAGTAAAGTTTGATTGGATGCGCTTATTGTTATTTATATTGGAGTTATTTTTTATTCGGTCAATAGATATTTGATGTATTGGATTATTTTTATTCGAATTTCTAGTTTGACATGCAAATCGAATGTGCACTTGTGCTTGTTTCATTTGTTGCAATAATTGTAGGGTTTTTGGATTTTTATTATTCATAATTTGTTTTATATGCACAAATTTTGATGTTGGAAATTAGGTTACATTTCATAATGAGGAATTTCTATTTTGTACATGATAATGTTCAATAAGCTAAATGAGGCGCTTAATTATTATGACGATTAATACATATATATTATGTATTTCATTGAGACCGCAAAATATATTTCAATTGTTTTCGTGGTGTTTTGTTTAATTTAATTAACATGTTATTTACACGCCTTTCATAAATTTTAATCACGGAACAAACCAGTGCGCAGCAAATATCTGCACGGGCCAGTAAAATTTTTACCCAAACTGAACCCGACTCTTCATAATTTATTATAGTCCGAACCGACCAGAAAAAAAGAAATTAGATTTTCAAGTCTGCTATCGAAATGCAGTCATTTTGGCTAATTAAATTTATGATAGCAAGGAAATAAACTCACGTAAATTTTATTTTAATGCATTCATCATTGAGGCAAATAAAATTTTATTGTTGGGGTTAAATTAAAGATTAGTTTAAAGGAATTATAATTTCCATGTAATTAGAATTAAATGTCAAGGAATGCTAAACCGTAGAAAATCACAAAATTCAAATTTGAAAAATGATTCATATAGATGAGATGAAGGTGAATTTCATGGTAAGAATGTATATTGTGATCCCCATGACATTGTGATTAGTGGGGATCAGTGGAAAAAGATTACTATATGAAAGTTGTATGGTGAGACAACCAATTATTTCTTTCTATGACGGAAAGATGGAAAAAGCCGAGAGACAAAAGCTTTCAAACGGAAGCAAGTTAGTTGGATGGCTATTAATTAATGTCATTGTTTCTACTATATAAGGAGAGCCAAAATCAGAAACAGTTGGCATTTTGCCTCAGGTATGGACAAAGAAACCGAGAGTAGGATTTGAAGAATTAAATCAATGATTAGAGGGGAGCAATAGAAGAATTAAAGGATCTTAGTAGTTCAAATACTAATTGAATTATGGATTAATGGTTCGAAGGTGATTATTGTTATAAAGTGCATAGAACCGAATAACCACAGCGGGATCTACTAGGCGGTCAGAGCGAGCAGTCTCATTACGTTAATTGAAATTTTGTTATAATTATAAAAATTTAGTTGCTGATAATTTGAACGTTAAATATTTCATACATTTGGAATATTATCCAACCTCTATTTGTGTTCTTCAACCGAATTTACAAAAATATTTATATCTTCTAAATAAATAACAAAATCTATTCAGTTTTCCTTAAAATAAACTATGCTTGTCAGATTTTTAAAGTTTCTGGCATAATTCAACTGAAATTCTTACAAATTGATACTGACAATATTTAAACTTTCTTTCATATACTTTTACTGGTTAATATCTATTAGATAAATCCAGATTTGAGAAGTACTTTGGTTTTTCTATATTGCCGAATAAGTGGTCTGATTATGGTGAATAAATAGGAAATATTGAATGGCTGCCCTTGCACCTAGTGATATAAAACTGACACATCAATGCTTCAATATTCTTTTTCTTTACCTCTACTATCCATTGATTTCCACGGTAAGTTTCTCTTTTACACCCTCCTTTAGCAAATAGTCTACAATGATATTGACACTTTCACTAAACCTCTAGGTATTGTTATATGTTTAAACTTTATTGGTGTTGTTGATTCTGTGGCACGTGGAATTACATAGAATACTGCGATATCTGTTTTATACTTACTGATAATATTATTATTACTTTTAATTTTTGTAAGATTTATATTATTTTCCAAAACAATAGACTGTTTCTTGCCCGTTTCAGATATTTTGTATTATCCAAGTGACTTATTCTTCATCTCTCGCTTTACCTTTCTGCCATAATGTTCTTTGTATTTTATTGATGTATTAATTAATTATGAATATTCTTTCGTGTATCTAAAGGCTGTACTGACATATAAACATTTTGATCACCAAACGAGAACATATATTTTGACATTTAAATTCCAAAACATCAGTTATATTCGATTGATTACCCCCTAAACGTACCCGTGTCAGCAATTTATACTTTTCCAATTTATGTCGAATTTAATGGAGTCCGTAAGTCAGCGATAAGCCAAACGACCTTTGCGCAACTTAAAGTCTACTGCTATAGAAATTTGACTTTACGTTCTAGCTTGTTGTCCCCAAAGACAGGCCTTAATGATCACGGAGCCATTGCAGGTAAACTGCGCTTACACAGTTAATTGAATTATGTTCAATTTACTACCTTTTGAAATGTGGTAACTATGGGCTAGAAAAGTTTTGACATGAAATTAAAATAATTAGTCATTCATAGTCTCTCAAATCAATCTACACAACAAAAGATTTCACAAGGTAAGTAGGAAACATACTGATAAGTGTACTTGGAAACGTGATCCTCTATGAAGTTATCGAACGTGCTGTTGCCTGTTAAGACGAGACTGTTTGCAGTCAGAAAGCGATTAAAATCCGTTAAATCAAGTCGGTATATATAATCTATCCGTTGGTGTGATCTTGTGTGTTTGCATTAATGCGATTAAACAAAATATGTCCATCTATAATTCCTTGAAATAGTTTAATTTATTTTATTACATTATATTTAATTCAGCTACTCTATTTTACTAATTACTAATTAAGATTTTTTATTATTTTACTTTTTCTCATTATTATTTCGCTAAATAGCGTTTTATAGCTTAGCTGAATTTTTAGTTAAATTTCTGTGTTATCATGTTCTTGGGCCAGAACACAAACGGCCTTGGAAAATGTTTAAATGGATCGGTAACACACATGCAAACATAACAAGCAAATTTAAAATAAACCTATTAAAACACCAATTAAACCCTACCAAATATGAGAAAAAAGAGAATTAAATATAAAATAATAAACATAAAAATAAATTAAAATAATAACAAAATGCAACAAGATTCGCACGATACAAACACAAATATAACACAAAAACCCAACAAATTCGACCGAGAATTAACAAATCAATAAAAGTTCATGAAAATGAAACTTAAATCAAAAAATTTGAATTAGAAATAGTTCAATAAAAATTCTAAATAAAAAATTATAAAAATAAATTAAAAAATAATAAAAATAAAGAATAGAATACACTAGAAAATAACAAGGTTGAATTTTGTTTTACTACATCAAATTTAACACGCAAGGTTAGGGACAGAAAATAGGTATAAATACCGATTCATTTTCACATTAAATTTAACCATAAAACCATTTTAACCAATTTTGAAACATAAAATCTTAATTGTTTTTAAATCTATTTTCGGAACGATTTTGAGTTATTTCAAATCTTTAGGTGAGAAGTAGTTTTAATTGGAACTCTCTCTCCACGTCACCTCCTCGCAACCTCGGTAGAGCTCTGCTTGGACGTCGGCGTGGGAGGGAGAGGTATTTATTGATTATGCAAATTTTATTGGAATGAAGTGTATGGTAATTTTGTTTGTTACTTTTTAACATGCATTAATAAATATTTATGATATTTAAAAATTGTTTTATATCTTCAATAAAATTAATTAATCTGTCGAAATTTTTCCGGCCCACAGCCAACACATATTGCAAGTCAGTAAAATCAACACATAACCCAGACTCGTGTAAGAGCGTGGAACATCGCCAATGATCTGTGCCCGTGAAGACCCAGCGTGCGGAACGCAAGGGTCGTAACGTCAATATTATCCCGTATAGAAGAAACGAGAAATAAGGAAGAAGTCTTTTGGCTGCTTCCTCGTCTCTCATTTCTGTAAAATCGACCTAAATTATTTCACACACGGCTCAAAATAACCACACCGAGTAGTCCAGTTGACACTCATTAACTATAATATAAACATAAAATGCGTCTAAGGCCTATTAAAGGGGAAGGTTACGGGGATAAATAAATGAAATCGTTGATATGAATCGAATGTAAAAAATTAACTTGATTATAATATTTTCGCTTTAATCATTACTGTGTAAACTATAGAAATTAACTACAAATTCAAAACGCGGTACAACTATTCTTCTTATAAATTTGTAAATTAACGCGAAATTCAGAAGAGAACACGTAAATTAATATTACCATTACAAATTTATTAAATACACGATCATAGGGTCAAATCGATTTCTTATAAATCAGTGCCGATAGAGAGTTTTAAATAGGTAATTGCTTGGAACGCACCGCGAGTATGACCAGCGTGTTGGATAAGCTAAGTTTAGGAGACAACTCTACTGATAGTTGAAATCATCACCAAAATAATCGGCAGAAAGTGAAACGATAACCCGAGAAGTAGATCCAAAATTTTACAAAAATCCATCGAGTAGATAAGATTCAGTTCTTCAATATCGATAACATGACCATAAAGTATATCTAAAATCACGATGAAACTATATAACGAAACTAAATCACTAACCTAATAGAAAGCTAGGTGAAACTTGATGAAATCCCAAAAAATAGCCACGGAATCCGATCGAAAATATACCCTCCAAATAGAGGCCGGATTCGCCAGCCTTCCAAACCATCACAGTCGCCTATGAATCCACAATGTGCCCAAACTACGACTGAACTAACCTTAAAACCCTTTGAATTAAATTGATGATGACATAATCAACCAAAATTAACCTACTTGAATTTATCATCGACATTCGAGTTACACATAAGTAAACCTGGAATAAACTGGATATTACACTAAGAAAGTAGAGATATTAAATATAAACAAAATCAAAGTTAAAATCAACCTGAACTATAAATCAACTTTGACCAACCGGAAATAGTAAATTCCAAAATGGGTTGATCTTCGAGATTCGATTTGCATAAATACGAGTGTGCTAGACTATCAACAACATAACGACAGGGCACCCACCATCATTTATTGAATTTTCAGTCTAGTTAATTATCGATTTCTCCTTTAAAACTTTGTGGATTATGAATCAAACCGTAGAAAAAATTTTATCGGAAAAATCAAACTCACCGACTCAAGGTAATTTTGTAAAATTGCTCTTGAATAAATAATGTCGTAAAATCTTAATAAATAACTATACTAACTGCCCTTCGTAAGTTAAGTAAAATCATAAATAAATGTGTATTAGGAACTTTAACTTTCATGAATCAACTAACTGTAATAAGGATGCATGGTATTATTCTGAAAACTATCATAACGACCATGAAAGAAATACAAGGAAACTATATTTTAGGAGCTCGAACAATTACATAGACACCTTTGCATGGTAAATTTCATAAACAATCGTCGCATTTCGTCAATAAATGATTAACTAGATACAATATAAGTTTAATATTTTAAATTGCAATATTACGTTCATTAGCCGAATAGTTACATAAAGTGCCCTGTGGAAATCTATAACGAAAATGTGTAAATATTTAACAAAGATTTTAATCCGCTACTGCGAAAATTTTTTGGAATGTCTAGTAACAATAATTTCCGTCTGCACGAATTTCGATAAGTATTTCTCCTCAGCGATCTTGACATTAAAACTCATTTTACCTAAACTTATGAGGGATTATACAGTAATCAACATCTCTCTTACCTAAACCTTAGATCGATAATGAACCCTAAGCGACCGATAATTAATTTACCCAGACGACTCGGATGATTTTTGGAACACTTATATGAGACGTAAGGAAACGATATCCGAGGCATGACACCATAAGGTTAGATTTGGTTTTTCGCACACACGAATTATCCGACAGTAAAGATATTCGACCTTAACACGCCGAGTTACGATTAAGGTAGATCAACTGCTTGCCCACCACTTAACTATAATGATATTTCAGGAGAAAACATGTCGCTTGACCGGGTCTCCACCGACGAACAGCATCTGAAGAGAGTACAACTAGCCACCGCAAACATCAAGGAGCCTCAACCAAAAGGGCCATATCTAACCACTTGGCGGATATTGGGCACGGAAAAAGATCCCTGCTGGCCAAACGAGCAGCAGTACCCTGCCGAAGAAATCCGCGACCACGCGCGGAACCTCCTCGCCCAGTGGGAGAGGGTGCAGGAGCAAGTTGACATAAATGTGGTCAAAGCACGGATGTACCTCGCGAACGTCGAAGAGGACATCCGCGTCGGGCGTATTGCGGAGGCTTATCCACCTCGACCGGCCCGCGATACCCGATGGCCATATCCGGCATCTACGCAGAGGAAGGACTTAAAAAGACGATTCTCCGAAGAGTCCTGATTTCTCGGACAAAGGACATGTTGTATGTGGTTAACAAGAAATTTTCTTTTAATTGTCGTTCGTCTTAATTCCTTTTCTCTAATGAATTTATTTTATAGCTATGTTTGCAATAATCATGATTTTCGATTTAATTAAGTCCGTAAAGGAATTTAAAGATTTTTTGTTTATTACAGCAATGGCAACTATTCAATTTCTGCAAACCGAATTAGATCGCGCTAGAGGTGCGAATGCAGATCTACTCAGCCAGATAATCCAAATGACCCGAGAAGTGCAGCAAATCAAGGCAACTTGGTCAGACCCGAAAAAGACGAAAACTCTTTATCACAGGCTCACAGCAGCTCAAAAGGGTTGGGCGGAAGAGCGGCAACTCAACCAGAGCCTCCGCACACAAATCAGGGGACTAGAAGACGTCTTGGCCGCCTGTCGAGAAGGGGAAGCGGTAACGTATCCGCTTGTCTTCGCCCCGTCACAATTGCCGTATCGAGATCCCCTAAATAATGTCACCCAGACCGCCAATCCATCAACCGCACCATCAAGTAGTCGCCGGCCGGGACGCAAGGAGCGTGCCCGACGCAAAGCCGCACGTCTATCAAGCAAATCATATTAACTTACTAATATTGTGTACATTTTTTCTCTTATTTGAATAAATAAGTTGTATTCGCTGTTAAACAAATTCCAAGTAACCAGTTCCAAGATACGAATTTATATAAGATTATCATCACGAATACTCACCCCGTGTCACCGAACCGTCGTTCTACTCCTACCGATCAGACAGATCTGATTTCGCATCCTCCTACACAAGGGACAGAGTAAAGCGAGCATAGGTCTTCCATCGACAGGTCGTTGAACCCGAGGGATTGTCCGAGCAATTACAGTATTAGTAATAATGCTCACTTTTTGCGGACAGTCCACCAACTCGAACACATTTCCAACGTTGCCTAGCAACGGGTGCCGAGTGGTAACTAGAAGCATTTTGTATGGCGTTACTGGGGTAACCACAGGACACTTTAAACAAACAACGAAACCCTGTAACCCACCAATGTTATGTTTAAATAAATTTCGTGTGGTTCTTGATGCATTTTATCTGGATTTTATTTTACTTTTGTGTCTCTTGATTTTATATTTATTTGTGTTTTCTCATATTTTAGGGTGTTTATTTGGTGTATTATGTCTTCGTTATGTTATCTTGGTGCGTGTTTTTGTGCTTTATTATTGGTTCGATAAAACAAACTTCAGGGTCACCTTGTGCTGGCTCAACAATATGAAAAAGAGGAAAACAAAGACAAGATCAAAATTTAATTTGTTTATGTTGATGATTCGTTCAAGATAAATAGAAGGGATCACCAGTGAAGCCCAGAAATTGCGTCTTCAAAAAAATGTATCTCGACAGTTATCAGAAATTATAAAAAGAACTGGAAATGACTAAAGGCAATGTATAAGGAAAAAAAGTTTAAACTAAAGTCAGTATCAGTAAGTGTCATTAAATTACAGGCTTTAAACGAAATGTTGGGGTTTAAAAAATTTACAAAAAAACAAAAAGGAAAATCAATAAAAACATTGATATTCAAAATTATAATTAAAATTGCAAAATTAATTAAAAAATTCAAAATAAAAATTTAGCGGAGGAAACGGGTATGGGAAGATGCCAAATGATGATAAGAATCCAAATATAATAAAAATAAATCGATTGGGGTCCCCAGAAGTAAATATTTAATAAAAATAAAAATAAATTAAAAATTAATTGACCAGAGCTAGTGTGAAGTCCAAGCCAACAGAAAACTTGAGCAGTGTGAGATACTCTGGCCGTTAACAAAATTATTTTATTACGGCAAACAAAATTGGGTGACGAAGGACATCCGTGATAAAGGGGAACCCGAAACCAATGTAATTATAGTAAATAAATGGGTTAGATGGAAACCCCGGGAGCCCTGAAGTAATATCCAATTTAGTTTTAGAGAGAGAGAAATGTCAAAAAATGCCAAAATCACAAATAACTTAATTGTGAGATGGTTTTTAAAGGATAAAGCAAATCAACAAAATTTCCAGTGTGATCAAAGAGAATATTTTATCAAAAGTTTAACGAAGGTAATAATTTGAGAAGGATATCAGAAAGTATCATTTAGTGTTATCCAGACAAATTAAAATTTTGCGCAGTGACATCTCCCTTTGGAAGACATATCCTTACGCACTGATTTGTGTGAATTTATGCAGAGTAAAGTATTGTAAACTGAATCTATATTTTTGTAGGCTGTGGATAAAAGTTTCAATTGTAATTGTTATATATATTGGAAATAAACCTTATTGTGTTGGGTTAATTGAATTGATTAAATAAGGACACCAAGGAGTCAGACCTAAGCACCTACTATCTACAAAAACTCAACAGAAAGCTAAACTTGAATAAGAACAGAATTTTTAGAGAACAAAAGGTATGAACAGAGAAAAATAATATAGGAGAAACTAACAAGAAAAAAGTACAAAGAAGTGGCAAGAAGTAACTAGAGTATAAAGAGACAAGTAAAGAAAAACCAGATATTATTATGAAAAATAAATTGTCATCGAATTTCGAGCAATTTCAAGTAAAAACAAAGAAAGCAACTAAATCGATTTTACCGAGTGTTGAAGCCAGAAATAGCAATCAAGTGTTTGTAAGGTCTAAAGTGTATTGCAAGTGCTATTCTTCCAGAAGGGTCGTAATACTCACGTAATATGAATTGTTATGATTTCGAATTAGGAGCCGTCCATTAGTGACATCATACGATTTGGGCCTATTTTTACCCCCTCCCTCCCTTCGTCACACATCGTCATAAAATGTTAGAACCTCTCAAATATGACGACACAAATTTTTGCCCCCTATAAAGCTGCATTTCATATTTAAAAATGAGCATGTTTCAAATCACTTTATTGACATTTTAGTATGTATTTAGTGTAATTCTGCATTCTAATTTCGAATGAGAACACATGTATTAAAAAGGAGGCCCTGGAAAGCTGAAATTTAAATTGAACTTTTAATTAAAATTGTGCGTTTTGATGTGACGTCACATTTCTTAAACACCACCACCTCGTCACAAATGTGTGACCCCCTCCACGTTAGGTGCGTAACATTATCTATGGACTGCCCTAATTCGTGCCATTGTAATTTGGTAATTGATTGTATTGATCAATTAAGATCATATGTTTGTAATTCATTATTAATATTAACACGCCTTGGAGTCAATTGTTAGTTGTAAATTTTACAGACAATAAATTTTTACCCAACATCATTGACTAAAAAGATCAACATATTCCTTGACGCTGATAAGGTTCTCTTTTGCAAATTTCCCAGTATTTCAACTTTCTCTATAAAATTGATAATTAATCAATTAGTTTCTATTTTTCATCTACACTCTTTTCAATTTGCAAATATTTAAATCCAATAATTATTTTAATTACGACCTTTATACAGTTTTCTTTCTAAAATATGTTTATTTTTCAATCTGTTTTTAATTTTAATTTCTTTTTCATTAATTCATGACACCTCTGTATAACGTTTTAATTAAATCTTATTGTCCTGTAGACCACTTGACAAGATTTTATGTTTTTGGAAGACCCCTGATTTCCTAAAATAGCACATATACAAAAGTATCAAAAATAAACTACATGAAAACTATCACTTTGATAGTCATTTCTTTAGAATAAAACTGTAAATTGAAAATGTGTGTATTTTTATAGTTATGTGGGGTTTATGGTTTGTATGACCTTGACCCCAAATAGAATTTTTCTCTTTACCCCCAATAGTTACCTGTCGCTAAGCAATATTGGTAGTGTAACCATTGGTGTTGAGATCGCCAAAGGTGAGCGCCACGAAGGAACTCTGGCTCGACCTCAAGACGGGTTCAACGCACTACCGGTAGAAGGTTTACGTGCGAGTTCTCCTCCTGGTCCCTCACTAGTGGGTCTAGTACCATCGAATTTTATTTTCTGGCTTGCTTCCGATCCGACTTCGTAAATTTTGATTTTTGCACAATTCATACCAATTTAAAAGTCAAGCGCAATTATTTATTAAATAACAGTGTATTATGATAACAGCAGAAAGTCTCAGTTTTTCGTTTGAGCGGCGCGACGTTTCCAGGACGATGTTTGAATGGCCTGTTCGCGGGCTTCGTAGTCACCGCCATGTCTCTATAGGCCAATTGTGCCGGCACGAACACTAAAGGGTAGGTTACCGCGATGCCTTTCGAACACGCCGATAACGCCACCTCCAGGCCTCGAATTTGCGTCTTCTGGCTCTGATTGAACTGTTTCTCTTCAGCCCAACACTTCTGCGCCGCAGTCATCTTTTGGTAGATAACTTTCACTCTAGCAGGCTCCACCCAGGTAGCCTTGATCTGCTGAATTTCTTTTGTCAATTGCAGGATATGTTGGTGAAGTCCGGTGTTTATTTTCCGTGTCTGATTTAATTCCCGCTGCAGGATTCGACAGGGGTCCATATCTACAATGGAAACTCGACATTAATTTATATATCACCTCGTAAATGGTATTCATCTCATTTATATCCTAAGGTCAGCAGAGTTTGTCTTAATCTCGTCGAAACTATTTACTTCCTATTAGTATTAATTCTTGACAAAAGTAAAGGTGAATCAAAGAAAAATGTATTTATATTACAAACTACGATTAATCGGTTCTGGGACGGTGTCGATTGTTATTCCATCTCGGGTATTCTCAAGCATACGGGTGCTCGCGATGGCCATCTGGTTGTCTTTCTTCTCTTCGCATTTCCTGTGGTAGGATCTTTCGTGGCACTACCACATTGAGTGCTGTCGTGTTGATATTTAACTTTGGATCATCCAGATTGAATGAAATATTATACGGAGGGGCTTACCCGTCCGTACTCGGTATTCGTCCGGTCACTATATCTTCGTTGATTTCGTCCAAGTATCGCCTCGCTTTCTTGACTTGCCGATCCGTTTGGCGTTGGTGGTCTTCTAATAGGGCTAACAGGTATTCGGCCTGTCCCTGATTTCCAGGGCTATATTGCGGTCGGGTTCCCTCTTGATGGCGACGAATGGGAGATCGGCATCTTCGAAGTTCATTTGGCTTCCCATCCGGGACTCTCTTACTGGCGAGATCGAGAATCTCGCGTCTCACATTGCCTGCCAACACCGAGCAGCCGAGTGTGCAGGGAATCGTAGCGTGATTCGTAACGCGTCGATCCATGAATTATCTAAAGAAACAACTCAAACATTATTTCAATTTATCCACTTTATTGTTAATAATTAGTTAGGTTCGAATTATTGCATGTAATTTTCGCCTACTCGACCGTGGGTTATCTCACTGACTTATGGGAATTGATCGATCGTGAGTTTCTAGATTATGGGGTAAAAACGCGGGTGTAGTCTGGTTCACGTATGACGTAGTTATGTCATTGGGGTCATATGATGTAAGTACGATTATTTCGTTCTATTCGTCGAAATCGTTCGGTCTTGGCTTTATGGTAGTTGTGGCAGACTAGATTTGGTTTCGTCAAAGGTTTTCTAAAAGTTTCGCGATTTGATAACGACTTCTAGCTCTCATAAATCACCAGCAGTTCAATTATAAGTTAACGCCTGTTATCTAAAATACTCGTTTCTAGATAAAAACATATACATTTCTACCCTAAATAACCACAAGAATTTTAAAAAGCTGGTGGGTTACGGGGTTTCCTTATTTGTTTGAATTGACCGGTGGTTGCCCCAGTAACGCCATACAAAATGATACTAATCGCCACTTGGCACCCGTTGCTAGGCAACGTTGGTAATGTGTTCAAGTGGTGGATTGCCCGCAAAAATTGAGTATTATCGCTAGTACTGTAATTGCTCGGACAACCCTCGGGTTCACGAGCTGTCGATAAAAGACTTATGCTCGCTTAGCTCTGTCCCATGTAGAAGTAAATTCATGAACGCATGTGGAGAGATGATCTAAAGCTGCGAGGCGAGTACTCTTAACAACGTCTGCGTGTAAGTGCCCTTAGGAAATACTTTAACTGTAAGTACGACTACTTTATTGAAATAACAGAAATATGAAATTATCAAAAGTTAATGGGACGATTTTTATTGTTGTGCAGCTCGGCGTCGGGCACGCTCCTTACGTCCCGGCCGGCGATTAATTGATTGAGTAGTGGACTGATCTACTGGTTGAGGATCCTTCTGCACCATCTGGGACGTGGCGAATATGAGCGGGTAGGTGACCGCTTCCCCCTCCCGAAAAACTGCTAGGGCGACTTCTAACCCTCGTATTTGGGTACGCAGGCTCTGATTGAGCTGTCGCTCTTCCGCCCAACCTTTCTGTGCTGCAGATAGTCGGTGATATAACGTTTTGACTCTTTTCGGATCCGACCAAGTCGCTTTGATCTGTTGGACCTCTCTTGTCATCTGGAGTATTTGGTGAAGGAGGTCCGCATTTGTGTTCCTTACACGGTCTACTTCCGCTTGCAAAATTTGACTGGTGGCCATAGCTATAATGGATAAGTTCGTTAACTTTGACTCTAATAATTTATATAATTTATTTTTATAGTTATCGTAAACATATCGATTAAGACGGATATTCTCAGGCACACGATCAAACGCAAAGACAGGGTAACGAACATTTCTTTTCAACAACAAAAAAATTCAAAGCTAGTTCGTATTTTAGCGTGAGTTTCTTTAGAATTGCTATTTTCCATGAAACGACTTCTTTCGGCTCTTTCTCGGAGGAACCACGGGGTATGGGCGTCGGGTATCGCGGACTGGGCGAGGTGGGTAGGCTTCTGCGATCCGCCCGGTGAGGATGTCTTCTTCTACGTTGGCGAGATACATCCTCGCATTGACCACCTGTAGGTCCACCTGCTCCTGCACCCGTTCCCATTGGGTGAGGAGATTTCGCGCGTGGATATACGATTCCGCTGCCGGGTATTGTTGTCCGGCGAGTCCGCATGGGTCGCTATTTAGGCCCAGTATCCTCCAAGTAGTGGGATACGGCTACTGTCGTCGAATCTCATTGAATATTTCTGTTTTTGGGTGTGATTCCTTCCGGCTTTGTTCCTCGGGCATTCGGGTATCAGTCCATTCGATCAGCATATTCTAAAACACACCAAAATCAGTTATTGGCGTATGGGGATGAAAAAAAGTTTATCTAAATAATTCGCTCGGATTGGGTATCGGACTCACTAACGACCAGGTTATTATTATCATTGGGTCTATCACAGGTTAGACTTATCGCATGCCAATTATTATTACAATCTTCTGCAGATTTAATGGGTTGTGCTTCTCCGAATCCTTGGGGAAGTTATGCTCCTAGGTACTCCCCTTCAATGATGGCACTAATTGTAAGAAGTTAAGTAGTGTATTATGACCGAACGGCACTCTACGATCTATTGGGTGTCACCGTTTATCAGGTTAGTGATATCATCCATTCTGGAAGTTATAATTGCTTAGCATCGACGTTTATCAATAGTAAGTTGTCGTTTAATATCAATGTTTATTTAAAGGTATAACCCGTAAAAATCTATTGGGTACATACTATTGGGTACTATTGGGTATACAATGTTGTTCGGTCTCAACTCAAGAGTGCTGTATAGGTGAGGGTCGCTATCCATATGAAGTTAAGATCTATTCAAGGGCGAAATTTCTCAATTTTATTAGTATGCAATATTAATTAAGTTAATTTTAATATTCACAGTTGCGTATGATCGGCTATAATTTAATAAATTTCACATCTTCCAAACCGGATATCTACGAACACTTTCTATCAATGTGGAGTATCCGTTTCCTCTATAATTAATAGCGATTGGCGTCACCTACACTGTCAACGGAAATCTATGATCGAGCGGCTCGCATTTTCCGGTCTAATCGCCTAACGTTGCAGGTATATGTCATCTTACATTATTAATGTCACATCCGGTTTACCTTACATATAGATCATTTCGATTCACAATATTTCAAGATAACCGACTTCGTCGCCGTACAATGGATCGATTTGGGTAATTCAACATTTTATTCACTTTTAGTACTTTTATCTATCAAATTTTTAGCGTCGTTGACTTGCAATCGGTAGAAATTATGACGGATTATCTCTCCTGCATCTATTCTATGGAATTTATCGCTTTGGATTTATTTGGAATTATTGTAATTTACATCCATGACAATCGGCAGTAAGCCCTATCTATGTTTCGTAAAATGTTATGATTAACTTTTGTAATTTATAAAGTTTTGATTTGTTCATTTATTCTTAATGCTAACTTTCGATCAGTGGGTTAATTCTTATTCATGACGCAATTTTTCTACGTTTTTGGGGAATTGTTAATTTATTCGTATCTTTACAGTTTTACCTTTAATTGTCTAATCAATGGAATCATCTCATCTCACTTCCAATTTATGAATTATTTTTACACCTAGTCACTGGGTCACTGTACTTTAAAAGTTATTTATTTCATTCTGTTATTCGGAACTGCTGAATTTAATTAATATTCACTGGGCTTTTTATTACCGGATTAATTTAACTTATTTGATTATTCCAATGTTATACAAATGAATTACTCTAATCTCGTCAATGGGTTACTCGCTAGGAAACTATAATAACTAATGAACCAACTTATGAATTTAGTCACTAGGTTAACGAATAACTTTATCTTTGATTGCATATTCTTGATCAATTGCTTAAAACTTCAATACTTCATTTTATTTTATTATTTTATTTTATTCGTTGTTCATTTCTTGAGGAATTATTTGCAGATTGTTCTAAATTACTTTAATTTTTCAGCCATGAAACATTTTACTTTTCGGTGCTTACAATCTATAGTCACTTAAGTTCTTTAATTACTCTTTGAATTCATGAATTTATTAACGTCTGATGATTTATTAGCGATAAGTTTCATCTAATTTTATTTAAACCTGACTTTAAATTTCTTTTTAGCAATAAATTTTATCCCGTTTTATTTAACATATGCCTTTAAATTACTTTGAAATAAGTTCGACCTAATTTCATCTCGAACCGTTAAGTTAATTTACTTTCAGAAATAAGTTTCATCTAATTTCTTTAATACATGATTTTAATTTATTTTAGAAATAAGTCTAGGTTGTTTTAAATCATTAACACGGAATTGGTTATAACAACGATTTTAGTTTAATTTATCCCCGTACCTTTCCCTTTAATAGACCTTAGGCGCACATTGTGTTTACATTATATTTACTGAGTGCCCACTGGACTACTCGATGTGATGATTTTGAGCCGTGTGTAGTATGATTTTAGGTCGATTTTACAGAAATGAGAAACGAGGAAGCAGCCAGAGACTTCTTCCTTATTTCTTGTTTCTTCTATAGGGATAATATTGACGTTACGACCCCTGCGTTCCGCACGCTGAGTCTTCACGGTTACATATCATTGGCGATTTTCCACGCACTTACATGAATCTGCACTATGTAGATTTTGCTTTCTTGCGTTATGTGCTGGCTGTGGGCCGGAAAAATTTCGACAAAATTGATTTTAGTTTATTCAAATATATAAAAACAATTTATTAATATTAATAATATTTATTAATTATAAACAAATAAACATAATTACCATCCAATGTCAATCCATAAAAATTAAAAATGGCATAATATTGCATAAAAATAAAATTACCTCTCCCCCCACGCCGACATCCAAGCAGAGCTCTACCGAGGTTGCAAGGATGTGACGTGGAGAGAGGGCTCCAAAATGAACATTTCTCACCTAAAAATAAAACTTGAAAATGGTTTTAAACGATTTCAAAAATGGTGTTAAAATGGTTTTATGGTTCTAAAATTGGTTAAGTTCAATGTGAAAATGGATCAGTATTTATACCTATTTTCTGTCCCTAACCTCGCATGTTAAATTTGATGCAGTAAAACAAAATTCGACCTTGTTATTTTCTAGTGAATTCTATTCTTTAATTTTATTATTTTTTGATTTATTTTTTATAATTTTCCATTTAGAATTTTTATTGAATTATTACTAATTCAAATCTTTTGATTTAAGTTTCATTTTCATGAACTTTTATTAATTTTTCAATTTCGTCGAATTTGTTGTGTTTTCTTGTTATGTTTGTGTTGGTATCGTGCAAATCTTGGTGCGTTTTGTTATTATTTTAATTTATTTTTATGTTTATTATTTTATTTTTAATTCTCTTTTTTCTCATATTTGATAGGGTTTAATTGATGTTTCAATAGGTTTATTTAAATTGCATGTTATATTTGCGTGTGTGTTACCGATCCATTAAAACATTTTCCAAGGCCGTTTACGTTCTGGCCCAACAAAACTATATAAAATAAATAAGTTTATCGTAGAAAACATTACTAGTCATTCAAAAACAAATCGTTCATTCATATTTGTTTGAAGTCATAGCATTACTACGATCATATGGATATTTTTTAGGAAAATTACTGGTAAATTGAAATAAAACATTTAAAGAAATAAAAGAACGAATCGTTGTTTAAATAAAACCTTTTAACTCTTCTGAATTTAAATGTAAGGCATAAGAGATCAAAAATTGTAATTTAAATACAAAATACCATTATGATTAAGGAATATAATCAGAAAGAAGATTTTATAACCGTAAGTATAATTTTAACTTATCTTCTGTTTTTAGTATTTATCTTTACTGCTAGTAATCTATGAAAAAACCGGACTCTCAACATTCTTCCTATGAAAATACCTAGTAGGGTGTTGGTTCTTGGGTTACGTTGAAATGGTTCTAAGGGGCTTCGTAGTCCTCATCGATTTTACTTGTGTGTGGTATTCGCTTCAGTCGGAAACTACTTGAAATATACGTAAACAAGTTGAGGCATACCGGTTATATTAAATATCATAACAAAATTTGTTGAGTTCCGTGGAAATGCTATCTTCAGGATTCTTAACGGCCGTAAATGGAAGTCGGTGTCGACTGTTGGGGCTAGATTTTTTGCTTCCATGGAGATCACTTCGGATTCCTGTCTTTGTGGATCATCACTCGTAGCGTCTCTTTGGTATTGAGATTTTAACGATTGAAATCAATATTTTAGACGTTTAGTTCACTTATATATGACTGGGTGTGTATGTTTGGGCAGGCAGGAGTCGGAATTAGAATCAATTTTCTGTCGACATACATGCTGTTGTCAAAGGTCGCGTGCCGATGTATTTCCATTTCTAACTGGGCAGGTGTGATTTTGTCTGCAATTGATTTTGATCGATCGGATTTTAGAGAAATGCCAGGTTGAATATTTTAATAATCGGATTCACCTTATAGGTAATTTACTCTTATATTCTTGTGATTAATTTATTGCCGGTTAATTTTATTGTTGGAAATTTTCGGTGAATTTTGTTTAATGGCAAATAAATAGTTAGTTTGCTGGGATGTCATTACTCATTATGCGTGTTTCCATTCGTGAATTATTAGTGATAACCGATTCAGATTATGTTGTCGATTTCTCTGGTTAGTTTTTAATTATGATTGACGCTACTTTAAGGAAGTACCAATCTTTAGGTCCCGCATCCTCGACAGACCTAGGTGCGCTTCAATTGTGCTCCTCGTTCGATCCCCGTATTTGTACGGTTTACCTTACCTATCATCCGTGGATTACCGTGTCGCCTATTTCTATAGCGAGAAGAAATTTAGGAACGTTTTTCGTGTGATATTCCTCTCATTTATGATTTTATCGATGGTTGTCGTTGTGTGAATTTATTTGATGTATTTTATTTACTTCATTTTTATTTATTGTCGACTATTTTGGAATGGGTTTTTAGTAAGTCATTTAATTCTTAATCGGGAAAGCTTATATTTTAATAATTTTTTGCAACTCCTCTTTTGGCTAATCTTATCCCTCAATATACTGTAGGCTTAGTAATTATATTTTGTCTATTTCTAATAAGTTAATGTTCCCTTATGCTATCTCAATAATATAATCCATAAATAGATAATTGAGACTTTCATATCGATCACTGGCCTCTTCAAGAGTTTTACTTAAGGTAAACGCTAAACCTCATCGTAAAATTTACACGTTTATTTAACTGAGGGTTTATTTTTTTCCTCTTTCTAGTTATTGGTCAGTTATACGATAGCGGCTGTAATTTCGGGGTTTCCTTGTCAATTTACCACTACGGTCGTGGGATTATATTATTGTGAATTTTTATTTGTTTCAACGTAAAAGACGTTAGAAAATTGAAATTGGGTTAAGCTAGGTTTAATTTAAAATCACATATTTTTAGGTTTTCACTATCACAATTTACGAACATAACGATTTTCAGAGTTAATTTCCCAGTCACCTTCCCTTATTTGATCTTAGGTTAAATTGTGTCGATATTAAGAGTTTTCGAGTGCCCACTGGACTACTCGGTGTTTTGATTTTAAGCCGATTTGTATCTTCGTAAGTTAGGTCGAGTTTTCGGGAAATGGGTGATGATGGACTAGCAAAAAGACTATTCCCTCTTCAACCCACTTCCCCTATAAGAAATAATATTGACGTTCCAGCTCCTGCGTTCTCACGCCGTACCCTTCACGGCCACGAACTATTGGCGGGCTTACACTGCACTTACACAGTTCGATTGGTATGTCGATTTTACTATCTTGTAGTGGTGTATCGGCTGTGGGTTGGAAAATTTCGACATAATTCGTTTTGTTTATATTTTAAAATTATATTTGAACATAATTGGCATAATACATCTTTGAACATAACACATCTTTGAATATGACTGGCATACAACATCATCAGATTTCATTACAAACCTTTCCCCACGCCGACGGCCAAACAGAGCTCATATGAGGTTGTTTGTGCGCGACGCGGAGAATGTTTTCGGATATTCCTTCACTTACATTGTAAAATCTTAGGAATAAATTTTTCGGTAAGACGAGTATTCGAGTTTTTAGTTACAAAAACTGATTAAAATTCTGTGAAAATGAATCGGTATATATACCTATTGTACGACCCTAACCGTGCGTGTTAAATTTGATGTGGTTAAACAAAATTTGACCTTGTGATTTTCTGGTATATTCTAATTTTATTATTTTTGTGATTTAATTTGACAATTTTATTTTTTGACTTTTAATTAAATTGTTTCCAATTCAAATTATTTAATTTTAGTTCCAACTTTCGTGGACTTTCGTTTTTTTGGTGAATTGTCAAATTTTGGTCAAATTTTCGTGTTATGTTATTTCTGTGTTTGTTTCGTGCGGATCTTGTTGCACTTTGTTATTATTTTAATTTATTTTTATGTTTTTCGATTTTATATTTTGATTGATTCTTTTTATATTTTGGATTCATTCTCCTGCATCGCTAATTTTTGTTTTCGCTGTCAAGGACCCCTTAAAGTTCGAACTCGACCCTTTTGGATCGATATAGACCACTTTGGGAAACAAAAAATATAACTTACTAATTCCTTATTAAATATTTGAAAATATCTAAAAAGAGAACTAATAAACTACATTTGTAACGAAAATTCAAATTCTAAATCCGGCTCAGGCTAAGGAGAATTCAAAAAAAAATTATTTTTATTTTTACTGAAATTTAATCTTCAATGTAATGTTGTAATTTACCTTTTTACCAAACTAATCTTTTTATTAGAAATTATTTCAAATTTTGTTTAACTTGATACTGTTTCAAGTTAATTTTTGCCGATTTAACAATTATTGAAGATTCATAAAATACAAAATTACAAGTTTCACTACTTACTAAGATTAGAAATTTAGTCAGTAAATAATAAACAATTTATTTTGTTTATTTGTAAATAACTAAATATTATTTTCTGTTACTTTTTTCATAAACTATTTACAACAAGGTCCCAGTCTGGAATCCCATCCGATGTGTAAGAATATAACTAAAATATAAATAATAAATTAAGTTTATAAAATCATGTATTTGAAAGTTGGTGTGGATAAAACATTTTAATCACTCACATTTTTATTAACTGCAACTTGTGAAGATGAGCTATGCTTACTAGATTGCTTTTTGTTAGAAACTCGAAGAAGATCCGCGACCCAATTTTCATACATTTGATCTTCTACGCTGCATTTAATTAATCCGGCTTTTGCTTTGTAAAGGCTACCATTGTCTTCATAGCAAAAATTAGAGCCCAATTTGATTTCCCATATATCTTTATATCGGTCCTCGACTCGACAACGCTTGTAATCTTGAATTCTTTGAACTCTAGTTTCTTGAACCCACCTAGGCTCTAATTTATTAATTTTCAAATGATAATTTTTTTGCGCTAGTTTTTGTGTACGGTCTACATGGTCATATGTGGTCTCTGGAATAGCAAAATAGGTTATTTTGTCTGTTACCGGGCTTATTGTGTTTACATAATAATTTCTATCTTCAGCTTGAATTCCTCTGGAAATCATTTCTTTTACTCTAGTGAAGCCTAAATTTTCGATATCAAAATTAAAAAGCAGAATGTCATCTTTATGTCTCACAATGAATCTAGCTTTATTTTTCATTTTATCTGTTGCTTCCATTTGAAGTTCTTCAAGCAACTTTTTTTGATCTTCTGTCTGATCCAATCTCCTTGATAATTTTAGGTCGATTATACCAGGATATAAATCGAAATCAACATCTTGATATTTAATATATATAACTGAAGTTCCAATATTTGTTTCTGGGCGACTTATAGCTTGTTTTCGTGAAGCTGGACCCGGCTCTCGTTCACGGGCTTTCATAAAAGGTTTTTTATTTTCCATTATTGACAAGCGGCTATTTTTTTTATCTATTGCGTAAAACCTCTTCATTAAATTTAATTTCGTGTTTTTATGATAAAATTTATTTGAATAATACATTTTGGATCTTGACTGAACACATTTATCGTTCTGATTTTCTTCAAAAGTCCGATCTTTCAAGTAAACGGCCTGTAACCTTACATTGATGGGATTAAAAGTCAACAGGTATAACCTCTTATCAAATATATTATTAATATATATTTGACTCAAATTTTCCTTTTGTTCTTTATCCTTTTCCTCTACTGCTTTTACTTCTTCCTCTTCGTCCGTTGCTTCTTCAGCTTCATTACTTACATTTTGATTGATAGCACCGAAATTCTTAATAAAAAGGTTCGGGAATTTATGATTATAATATGTCTTTTTGTAGTTCGCAAACGGACCTTTAGAAGCTTTAATTGAATAATCTAAATAATCATAGAAAGCATGTGAAGCTACATGAAAATTATAATTTTCAATTCTTGGAAACATTTATCATAATAATTTTTTGACTTTGATTATTTCGATTTTCAATATTTTGTTGATTTTTTAAAAATTTAAACAAAAGGATGAATTTTTAATTTTCGTAATTGTTAAAAAATCACGATTCAAAATAAATAAATTTAAATTTAGTTAATCATCCTATAATAAGGCATAGACATTTCGACAGAAATCCTATAACACAGTTTCCATTAAGAAATCCTTCAGCATAAATATTTATGTGAGAGAGGTTCTCAAAGAAATTTCAAAAATTCATGACACTAAATTCTGTTCAAAAATTAATTAATTTAAATTATAAAAAATTGCAACGGCTTAAGCAAATGCACTTCTTTCCGAAAAAAAGTATTGAAGCAAGTTGGTCGGGATTTGTGATTGCTAATGCCATCTTAGTTCTTAAAAATTCTCGATTAAGTTCACAATCATTAATTATTGTTTGTTGGTGTACACGTCTGATTGCACCGGTTGGTGATGATAGAAATAATCAAGTTTATTATTAAAGTATGATGAAAGCTTAATATCATATTTATTTTTTTGCATCTTTTATTACATCTTTGTTTAAGTATAAACCCTTATAATTGGTTTGTATTATCGATTTTTCACACCTAAAATTTTCTCCTTTACTAACAAATCTCATTGCTTCTCCTGAAGATTATGTCATGTATATTTGTTAGGATCGTATGTGAGCTACACGACTAACACAATTGAAAATATAACTACAAAGATTCTACGTGAATAATAACAAAACGAACTCGGTTTACTTCCAAATATTTATTATATAAATAGACAATATATCAGGTTGTTCGGAAAGTTCTTTCGTTTTTATTGTTGAAAATGAAGCACGATTTTTTTAGAGTGTATAAACATTTTATTAAATTACATATTCTCCATTTTGGTCGAATACCGTTTGCAATCTTTCGGACAGGAGATTGATTCCACGCTCATAAAACTTCTGATCTTTGTTAGGAAAAACTGGTCCAAGTGTTGGGCCAGAACGTAAACGGCCTTCAAAAATGTTTAAATGGATCAGAAACACACACGCAAAAATAACACGCAATTTAAATAAACCTACTGAAACATCAAGTAAACCATATAAAATCTGAGAAATAAAAGAATTAAATATAAATTAATAAACATAAAAATAAATTAAAATAATAACAAAATGCACCAAGATCCGCACGATACCTACACAAATACAACAAGAAAACATAACAAATTCGACGAAATTGAAAAAATCAATTAAAGTTCATTAAAGTGAAATTTAAATCGAAAAATTTGAATTAGTAATAATTCAATAAAAATTCTAATTTAAAAATTATTAAAGTAAATCAAAAAATAATAAAAATAAATAATAGAATTTGCTAGAAAATAACAAGGTCGAATTTTGTTTTACTGCATTAAATTTCACATGCGAGAAAAATAGGTATATATACTGATCCATTTTCACATTAAATTAAAACCAAAAACCAATTGTAAAACCATTTTTCAAAATTATTTTGAATTTTGTTTAAAAATCTATTACAAAACCTCTAGATGAGATTTAGTTTTATGTGGAACTCTCTCTCCACGTCACATCCTCGCAACTCGGTAGAGCTCTGCTTGGATGTCGGCGTGGGGAGAGATGTAATTTTCTTTTATGAAATTTTGAATGGAATGGATCAAGTAATTCTGTATTTTGTTTTGATATATATTAATACATATTTATGATGTTAAAATTCGTTTTTCTTAAAATTAACAAAATTTTGTCGAAATTTTTCCGGCCCACAGCCGACACCTATCGCAAGTAAATAAACTATACACACAATTCAGATTCGTGTAAGTGCGTGGAATATCGCCAATGATCTGTGCCCGTGAAGACCCGGCTTGCGGAACGCAGGGTTGGAACGTCAATATTATCCCTATAGATGAACAGAGGAATAAGGAAGAAGTCTCTGGCTGCTTCCTCGTTTCTCCTTTCTATAAAATCGACCAAAAATCATATTACACACGGCTCAAAATCATCTACACCGAGTAGTCCAGTGGGCACTCAGTAAATATAATATGAACATAATGTGCGCCTAAGGCTTATTAAAGGGAAATGGTACGGGGAATAAACTAAATTGAAGTCGTTGAATTATCATTTTTGAAATAAATTAGGTAAAATTATTGGTATAATTAAATAGAATTTACTTTTCAAAGTAATTTGGTAGAAACCATCAAATAAGTAACTTATTAATTCATTTAAGTTATTGATAAAGTAAAGTAACTATAGATTAAAAAATAAAGAAAAATCAAAGTAATTCATTAAATCATTATAATTTAAAAATAGGGTAATTATTGAACCAAAAATTGAAACCGTTGATTAATATTTTTAAATAAATTAGATAAAAGTTATTGGTACAATTAAATCAAATTTACGTTGTTGAAATAAATCAATAGAAATTATTAGATAAGTAATCCATTGATTTAATTAACTTAAACCAAAGTAAAAGCTAAAGTAATTAATAAAATTTTATAATTTAAAAGTAGAAAAATTATTGAACAAAAATAAGTAACTCATCAAATTAAATTATTATCGATTAAAAGTAAACCGGTCATGGAAAAAAAGATAAGTACATTATTGATTAAATTCCATTAATATAATTGCTAAGTAAAATTAAAGTAACCACTGTTTAACAAACAAAATTTTCTTTAATGTACTTCGGAAATTAAAGCAAAAAATTATAAAATCCTTGATTAACAAAATCGATCCGTTGATTAATCTAATAAAAATTGTTGATTAAACCAAGCGATTCATTAATTTAAAAGAACTTGAATAAACTAAATTCATTCTCGGATAGAAGTCGAGTAGACCTTTAAGGAAAATAGAATAAAACTTGATTATCGATAAAAATACTAAAATAATAATTTATTAAATTGAAGAAATTGGCGATTTGACAAATTATAAAAATTTAGGTAACGCGAATGATGGAAATTTAATCTAAATTATTATTAAAGAGACTCTTCGAGTTGAATAAAGTAACTTTCGGGTAAGAGTAGCGGGATTTATTAGTTAGAAACCAAATGTGTTGTTAAGTAACATAAATTCCTGGATAAACATAAAATAACAGAATAAGATAGTTTATTAGTTAGAACAAATTAACACAAATTATGAAAAAATCAAAATTTAACAATCAAAAGTTATATCAATGTTACTGAAAAAATCAAAATTTAACAATCAGAATTTATATTAATATTACATGAAATGTTTAATCAGGAAGGCTTACTACATGATTTTCATTTTTGAATAATAAAAAATTTCCATATAAATTCCAAGTGCAGGAGATGACACCCGCTCGAAAACCACGACGAATTTTTCCTTAAAAGGGTTAATCAAAAAATATTCAACTTAGCCGAAACATATAACTCACCATTCCATGAACGCATGATCTTGAAAATGCACTTGTCTAAAATAAAATAAAGTAGAAAATTACAAGTAATAAAATAAACAACATTCACTTACTGCCATTTCCGTCGATATAAACAATTCACTGTGATCGAATAGTGATTGACATTCACTTCCTGCCATTCAATTCAACCACCAGCACATCCGTCAATATATTTATCGCCGATAATAGAATACGTCATTTGTTTTCACTCGACAAATCATGCACTCATCCAACATCTTAGACGAAGATTTAATCCATCAATCCATGAATATTGTAGAAGACCCTCAGACGCGTAAGTTTAAATAATTTTACTAATCCACTATGATTATGTACGAGCCTTAGAAGCAACCCAACATCGGAATCACGTCATCCACCGATAAGAAGTCCAAGTTTGTAAGAAAACGTTCCAAATTAGAGACACCGATCGAATAAGTCACCCCGATAATACATCATGATACTCCCGTACCAACTAAATCCCAAACAATTGATTAAGCAGGACAACCAATCTTTCACTCATCATTAAGCACCTGCAGCAATCCTAATTGATCTACAGCACCATGAATACACAATTAACAAGTTCTACGTGAGAATCTTAGTCCTGATTACCTAAGAAAATTTGTTCGACGAAAACTAAATCGAAATCAAATCTTGTGGAAATTACGATACCGAATCGGCGACCGTCTCAAGTACTTTCGTCTAAATTCTTCAATCGAATAGTTAGATCATTATACCACATCTGACTTAGGTATTTTAAGAACTAAACACTAAGTACAGATTTTGTAACCATTATAATTGTTTTATTTGTCGAATAAATTAAACGGTGATTATTAAAATCACTTTAGTTCAAAGATACATAAATGTTTAATTATTTAACTATATATAAATGTTTAATTATTTAACTATATATAAAGGTTTAAATATCTAGCTATTATTCCATAAAAAATAGACCACTTCATGTCCGTTCTATCCAGAAAAGGATGAATGTTCAAAAGCATTTATGTAAAGTTTTCTTGAAAATTATTTAGTTATTTTTCTTTTAACTCATATTGATAGTTGAATTTACACATATCTAATTGAATCATTCAAATGTATACAAACTCGAACGGTTAGCAATAGATGAATCCATTTAAGTTAAGATGGTCGACGAACTACATTTTGTTATTTTTCAACATCAGTAAAGATTTCCTCGGATGGCCCGTACGGCATGTGGACGCGTGACCCAGTAACTTAAAGTATCGTTGTTTCTAGTTTCCAAATGCATCGTCAGACTGGTCAGTAACACGCGTTCAACTTCGAGTCCCGTGAGTTTTAACGTATTTGGATTTGAATTAACCCAATCTCTTCTTTAAACGACAAGAAATTTTGTGCAATTTGTGAACCACAAGGTAGTCGTCCCACTCTAAATTATCAAAAGAAATATTGAATGAAAACTGCCAATCTCACTAATTTATTTCCATTCAGGAGAAACAGGAGCTATGATCGAACTCCCTGCCCATGTCGTGGAACAATGGAGGCAGGCATGGAATCGGGTGTATCAAGAGCGATACCCTGACATGCCCGAAGATGACCAATGCGAAGACATATCGCCGGAAGAATTCATGCGGCAGTTCCAGAAGCCGTTTGACGAGCCCAACCCTTCCCAGGACATCCTAACTCAGGCCCAGGAGCTCCTGGAGGGCCTCCTTCAACAACAGCGCCAAGTCGAAGCAGATGTGGCAAGGGCAACAGCACACCTGGCCAACGTCAAAGATGATCTGGTGGCAGGACGGTTAGCCAACAGATATCCACCGTCACCAAGACCAGTTCGGAACCTCAAAAGGCCAGTATTCGTAATCCCTGGCTATTCCCAGAAGAAGGGATCAAGCGATTCCTCGCAGACAATTGACTATTGTGTTAATGATTGAACCTATTGTTATAAAATTAGCATTATAGACCAACTCTCTTCTTTTATTATTATCGTAATTTTATTTCATAAATTTGTTTGAGCTTAAAACTCATTATCATTAATAGTCGTCCTGAAAATTCAACTCTTATTATTCCAGAGATGGACCCCATGCAATTGCTTCAGAACGAACTGACTCAGGCAAGGCAATCCAATAAGAACTTACACGAACAACTTGTTCAATTAGTGCGAGAAACTCAGCAAATAAAAGCAACATGGATCGAGCCCACGAGAATTAAACGATTATACCAAAAACTAACTGCGGCCCAGAAGGGATGGGCAGAAGAAAAGCAGTTAGTGCAGGGTCTAAAAACACAAATCAAGGGGTTAGAGGTAGCGTTATCCGCCTGTCAGGAGGGAGCAGCGGTAACCTACCCTCTAGTCTTCGCTCCTGCTCAATTGGCCTATCGCGAAGCGAAATCTACTCCATCGGCACTCGCAACCACTTCAATCACCTCGTCCACAGCCAGTCGTCGACCTGGGCGGAAGGAGCGGGCTAAACGTCGAGCCGCTCGATCTTCCAATCCGCCAGCAATCCCATAATCTTTAGATAACTAAAACATCATCTATGTATATTGTGGTTTCCATGTACATTTTATTATTTTTAATACATCTTGAGATTTGAAGTAACACTGTAGAAAGGTTAGATAAGTAGTAACTCTTATTTCATGGTTAACCTAAAGTCGATGAAATAAATAGATAAACAATAGAAACTAAAACGCAAGGGGACCAAATAATGTTAAAGCGAGCACAGGTCTTCTATCGACAGCTCGTGAACCCGAGGATTGTCCGAGCAATTATAGTATTAGCAATAGCACTCACTTTTTGCGGGCAATCCACCACTTGAACACATTACCAACGTTGCCTAGCAACGGGTGCCAAGTGGCAATTAGTATCTTTTTGTATGGCGTTACTGGGACAACCATAAAGATAAGCAAGATTTGAGACCCTGTAACCCACCATACAAATTTGGGGGCTCAGCCGGGATCGAATGATTGTTTTTGCAAAGAACCCAAGGAAATACAAGCAAATGTGTAAAGTTTAAATAGAAAATGTCGGGACGACATTTTTGCAAAACCCCAGAGAGATGAGAACCACATGAAACAAAAACCCAGAAAACAACAGATGAAAAACGAACAACCCGACTACAAGATAATGATATAAACAATGAAAAACAACCATGCTGACTACAATTAAAACAACCAACCCATTGATACAACAATTGTTTTGTAAAAACCCCAAAGAAACAAATTATGTTAAAGTTACACAGATATCAACGCTAAAACATTCAACATCCACCAATACTTGACGATAAAACATCCGATAAGTACCAACGACACTCACAAGACACATAAGCAAACAACATATAATTAAAAGGGCAAAATTCGGGATAAAATGAAAGGGGGTAAGTAAGGGAAGTGACGATGAACGGGGGAAAGCAATAGAACCAAGTAGAGAAAGTCAACGATAAGAAAATAAATTACAACGAGTAATGATTAGAATAGTAGTTGATAAAATAAATATTAAAAGACCAAGAATTGAATGAATTTAGTTAATTAGTATCTAAATAAATTTAATGGGTAATTAAAAGAGATTTAATAATTTTAGAGATGGAACCAACAAAAATAATAGAAAAACTAAAGGGCATCCTAAATATCGAAAACGACAATCTTGAGGAATTAATCAATAAGCAAAAATTAATTAAAAGAGCTAAAGAAGATATATCAACGATTTCAAACCTGTACTCCGACGAACATTGCATATTAATAAAATTGATCGATATGGATAAAGACGTAACAACTGAAAGAATATATGAAATTCTATTCATGAGATTGGAGATAACCAAATTTGGAAAAAGCTGGCACAAGTTAATGGAAAAAGTCAAAAATATTGAAGACGAGATTACAACAACAATGAAAGAGCAAACCAAGGCTTATTTGGAATGTTATGCGTGCAAAACAGAGGAAGCACGAGTAATGGTGATACCTTGCGGACACCTGAGTTATTGTCATGGATGCGCACAAGAGTCGCACTGTATGTTATGCCAGCGAAAGATAAAGGACAGATTAACGGTCTACTTCCCATGAATTGTTATGATATGAAATAAATGTGTATTATTCATTATTATTATCAGATGGTGAAATAAATGATTATGTGTAAAATAACGTAAAAATGAATATGCAGTGTTCGTAGATAAAATAACCCGACAACGACAAATAAAGGTAATAGACCAAACACATGAAAGCCGAATTAAGGAAATAATTAAAACACATGCACAGAGACACAAAATATTGGACGGAAAAATTTCGACAACTGAGTTTCCTAGTGTATAATTCTTTTTGTTTTATTGATATTATATTTATTGATACTATATTGAGATAGGACGAGGAAAAATGGTTAACCTGAGCTATCTAATGATAGTACGCTCACCCAAGGGAAACCCTGATCAACCCTACTGAGAAAGGAACTGGTAGGCCAAGTCGCGTATGTCAGCAAGTAACCGGCGAGAGATTGATCACCTCTTTTGGGGAGCTTGTTGATGCGATTACCACAAATTTTGAAGGGGGAGTGAAGAGATAGACCGAGAGGTGAGAGAAAGAGTGCGCACGGAACAGAATTAATAGTTTTGATTAAAGGTACCTGAGATGACTTCTTTTTTTCCCTAGCTGGTGGTGAGGCACCAGAGGACAGCTACGGACTGTCGTGCTCAGGTTGTTATCAGCCAAGGGACTGATGGCGCTGAGCCGTTCGATACAAAAACCCGGATCACACACCGAGTATCGAACGATTCTTTTTTTCGCTGGGAGGAACTCGATACAACAACCCGGATCCCACACCGAGTATCGGGGCCAAACGGTAGGTGAGATGTGAACTAACCGGTAAATGGTTCATACTCAAAATGTCCTACTAAAGCCAGATGAGAGCGGCCGAATTGAGCCGAGAAATCTGATGGAAGGAGCGGGCAGAGATTTGATAGTTTAGTTTGCGCTCCCACATTTAATCGCTTCCTTTTCTTTTCACTATTCGGGAAATCAAGTAAACCGCTTTTGGAACTTGATTGAACGTCTAGGCACTTCCATACTTTTATATTCTCCGAGGTACACAACCCGGATCCCACACCGAGTACCGAGGGAATGTTTTTTTATTGCCCAGCGAGGAGTTTGGTACAATAACCCGGATCCCACACCGAGTACCAAATATCCGAATGGCGGTGAGTAAAGCGTAACCGGAAGAATGCGCGGCCAAAAGACGCCATGGCTTGAGAGTCAGTGTGAGGCCTCAAACATACCCAAAAGTCACTGATGAGCTGAAGTCCGGTGAAACAATGAGAGATAATATGAATAAGACGAATACGAATATGAGTAAAGATGAAATTGATAGAATATGATTATGATTAGATATTAGAGGCCATAGAGTGCCGGATGATTATGATTAGATATTAGAGGCCATAAAGTGCCAGATGATTATGATTAGATATTAGAGGTCATAGAGTGCCGGACGATTATGATTAGATATTAGGGGCCATAGAGTGCCAGATAAGATATGACTTGAGTAAAGATGAAATATGATTACGGATAGATATTACGGTCACAGATGACCAGTAAAAGAGTTAAAGCCGAAGGCCGAAGAGCCAACGGAAATTATAGAGGGCATAGAGCGCCAGCGATTGAGGATTAAGCAAACGAATTTATTTTTGGAGACATAGGAAAAATAATTAATGGATTGAATGAGAGTATGAATATGATGGTTTTATATTATTGATATTATGATATAGATAATTGATACGACTATATAGATAACTGATAAGACTATATAGATAATTGATACGAGATTAATAGATAATTATTACGAGGTATAGATAATTAAAAATAGACTTAAAATGAGGGGGGTGAGTCAGATAAAGAAGACCACCACGATAAATGCGAACAAGGGATGATAACGTATATAGTATGGTAAATGGAGGAGAAATTAGTATAGAGTATAGAATATTGGAGTGTCATTTATTTTTAGAGAATCAATAGCCAAACAAAGCAATCCAAGTCAAGTGCAAAGCAAAGCAAAGGAGAAAACATTTCAGAGCAAACTACAAAGCAAGTGATAATAAAGAAACTTGAATAAACGAGTAGAAAAGAATTTGGAATAAACGTCAAAGTAGTTACGAGCAGATAATCAACCAGAAGTTTCAAAGCAACCAAAGCAAGAGAAGAGAAACTAGCCAAGTAAACGAATAACCGTAAACATTGATAGCATCAGCAACCATACGAGAAGCAAAAGCAAAGAGAATAACGAAAAGAGTTTATTAAAAGCGGAAGAAAAGAAAAAAGTTCGCAACAGTAGAAGTGTCAAGACCGGAGTATCAACTACAGCAGCAACAGGAACCGGCACAGATAGCGGATTGACCGATTTTGAATTTAACAGCAGCGAAGAGAACGAATTACGTAATATCGAGAACCAATTGGCAACAGTAGAATCAGTGAACGAAGAAGAGAATCTAGACAACAATCCAAACATGACAACTTCTACAAGTTCTTCAATACAGGATCCAAATACAATGTTGAACAACAATAATGCAACAGTAGGAGAATTCAGAGAAAAGTTCAGAGGAGAACCGTTCGACGGTAGTCTCAACAAATTAGATACATTCATAAAGGAATTTGAAGTTTATAAAAACATATGTCACTGGACAGACCAAAAAGTAAAAG
This sequence comes from Schmidtea mediterranea, assembly GCA_022537955.1. Classification (NCBI taxonomy): domain Eukaryota; kingdom Metazoa; phylum Platyhelminthes; order Tricladida; family Dugesiidae; genus Schmidtea; species Schmidtea mediterranea. Next base: position 39,989,691 of record CM039680.1, on the reverse strand, counting down.
AGCGACTACCCTTGTATTTGAAAGGGAGCGCACAAGATGTATTTGTAGAAGAAGCGAGAGACGCAACGAAATTGACAACGTGGACAGAGATTAAAGAGTTCCTAATAAAGATATTCGGGATAGAGAAAAAGGGAAATAGTAAGATATTAGACTTCCTACATCGAAAACAAAGACGAGATGAATCGAATGCGGTATACGCATGCGAATTAAAGAAATTGTGTAAAGAAGCCTTCGGAGAAGCAGATTTGCCCGAAGATAAAATGGTAGACGTCTTCATAAGAGGAATCAAGAGGGAAGACATACGAGCCAACCTTGGATGCTTGGCACCAGAAACGTTAGATAAAGCAGTAGCAATCGCAAATAGATGTGAAGCCCATCTAGGACTGGGATATCAAGTGGCAGTCTTGGCCACAGAACCAACAACATCAACAGTCAATGCCAACAATCAAAACAACAATACCAATCCAGCTATGAATCAATTCATTCCAAGAGCACAGCAGATGTTCAAGCCACCAGCAACGAGAAATCCGGAGGATAGAGGTAATAACCAAGTAAGTTACAATAATAATTTCAGGAATAATCCAAATGCAAATGAAAAATGCTCCACATGTCAAAGAATAGGACATCGGTCAGAGAATTGTTTCCGAAACTACAAATGCCAGATATGTGGTAAACGAGGGCATACTGAGAAAATATGTAGACAACTTAATAGCAAAGCATGTTACAATTGTGGTCAACAAGGACACCTCGCAAGACAATGTAACATGAGAGGAGAGTCAAATCAACCAAGACCAAACAATAATTCTACGAGAAATCCACAAATTAACGTGATGCAGGAAATAGACATGCTACGGGAAACACTACAACGAATGCCCATGGAATTAAAAGAGATGATGCAACAAATGCCCACCAATATACAACAACAACGAATCAACGTAATGAGAAGCAATGAGGAGATTCAAGAGCTGCGAACTAGAGAATACCAAGAGCAACAACAAGCTGAATGGCAAAGACTACAAACCGAGGAAGCCCAGGAAATCCAGCAAAGATGGGAAAATCGAAAACAAACCCCGAAAAGAATTAATATGATGAGGATGGAAATTCCAGATGAAATTCACACTGCGGAGCAGTGTGTTGAGAACGAAGGGGGAGGAAATATGATAACCGATAATGAGAAAACAATTGAATTGAATACGATGGAGAAAATAGAGGCCATCAAAGAATTTGCAGAGGAGGAAAAACAGAGACGTCGACAATTAAAAGAAATGACAACTGAGAAATCAGACGAACCAGAAACTCAAGGGAGTAATCGAGCAGAGATGATGATAACGGAGGATCAAAACAAGGAAACATTAGTGTACGAAATAGACGAACTCGAAAATGAAATTATGGCACAAAAGATAGAAAGTACACTCGAAAAAATAAAGCAGGAGGAAGCTGTAGAACAAGAGGAGGATCAATTAAAAGAAAAAGAAGCAATCCTAAAACAAGAGAAAGCAGAACTAAGAAAGAAGGCACTAATATTAAAAATAGACGGAGCGTTAAAGCATTTAGAACAAGAACAAGCACTAGATCAAAAAATAGAAGTGATGGCAAAGAAAGTGCTATCTCAGGAAATGAAAGAGCCAGAATTAAAACTGCAAAGAGATGAGCAGGAAGCATCAACGTCACAAGAAAAAGAAAAGATATCAGAACCAATAATAACAAAAAATCGAATCCAGAGGATATTGCTACAAAAAATAGAAACAAGAATCAGAAAAGAAAAGCCCACGTGGAGTGAAGCTCAAATCGAGAACAGAATAAAAGAGATATGGTTCCAAACAAAAGGGCCAACAAAGATAATGAAAGAAGAGGAACAACCACATATTAATATGCTGAGACGAATACCAGACGACCAAACAGATGAAGATGAAAGCGAAATAAGCAGTCTGGGCGGAGAAATATTTCAGTCATGTGAGGAAAATAAACCATATAAAGATGAATCAAAATCCGAATTGGAAGAAATGGAAACGAGTGTACCAAGAGAAGATGAAACGGAGATATTAAAAGAAATTAACGAGATTGTAGAAGAAGTAGACCGGAATCAAATGTTCTTAAACCTCAGAGATACAACCGCATACAGCAGAATAATGAAACTGATTGCGAAAGGATATCAACAAGATAATGGTACGTTTACGACATCATGGAAAGACATGATAAAAAAGTACCAAGAGAATCTGAAAGAATATGATAGAGAAGAATATCAGGTAATTATTGATTTTTCAGAGATACCGAGACAAATAATAGCAACAAGAGGCGAAAGTACAAACGAGTTGTACGATTGGGTAGTGAAAAAGCTAGGACCCAGTTATAAAAATAAACCTTTATATTACCAAGGAAGGAAAATAAAGCGAGACATACACCTCGCGGATGCTCTAATATGGCCATACGGAATAAATGTGGTAACGTTAAACAAAAATGAAACCGAAGAAACAACAGCGGAAATATGGCAGAAAATTCAAATACTGTACAACAAAGAAATAAAACCCGGATTAGAAAAAGAAAGACAAAAGATAATGAGGCAAAACCAGATAAAAATGACAGAACAAGCAATAGATCAAGCTAGAAAATATATTAATCGATTATCGTTAACGAGACCGATTTCAATGAAAATGTTCGTAGAAGCTGTACGAGACACGGATATTATGAGATTCGATAATGAAAGAACAGATGAGTTGATAGCTAAATACGGAGAGCATCAAAGAGATATGAGAGGAGATGAACCAATAAAGATAAAGATAAAATTACCAAATGATGAAATAAAAGAAATAGTGGTAGATCCCGATTGTCAAATGCATGAATTATACCGACGGATAAACCGAGAAATTATACAACCGATAATCGAAAATAGCGATGACGGCATGGTAGAAGATGTAGCAATAATGTATCACAAACGGCAAATAAGTCCGCGAGAACGAACCCCGATATACGAATTAGGTATATGGGAAGACGGACAAACTATTAATATCATAGCCATGGATGAACCAGAGAGAAAAAATACAACAAAAAAGGAACAACAGATCCAAGAATTTCAAGAGGAAATGAAAAGAAAAATGGACCAAATATTAACTATCTACCAGTTATGGAGACAAGATGCAAAGCTAAGCACAAAATTACAACCGATAGACGATTCACGATGCCGATCAACGCCATGGAAAAAGGTGTATGATGAAAAACAAAAGAGTGGAAATGGAAAACGGAGAGAACCGAACCAAAATGGAGAAAATACATACCAGGAGAAGCGCCAGAAGATGCAGCTAATGAAACCACCTTAGAACTATATGAAGACGAACCATACGAAAATCTACCAGAGGAAATGATAAACGAAATGGAATGGCAACCAGAAGAAGACGAGGAAATAAATGATAGAGCTCGACTAGCCCCATACACATGGAAAATAAGTGGATGGGCAGAAAAAGTAAAATCGGCTGAGGACGAGAAAATCATCGGTATTACAAGTCATCAATTTTATACAGAAATCGGAGGATACCGGATGAAATTGAGAGTGTACCCAAACGGAGATGGAGTAGGGAAAGGAAAATATCTATCAGTATATTTTCTGTTGGCAAGAGGCAGATATGACGGAAAGTTAGAATGGCCATTTAATCGAAAGGTCATAATTTCAATCGCCAAACCCGGGAAATGGGAAGAGCGACACAGCGAAAAATTGGGAGTAGACCCAAGATCTATGATAAGCCAGAAGCCAAAATCCACTGAAAATGTTGCAGGAGGAGTACCACAATTCCTATTGAAAAAATATGTAACACCTCAATTTGTAAAGGATGATACGATATACATCACGATCGAAGTAGAAACAGAACGAGAAATGAAATTGCGAATCCAACAAGAACAAGCGAGACCGCGAATCAGTGTACTCGAAAAACGGATTCCAGGAATAAAATATTTGCCCACAGATATAGACGACCCTGTGGAGGAAGGATTAACAAGATTAACGGAAACGCAAAAATGCAGAGAGTTAGCAGCGATATTGAGAACCGGAGCAAAGAATCAAAGACGAACTGTAACGGATTTAGCAAAATGGATAATCGACTCATGTAACAGAGTAGAGAACTTGCGAAATATAGTAAAGGAAATAGAGGAGTATCGGAGAATGTATGCGTGGTATCCAGAGCAATTCCGAGAGATTATCCGAAAATGGAAACACACCGAATGGGCAGCCGAAACAATAGAGAAGTACAGTTTAAAAATTATGACGCCAGATTTCGAACCAATTGAAAGAGAATTTTATATCACTGCCAAAGTAAGTGAAGTAAAAAAGAGAATACCGTACGAACCGCCATTTCATTTACAATACGAAGGACGATCATTAGACGACGATCTCGAAATTGGAGTTACGCAAATGCAATTGGGGTTAATAAATATATTAACAGTAGCAAAAATTGCGGGTAGAGAACTCAATAAAAGAGAAATCAAAACGAAAACGCCAATAGGACGACAAGAAAGTTTAAATACACCAGAAGTCCCACCTGCAAAAGATGAAGTAATCGTTATCACAACAGGAGATGAAGAGATACTAAATGATCTAAATGATATTGTGGACGAGGAAACAACCAGGAGAATACCGGAATCAAGAGATTTGTTCATGACAGAAAACGAAAACGACATGATAACAGATGAACTAGACGAGCTAGTATGTGCTCAAAGACAACCAGTTGAAATTATAGAGCCAGATACCGAAGAGGAAAACAAAAAGAAAGAGAGAAGACGCCGAAGCTCGACAGGAGACGAATGGGACAACTGGATAAACGAACGAGGAGCTACAACATCTAGAGAAACGGCGGATGAACAACCCAAACGAAAAGAAACAGGTACGGCAATGGAAAGGAAATCTAGAGGACGACCGAAACTTGATAAACCGGCTCCAGAAAGAAAAACCAAGGAACAAATGCAGATGGATCAATTGACAACGAAATTAAACAAGCTTAGTCAAGTGACAAAGCAGTTACAAGGAAAATTAAAGGGTCAAGAACAAGGAGCAAAGTGGATCAACAGATTAATAACTGATATGATGGGATTAGCAAATCCAGAAATAAAGAGAAATTTAAAACTCAATAATATCGGAGCGGAAGCGAAGCAGCTTTGGGGCAGCAATAAAGCCAATAATAAATAAAATCATGGACAACAAAGTGCGAACCACAACCAAAGATCCAGAGGAATTGCTGTTGATAATAAATCACCTGACAAAACGATCAGACGATCCAAATAGATATTTGGTAGGAATGGCATACCTGATGTACAATACGATAGCGATATACAGAAAGCGAACTCCAAGATACAACCCAAACGGATATGAATTTGCGATAACAGACATTATCAGGAAAGTAATTGAACCATTCATCTAGACTCAAGGTGGATGGCAAGCTTTTATAAATCTGGTAAGTAAAGATGATCAAACCGAGATGATGCAAACAAAGTTGAAAGAGTTATTAACAGAATTCGAAACAACAATTAATGCAAGCGACCCAAAGACAGCCCGAAAAGGAATGAATGCGATAATCACTACAATACTCATATGGATGATGTGCGTAAAAGGAGTAGAACCGTTTGTAGTATATGATTGTGATAACATAAAGATTGGTGATAAATACTCACTAAAAGAAACAGAAGAGTGCAAAGCAGCAAACCCCGGCAAATTGCAGACAACGGCAACAGCAGTATCATATAATGTATATCAAGAGGTAGACTTCATTAAACAGAAATCAAAGAATGCTCGGTAACGCGGAAAATTGTGGCATTCCATTGCGGACATCACTCACATTCAACAATTATAGAAGCTGGAACGGAAACAACAGTGGTTTCGATAACGCGGAGCGAATGTGAAGAAGGATTCACGACAGGACGCATCTCAATAGCTGGACGAGTGAATGTAGCAGCCGAGGAAGGAAAGATAAAAACTACCCGAGTATACGCTGCCGGGAGAATAACGGCTGGAGACGGAACATGCCAAGGAGGAGAGTACACCCTATTGAATCAATTAGTCAAAGGAGTAGTAGTGATTGAAAGCTACCAAGTAAAGTTGGAGAAATACCAAGGATATTTTGATCCAGATACACAAGCAATGAAGAAGTACCCTCAATGCCTGGCAACAGATAGATCATGCAATACGGGAATGTCAACGATCGTATACCACGCCGATACCAGAACTTGCAGACTCACCTTATTGAAAAGCGCAATATTTGATGAAGTGCAAGGACGAGTGCACAGCGAAACAGAAACTAACACACAAAAAAGCGCATTAGATGAATTACGGAGAACCGGAAGAATCGGAAAAACCCACAATTACCACAACTATCGGATCAGAGGTCACGCCAACAGTAGTAATATCGACCGATACCACTATCGGAATGAGATTCATAAAGGGGCGAATGGTGAGCAAATGTGACGAAATGGTAGCTAGTACAAATTATAAAGGAATATTCTTATCGCGAACAGCAATACCGAACGCAAAAGCGCAAATAGACCCCAAAGATGTGAAACTATATCTCTATATAAATAACAAGATGGATTTCTTATATCATAAAGGACTGGCATCAACAGAAAAAATATACTACGATTTAGTTAAAAATGATTGTATCCTGAACAGAGAAATATTGAAAACAAAATTAGCAATGGCAATCACGAATCCAGATAACGCAATTCCGCTACTACCACTCCAAGAAGGATATTTCGGAAGAATCGTTGGAGAAGTTATGTATACCTATAAATGTGAAAAGACAATTGCAAAATTGCCAGAAAATTCAACAATTCCAAGAGATAAATGCATAAACGAGTTAGAAATAATGCATAAAGGGAAAATCAGATTCGCTCAACCAGTAACAAGGATGATAAATCCAGAAAAATTCGTACCTAATATGTTCAGTTGTAGCAATGTATATGGACCATTATTTGAAATAAGAGACGGAAGTTGGTTACAATTTCCAACTCGAGTAATAGTAGCACCTCCAAAAATATTTGGACTTACAGAATTGGCCAGCGAAGCAGAATTCAAACCAGTAGATATATCACAAAGTGGGATATACCAAACAAAAGATCTGGAACGAGCCAGAGAACATTTATTATTTCCAGCACAAAGACAAGCAATATTATCCAATATTTGTAACGATAACGGGAGGTAACAACTATGGAGAGAAACCCAACTATGAACTGTTGTTATCGCCAGATCATTTTCAACACGCTACAGCAAATATGATGAAAGCCATGTGGGGAAGATTCTTAATCTTCGGACAAATGATGGCAGGAATTTTAGGAATAATACTCATCATTCAAATCGTAAGAGTAATCTTAACACAAATGTTAGCATGTTTCGATATTTACAAAAGGGAAAGGAAAATCAACTGGAAAATGGCAATCGGATTCTTACCGTTTTTAGCAAAGACAATGGTGTTACATGGACACTCAAAAGATATTCACAAGATAAAAAGGTTAGTAGGAATCCTAACTAAAATGAATGGTACTGATGAAGAAGTCGGACGAAAATTCAAAGCAATAATGAGACTAGAAGCCGAGAAAACCAGAATGAAACGGCAGAAAACGAGTAACTGGAAACGATGGATAAACTTCAAAGATGATAGCAGCGATAACAGCGACAATGACGAAAATCAAGGAGGAATGCAGATGCAAACTCAAGAGCAACTCAAACAATGGGAAAATCGAAAGACAAGACATAGTGGAAATTATAATCATCCACCACCAGTATACGAATGTCTAAAGAAAACAACAAAAGCAGTAGAGAGAAATATGCCGGTGGATAGACAAGTTCCGATACCAAGACCAACAACACTACGAAACATTTATCCTGTACCATACGAACCCAATTGGGCAGACTTAGTACCAAGAACCAGCCAAAGATCAAGAAGTGTGGATCAAGATCCAGAAACCCGAACTATAGCTATGTTGCAAACGTTAGCTGGACCAACATTAACGATACCTATAGAGATAAATGGAGTAGAAATAAAAGCAATGATTGATACCGGAGCAAACATCTCAGCAATAAAAATGGATAAAATACCAGGAAGATTGTGGCCATGTATAGAAGAAGCTAACATGGATGTGATAACCTGCAGCAAAGAATCGGTAGCAGTCATCGGAAAAATCTGGTCGATAATTGAATATAAAAATGTAAAAATCAATACGTATTTAGCAGTCATCAGGAGATTGAGCGCAGACTGTATAATTGGAACAGATCTCATGCCGGAATTATTAAAAGAGATAATAATAGATCTAGGATCGATGGAGTTGAGAGATAAAACCGGACGAATATGTATGTTGAAATCAGAAGTGAGATGCTCAGAGAAAATAGTGGTGCCAGGGCGCACACAAATGATTTGTTACGTAAAAGTGAACGAGGAAACCAGAGGTGAAATGATTTTCGAACCTAACCACAAATTCGAGAAAAAGAAAGAACTGCCATTAGCCAGAGAGATAGTGTATATAAATGACAACAGTGAAATTCCAATCAACATTACAAATTTTGACGAGGAAGACAAAGTCATTTACGAAAACGAAAGATTGGGGAAATTAACACCGATGATGGATATAGAACTTCCAACAGCAAAAACTGAAGGAACTGAGGAAGAATTATGGACTATCGACAGTCAGCTACTAAACGAAGCTGAAAAAGAGCAACTACAAAAACTGCTAATGGAATTCAAAGATATATTTGCAGCATCTGACTTAGATCTCGGTACAAGTGATGTAACACAACACACGATACCACTAACAGATGATACCCCAATAACACTACGGCCATATCGATTGGCAGAAGCTCAAAAATCAGTAGCAGAAAAGGAAGTTCAAAAGATGTTAGACGCAGGAGTAATCGAACCAAGTTGCTCACCATGGCAATTCCCAGTGGTCATGGTAAAGAAAAAGGACGGAACACAACGGTTCTGTATAGATTATCGACGACTCAACGCGGTAACAAAACGAGATACATACCCGTTACCGGACATAAATGAAATGTTACAAACATTACACGGAGCAGCTTATTTTACATCGCTAGACTTAAAAAGTGGTTATTGGCAAATAAAAGTCAAAGAGGAAGACAGAGAGAAAACTGCTTTTACAATCGGAAAAGATCTATATCAATTCAAGAAATGCTTTCCGGATTAATAACGCAACCAGCTTCAAATTTCAAGAGATTATATGAACTTGTACTCACGGCATCAACAATGTATGGTATATATTGGATGATTTGTTAATTTAATTTCTCGCGAAACCTTCGAGCAACACCTAAAAGATATCCGAAATGTATTCGTTCGATTGAGACAATGGAAATTAAAATTGAAACCATCCAAATGCGATTGGGCAAAGGAAAAAGTACCTTCTTAGGACACATTGTGTCAGCAAAGGGCAAAGAACCAGACCCAAGAAACATTGAAAAGATAAAGAATGCCCATACCAAAGACAGTCACGCAAGTGCAGGAAATTTTTAGGCCTAGCGGATATTAATCGAAAGTTCATCAAGAGTTATGCAAACTATTGCGACCATACAAGAACTAACAAAAAAGATACCCCGTATATAGGGAAAAAGTACAAACCAACAGCATTTGAAAACTCAGAGATAAACTGATATCAGCACCAATACTCGTGACACCCGGATTTCAAGAACGCATTTTTGTTAGCGACGGACGCAAGTGGATATGCATCGGGAGCAGTCCTAGGACAATGGGATGACGAGAAAAGAGAACGAGTTATTGGATATTATAGTCGAACATTCAAGAAACATGAAAGATATTATTCTGTGACTGAAGAAGGCATTAGCAATCAAATCCCAGCTATTAAACACTTCAAATTTTGTTATGGGGTCACGAAAATATAATATCACTACAGATCATCAACCATTAGTATGGTTGGGCCAACACAAAAGAAGCCTCGAGTAGATTGATGAGAGGCAATGCCAGTTGCCCAAAGAATACTCCCGTATAATCAAATTCCAAATCGGGAAAAGCAACGCCTACGCAGATTTGTATGTCAGATTCGTATTTGAGACTAATGGATCACAATGTAAAGACGAATATTGCAGATTATCGCAGAGATATCGATTTTACAAAACTGAGAAATGAGCAGAAAGAAGACGGAGGATTTAAAAAAATAATGAATTCATGGAAACTACGATATGAAATCTTCGAAACAACAAGCAACTAAAAGAGCAATATGGAAAAACACAGACAATCGATATACAAATGGGAAAAGGGATGGTTATTACGATGGTATGGCGAGACGACTTTTGCTTACCAGAAAAGTAGACGAAAGAGGTATTTAATGCAATACCACGACGGGAACTTGGAGACACATGTCAGGCAAAAAGACGGAAGCAAGGCTGCGCCAAAAATATATTGGCCAAATACGGAGAGGACACGTAATAAGAAGGAATAAAAGATTGTCTGATATGAAGCAACGAGAAAAAGCACAGTAAGCAAAATTGAAAGCACCATTAAGCCAATGCCGATCCCAAACCAGAACCATGACGATGATTGCAATGGATGTAGTAGGATCCATTACCCAGAAACCAACGATGGAAAATAATTTACATATTGGTAGTGGACAGATTATTTGTCAATCCCGGAAGCATCGCGATACCAGATCAAAAAGCCTAGAAACAATAGCGAGAATTCCTGGTAGAAGAAATATCGTAGATATGAACACCCAAACAGATCCTGACTGATCAAGAACCAACTTTATGGAGCGAAATATAGAGGAAGTAACGCAATTACTTCAGAATTGCCGAAAGTTTGAGAAACGTCGCCTTACCATCCACAACAAATGGACAAACCGAACGATTCAATGCATAACTAATAGGAAATGATTCAGAATATGTTTTAAGCAGACTCACCAAAAAGAATTGGGATAGATATAAATCTATGCTAATGGCTTATAGAATGTCAATACATTCAGCAAACGAAAATGAGTCCATTCAAATTGACTGTAGCGGCAGAGAGTGAATCAACATGCGATAGACCTAGAATATCCACGCACCGATATCACAAGTACATGGAATTGATGATTTACGTAACAGGGTTCAAGGAGAATGAATGCAAGAGATCTGAAAAACCAGCAAGGTATGAATATTAGATTTAATCAAGAAAGCATTAAAGAATTTGCAAACGATAAAAAGCGAGACGTACGCGAGCATAATTTTCAAGGTCGGAGCGAACTGGTAATAATGCAACACCAAAATTAATCCAGGAGTAGCCAGAAAACTACAAAGAAGTGGTAAAGGACCAATATGGATAATGTATGTAAACGAAAACAATGCCTCCGAGTAAATTGGTCAACAACCACCTCACCAGACCTATTTACGTAAACAAAGCAGATGTAAAGCCGAATACCTAGAACAATAACAGAGAACCAGAAATCGAGGTATGCAAACCAGATCACAAACTTCAACAACTGAGTATAAACGGACTAACATAAATGAGTCGAAAGATAGAAGCGACAGCAAAAAAAAACTGTGGAAGAACCTAAACCAGATGAATCCAAAAACTCTAAACGCGACCCAAGACATGTAGATAAGATGGAAGATAATAGTAAAAAGCATCAGAGAAATAATGCCAGAATGTTGAAGGGAAAGGCATGCGATTGAAAGTATAAACAAGGAGGAAAAATCGCAATGATTAATGCCAAAGGAGCTGGAAGTCCACCAGAACATGGATCGTATCAAGGAAAAGCATACCCATGATCTTCACTATGGCAGATGTAAGAAAGGAAAAGTACCTTTACATATTGCAGTCGCAACACAGAAACACTCAACGGATAATGGATATAATTCAACTTTCATGCAGAAATGTGGACACACTCAAACAACCAAACGAAGAGAGGACAGAACACCAATTAATGTTTGCAGAGCAGCAGATGTCTTCTACTATTGTACACAGTTCTGAGAGAACTACTAAAAACAGGATCATTCGTTAAAGAGAAAGGCATAATGGAGAGAATAATTACTAACACTATGCACTGAAATCAAGACAGGCAACGGCAGTAAATTTATAATCAGTAATGCGACAATTAGAGAGAGAGAAATGAAATGGGCAAAACTAATTCAAACTTTATGGGAAGCTATCGATGGCCAAACAAGGACGAAGCAGCAGCCAATCTGAAATGAAATGGACTTATGAAGGTTCAGATATCAGAACAATAATAAACAAAAAATCGAATCCAGAGAATATTGCTACAAAAAAATAGAAAACAAGAATTCAGAAAAGAAAAGCCCACGTGGAGTGAAGCTCAAATCGAGAACAGAATAAAGAGATATGTTCCAAACAAAAGGGCCAACAAAGATAATGAAAGAAGAGAACAAACCACATATTAATATGCTGAGACGAATACCAGACGACCAAACAGATGAAGATGAAAGCAAAAAATAAGCAGTCTGGGCGGAGAAATATTTCAGTCATGTGAGGAAAATAAACCATATAAAGATGAATCAAAATCCGAATTGGAAGAAATGGAACGAGTGTACCAAGAGAAGATGAAACGGAAGATATTAAAAGAAATTAACGAGATTGTAGAAGAAGTAGACCGGAATCAAATGTTCTTAAACCTCAGAGATACAACCGCATACAGCAGAATAATGAAACTGATTGCGAAAGGATTCAACAAGATAATGGCTTACGTTACGACATCATGGAAAGAACATGATAAAAAAGTACCAAGAGAATCTGAAAAATATGATAGAGAAGAATATCAGGTAATTATTGATTTTTTCAGAGATACGAGACAAATAATAGCAACAAGAGGCGAAAGTACAAACGAGTGTACGATTGGGTAGTGAAAAAGCTAGGACCCAGTTATAAAAATAAACTTTATATTACCAAGGGAGGAAAATAAAGCGAGACTTACACCTCGCGGATGCCTCTAATATGGCCATACGGAATAAATGTGGTAACGTTAACAAAATGAAACCGAAGAAACAACAGCGGAAATATGGGCAGAAAATTCAAATACTGTACAACAAAGAAATAAAACCCGATTAGAAAAAGAAAGACAAAAGATAATGAGGCAAAACAGATAAAAATGACAGAACAAGCAATAGACAAGCTAGAAAATATATTAATCGATTATCGTTATACGAGACCGATTTCAATGAAAATGTCGTAGAAGCTGTACGGAGACACCGGGATATTATGGATTCGATAATGAAAGAAACAGATGAGTTGATAGCTAAATACGGAGAGCATCAGAGATATGAGAGAGCATGAACCAATAAAGATAAAGATAAAATTTACAAATGATGAAATAAAGAAATAGTGGTAGATCCGATTGTCAAATGCATGAATTATACCGACGGATAAACGAGAAATTATACAACCGATAATCGAAAATAGCGATGACGGCCATGGTAGAAGATGTAGCAATAATGTATCACAAACGGCAAATAAGTCCGCTCGAGAACGAACCCCGATATACGAATTAGGTATTAGGAAGACGGACAAACATTAATATCATAGCCATGGATGAACCAGAGAGAAAAAATACAACAAAAAAGGAACAACAGATCAAGAATTTCAAGAGAAATGAAAGAAAAATGGACCAAAATATAACTATCTTACCATGTTATGGAACAAGATGCAAAGCTAAGCACAAAATTACAACCGATAGACGATTCACATGCCGATCAAACGCCATGGAAAAAGGTGTATGATGAAAAAACAAAAGAGTGGAAATGGGAAAACGGAGAGAACCGAACCAAAATGGAGAAAATAATTACCAGGAGAAGCGCCAGAAGATGCAGCTAATGAAAACCACCTTAGAACTATTATGAAGACGAACCATACGAAAATCTACCAGAGAAATGATAAACGAAATGGAATGGCAACCAGAAGAAGACGAGGAAATAAATGATAGAGCTCGACTAGCCCCATACACATGGAAATAAGTGATGGGCAGAAAGTAAAATCGGCTGAGGACGAGAAAATCATCGGTATTACAAGTCATCAATTTTATACAGAATCGGAGGATACCGGATGAATTGAGAGGTTACCCAAACGGAGATGGAGTAGGGAAAGGAAATATCTATCAGTATATTTTCTGTTGCAAGAGGCAGATATGACGGAAAGTTAAGAATGGCCATTTAATCGAAAGTCATAATTTCAATCGCCAAACCCGGGAAATGGGAGAGCGACACAGCGAAAAATTGGGAGTAGCCCAAAGATCTATGATAAGCCAGAAGCCAAAATCCACTGAAATGTTGCAGGAGGAGTACCACAATTCCTATTGAAAAAATATGTAACACACCTCAATTTGTAAAGGATGATACATATACATCACGATCGAGTAGAAACAGAACGAGAAATGAAAATTGCGAATCCAACAAGAACAAGCGAGACCGCGAATCAGTGTACTCGAAAAACGGATTCCAGGATAAAATATTTGCCCACAGATATTAGACGACCCTTGGAGGAAGGATTACAAGATTAACGGAAACGCAAAAATGCAGAGAGTTAGCAGCGATATTGAGAACCGGAGCAAAGAATCAAGACGAACTGTAACGATTTAGCAAAATGGATAATCGACTCATGTAACAGAGTAGGAAACTTGCGAAATATAGTAAAGGAATAGAGGGAGTATCGGAGAATGTATGCGTGTATCCAGAGCAATTCCGAGAGATCATCCGAAAATGGAAACACACGAATGGCAGCGAAACATAGAGAAGTACAGTTTAAAAATTAGACGCCAGATTTCGAACCAATTGAAAGAGGAATTTTATATCACTTCCAAGTAAGTGAAGTAAAAAAGAGATAATACGTACGAACCGCCATTTCATTTACAATACGAAGGACGATCATTAGACGACGATCTCGAAATTGGAGTTATGCAAATGCAATTGGAGTTAATAATATTAACAGTAGCAAAAATTGCGGGTAGAGAACTCAATAAAGAGAAATCAAAACGAAAAAACGCCAATAGGGCGACAAGAAAGTCTAAATACGCCAGAAGTTCCACCTGCAGCAGATGAAGTAATCGTCATCACAACAGGAAGATGAGAGATACTATGATCTTAATATATTGTGGATGAGGAAACAACCAGGGAGAATACCGGAATCAAGAGATTTGTTCATGACAGAAACGAAAACGACATGATAACAGTATGAACTAGACGAGCTAGTATGTGCTCAAAGACAACCAGTGAAATTATAGAGCCAGATACCGAAGAGGAAAACAAAAGAAGAGAAAGACGCCGAAGCTCGACAGGAGACGAATGGGACAACTGATAAACGAACGAGGAGCTACCAACATCTAGAGAAACGGCGGATGAACACCCAAACGAAAAGAAACAGGTACGGCAATGAAAAGGAAATCTACGAGGACGACCGAAACTTGATAACCGGCTCCAGAAAGAAAAACAAGGAACAAATGCAGTGATCAATTGACAACGAAATTAAACAAGCTTAGTCAAGTGAAGCCAGTTTACAAGGAAAATTAAAGGGTCAAGAACAAGGAGCAAAGTGGATCAACAGATTAATAACTGATATGATGGGATTAGCAATCCAGAAATAAGAGAAAATTAAAACTCAATAATATTCGGAGCGGAAAGCGAAGCAGCTTTGGGCAGCAATAAAGCCAATAATAAATAAAAATCATGGACACAAAGTGCGAACCACAACCAAAGATCCAGAGGAATTGCTGTTGATAATAAATCACCTGACAAAACGATCAGACGATCCAAATAGATATTTGGTAGGAATGGCATACCTGATGTACAATACGATAGCGATATACAGGAAAGCGAACTCCAAGATACAACCCAAACGGATTTGAATTTGCGATAACAGACATTATCAGGAAAGTAATCGAACCATTCATCTAGACTCAAGGTGGATGGCAAGCTTTTATAAATCTGGTAAGTAAAGATGATCAACCGAGATATGCAAAAAAAGTTGAAGAGTTATACAGAATTCGAAACAACAATTTAATGCAAGCGACCCAAAGACAGCCGAAAAAGGAATGAATGCGATAATCACTACAATACTCATATGGATGAGTGCGTAAAAGGATAGAACCGTTTTGTAGTATATGATTTTGATAACATAAAAGATTGGTGATAAATACTCACTAAAAGAACAGAAGAGTGCAAAGCAGCAAACCCCGGCAAATTGCAGACAACGGCAACAGCAGTATCATATAATGTATTCAAGAGGTAGACTTCATTAAAAACAGAAATCAAAGAATTGCTCGGGTAACGCGGAAAATTGTGGCATTCCTTGCGGACATCACTCACATTCAACAATTATAGAAGCTGGAACGGAAACAACAGTGGTTTCGATAACGCGGAGCGAATGTGAAGAAGGATTCACACAGGACGCATCTCAATAGCTGGACAGTGAATGTAGCAGCGAGGAAGGAAAGATAAAAACTACCCGAGTATACGCTGCCGGGAGAATAACGGCTGGAGACGGAACATGCCAAGGAGGAGAAGTACACCCTATTGAATCAATTAGGTCAAAGGATTAGTAGTATTTGAAGCTACCAAGTAAAAGTTGGAGAAATACAAGGATATTTTGATCCCGATACACAAGCAATGAAGAAGTACCCTCAATGCCTGCAACAGATAGATCATGCAATACGGGGAATGTCAACGATCGTATACCACGCCGATACCAGAACTTGCAGACTCACCTTATTGAAAAGCGCAATATTTGATGAAGTGCAAGGACGAGTGCACAGCGAAAACAGAAACTAACACTACAAAAAGCGCATTAGATGAATTACGGAGAACCGGAAGAATCGGAAAACCCACAATTACCACAAACTATCGGATCAGAGGTCACGCCAACAGTAGTAATATCGACGATTACCACTAGAATAAGAGATCATAAAGGGCGAATGGTGAGCAATGTGACGAAATGGTAGCTAGTACAAATTATAAAGGATATTCTTATCGCGAACAGCAATACCGAACGCAAAAGCGCAAATAGGACCCCAAGATGTAAACTATATCTCTATATAAATAACAAGATGGATTTTCTTATATCATAAAAGGACTTGGGCATCAACAGAGAAAATATACTACGATTTTGTTAAAATGATTGTATTCTGAACAGGAGAAATATTAAAACAAAATTGGCAATGGCAATCACGAATCCAGATTAACGCAATTCCCTACTTACCACTCCAAGAAGGATATTTGGAAGAATCGTTGGAGAGTCATTGTATACCTATAAATGTGAAAAGACAATTGGCAAAACTACCAGAAAATTCAACAATTCCAAGAGATAAAATGCATAAGACATTAGAAATAATGCAAAAGGAAAATCGATTCGCTCAACCAGTAACAAGGATGATAATCCAGAAAATTCGTACCTAATTGTTCAGTTGTAGCATGTATATGGACCATTATTTGAATAAGAGACGGAAGTTGGTTACATTTCCAACTCGAGTAATAGTAGCACCTCCAAAAATATTTGGACTTACAGAATTGCCAGCGAAGCAGAATTCAAACCAGTAGATATAGCCACAAAGTGGGATATACCAAACAAAAGATCTGGAACGAGCCAGAGACATTTATTATTTCCAGCACAAAGACAAGCAATATTATCCAATATTGTAACGTAACGGAGTTAACAACTATGGAGAGAAACCCAACTATGAACTGTTGTTATCGCCAGATCATTTTCAACACGCTACAGCAAATATGATGAAGCCATTGGGGAGATTCTTAATCTTCGGACAAATGATGGCAGGATTTTAGGAATATAGTCATCATTCAAATCGTTAAGAGTAATCTTAACACAATGTTAGCATGTTTCGATATTTACAAAAGGAAAGGAAAATCAACTGGAAAATGGCATCGGTATTTTTACCGTTTTTAGCAAAGACAATGGTGTTACATGGACACTCAAAAGATATTCACAAGAATAAAAGAGTTAGTGGAATCCTAAACTAAAAGAATGGTACTATGAAGAAGTCGGACGAAAATTCAAAGCAATAATGAGACTAGAAGCGAGAAAACCAGATGAAACGGCAGAAAACGTATAACTGGAAACGATGGATAAACTTCAAGATGATTAGCAGCGATAACACGACAATGACGAAAATCAGGAGGAATGCAGATGCAACTTCAAGAGCAACTCAAACAATGGGAAAATCCGAAAGACAAGACATAGTGGAAATTATTAATCATCCACCCCAGTTAGAATGTCTAAAGAAAACAACAAAAGCGTAGAGAGAAATATGCCGGTGGATAGACAAGTTCCGATACCAAGGACCAACAACACTACGAATCATTTATCCTGTACCATACGAACCCAATTGCGCAGACTTAGTACCCAAGAACCAGCCAAAGATCAAAGTGTGGATCAAGATCCAGAAACCCAACTATAGCTATGTTGCAAACTTAGCTGGACCCCAACATTAAACGATACCTATAGAGATAAATGGAGTAGAAATAAAAGCAATGATTGATACCGGAGCAAACATTCTCAGCAATAAAAATGGATAAAATACCAGGAAGATTGTGGCCATGTATAGAAGAAGCTAACATGGATTGATAACTGCAGCAAAGAATCGGTTAGCAGTCATCGGAAAAATTCTGGTCGAATAATTGAATATAAAAATGTAAAATCAATACGTATTTAGCAGTCATTTCAGGAGATTGACGCGCAGACTGTATAATTGGAAACAGATCTCATGCCGATTATTAAAGAGATAATAATAGATCTAGGATCGATGGAGTTGAGAGATAAAACCGGGACGAATATGTATGTTGAAATCAGAAGTGAGATGCTCGAGAAAATAGTAGTGCCAGGCCGCACACAAATGATTTGTTACGTAAAAGTGAACGAGGAAACCAGAGGTGAAATGATTTCGAAACCTAACACAAATTGAGAAAGAAAGAAACTGCCATAGCCAGAGAGATAGTTGTATATTAAATACAACAGTGAAATTCCAATCACATTACAAATTTTGACGAGGAAGACAAAGTCATTTACGAAAACGAAAGATTGGGGAAATAACACCGATGATGGATATAGAACTTCCAACAGCAAAAAACTGAAGGAACTGAGGAAGAATTATGGCACTATCGACAGTCAGCTACTAAACGAAGCTGAAAAGACAACTACAAAAACTGCTAATGGAATTCAAAGATATATTTGCAGCATCTGACTTAGATCTCGGTACAAGTGATGTAACACAACACACGATACCACTAACAGATGATTACCCCAATACCACACGGCCATATCGATTGGCAGAAGCTCAAAAATCAGTAGCAGAAAAGGAAGTTCAAAAGATGTTAGACGCAGAGGAGTAATCGAACCAAGTGCTCACCATGGCAATTCCCAGTGGTCATGGTAAAGAAAAAGACGGAACACAACGGTTCTGTATAGATTATCGACGACTCAACGCGGTAACAAAACGGATACATACCCGTTACCGACATAAATGAAATGTTACAAACATTACACGGAGCAGCTTATTTTACATCGCTAGACTTAAAAAGTGGTTATTGGCAAATAAAGTCAAAGAGGAAGACAGAGAGAAACTGCTTTTACAATCGGAAAGATTTATATCCAATTAAGAAAATGCCTTTCGGATTAACTACGCACCAGGCTTATTCAGAGATGTATTGAATTTGTAACTCACGGCATAAACAATGTAATGGTTATATTGATGATTATTAATTTATTCTAGCACCTATCGAGCAACATTCTAAAGATATCGTAATGTATTCGTTCGACTTGAGACAATGAATGTAAATTAGAACCACAAAATGCGATTGGGCAAAAGAAAAAGTCACTTCTTAGAAGGACAATGTGTCAGCAAAAGGCAAAGAACCCAGAACCAACATAGATGAAAAGATAAAGAATTCCCCAGGCACCAAAGACAGTTAGCAACGCTAAGTGCAGATTTAGGCTCTATGCGGATTATTATCGAAGTTCATCAAGAGTTATGCAACTATTGCGAAACCAATACAAGAACTAAACAAAAAAAGATACCCCGTTATATGGGAAAAAGTACAACAGACAGCTTTTGAAACACTCAGAGATAAAACTGATATCAGCACCATACTCGTACCACCCGATTTCAGAAACCATTTTTGTTAGCGACGGACGGCAAAATTAGTAATAGATATGAATTGGGAGTGTCATTTATTTTTTAGAGAATCAATGCCAAATCAAAGCAATCCAGTCAAGTGCAAAGCAAAGGCAAAGGAGAAAAATTTCAGAGCAAACTACAAAGCAAAGTGATAATAAAGACAACTTGAATAAACGATATTGAAAGATTTGAAGTAAACGTCAAAGTAGTTACGGAGCAGATTAATCAACCAGAAGTTTCAAAGCAACACAAAGCAAGAGAAGAGAATTAGCCAATTAAACGAAATGAACCGTAAACGATTGATAGCTCAGCAACCTTACGAGAAGAAAGCAAAGAGATAAGAAAAGAGTTTTATTAAAAGCGGAAGAAAAGAAAAAAGTTCGCACAGTAGAAGTGTCAAGTAACCGGAGTATCAACTACAGCAAGCAACAAGGAACCGGCACAGATAGGCGATTGACCGAGTTTTGAATTTAACAGCCAGCGAAGTAGAACGAATTACGGCTAAATTCGAAACCAATTTGGCAACGAGTAAAATCAGTGAACGAAAGAAGAGTAAATCTAGACAACAATCCAAACATGACACTTCTACAAGTTCTTCAATAACAGGATCCAATACAATGTTGAAACAACAATATGCAACAAGTATGGAGAATTTCAGAGAAAAAGTTCAGAGGAGACGTTCGACGGTAGTCTCGAACAAATTAAGATACATGTCATAAAGGGAATTTGAAGTTTATAAAAACATACATGTCACTGGACAGAACCAAAAAGTAAAAGAGCGACTCCTTGTATTGAAAGGGAGCGCACAAGATGTATTTGTAGAAGAAGCGAGAGACGCAACGAAATTGACCAACGTGGAAAAAGATTAGAAGAGTTCCTAATAAAGATACTTCGGGATAGAGAAAAAAGGGAAATAGTAGATATTTAGACTTCCTACATCGAAAATACAAAGACGAGATGAATCCGTAATCGGTATAGCGCATGCGTAATTAAAGAAATTTGTGTAAAAGCCTTCGGAGAAGCAGATTTGCCGAAGATAAAGATGGTAAGACCGTCTTCATGAAGAGGAAATCAAGAGGAAGACATACGAGCCACCTTGATGCTGGCACAGAAACGTTAGATAAAGCAGTAGCAAATCGCAAATAGATGTGAAGCCCATCTTAGGACTGGGATATCTAAGTGCAGTCTGGCCACAGAACCAACACATCAACAGTCAATGCAATCGAATCTAAATACAACAAATACTCAATCCAGCTATGAAATCAATTCATTCCAAGAGCAAACAGCAGATGTTCGAAAGCACAGCAACGAGAAATCCGGAGGATAGAGGTTAATAACCAAGTTAATTACAATAATAATTTCAGGAATAATCCAAATGCAAATGAAAAATGCCTCGACATGTCAAAGATAGGACATCGCTCAGAGAATTGTTCCGAAACTACAAATGCCAGATAATGTGTAAACGAGGGCATACGAGAAAATATGTAACAACTTAATAGCAAATGCATGTTACAATTGGGTGGGTCAACAAAGGGACACTCGCCAAGACAATGTAACTGAGGGAGAGTCAAATCAACCTAGCAATGACCAAACAATGAATCTAACGAGAATCCACAAATTAAGTGATGCAAGGAAATAGACAGTGCACGGGAAACACGTACAACGAATGCCCATGGAATTAAAAGAGATGATGCAACAAATGCCCACCAATATACAATACAACAACGAAGTCAACGAAATGAAGCAATGAGAGATTCAAGAGCTGCGAAACTAGAAGAATACCAAGAGCAACAACAAGCTGAATGGCAAAAGACTACAAACCGAGGAAGCCCAGGAAATCCAGCAAAGATGGGAAAATCGAAAACAAACCCGAAAAGATTAAGTATGATGAGGATGGAAAATTCCAGATGAAATTCCACACTGGAGCAGTGTGTTTTGAAACTGAAGGGGGAGGAAATATGATACCGATAATGAGAAAGACAATTGAATTAATACGATGGAGAAAATAGAGGCCAATCAAAAGAATTTGCAAGGAGGAAAAACAGAGACGTCGACAAATTAAAAAGAAATGACAACTGAGAAATCAGACGAACCAGAAACTCAAGGGAGTAATTCGAGCAGAGATGAATGATACGGAAGATCCAAACAAGGAAACATTAGTGTTTATCGAAATAAGCGAACTCTGAAAAATGAAATTATGGCACAAAAGATAGAAAAGTTAGCACTGCGAAAAGAATAAAGCAGGAGAAGCTTAGAACAGAGGAGGATCAATTAAAAGAAAAAAGAAGCAATCCTAAAAAAAGAGAAAGCAGAAACTAAGAAAAGAAGGCACTAATATAAAAATAGACGGAGCGTTAAAGCATTTGAAACAAGAACAGCAGTTCTAATTCAAAAAATAGAAGTGATGGCAAAGAAAGTGCTATCCTCAGGAAATGAAAGAGCAGAATTAAAACTGCAAAGAGATGAGCAGGAAGCATCAACGTCACAGAGAAAAGAAAAGATATCAGACAACCAATAATATACAAAGAATGCGAATCCAGAGGATATTGCTACATAATAATATAGAAACAAGAATCAGAAAGAAAAAGCCCACGTGGAGTGAAGCTCAAATCCGAGAAAGAATAAAAGAGATATGGTTTCCAAACAAAAGGGCCAACAAAGATAATGAAAGAAGAGGAACAACACATATTAATATGCTGAGACGAATACAGACGACCAAACAGATGAAAGAAAGCGAAAATGAAGCAGTCTGGGCCGGAGAAATATTTCAGTCCATGTGAGGAAAATAAACCATATAAAAGAATGAAATCAAAAATCCGAATTGGAAGAAATGGATAAACGAGTGTACCCAAGAGAAGATGAACGGAGAATATTAAAAGAAATTAACGAGATTGTGAAGAGTAGATCCGGAATCATAATGTTCTTAAACTCAGAGAATACAACCGCCATACAGCAGAATAATGAAACTGATTGCGAAAAGGATATCAACAAGATAATGGTACGTTTACGACATCATGGAAGACATGATAAAAATGTACCAAAGAGAATCTGAAAGAATATGATAGAGAAGAATATCAGGTAATTATTGATTTTTCAGAGATACCGAGACAAATAATAGCAACAAGAGGCGAAAGTACAAACGATTGTACGATTGGTAGTGAAAAAGCTAGGACCAGTTTAAATAACCTTATAGTACCAAGGAAAGGAAAATAAAGCGAGACATACAAACCTGCGATGCTCTAATATGGCCATACGGATAAATGTGTAACGTTAAACAAAAATGAAACCGAAGAAAAACAGCGGAAAATATGGCAGAAAATTCAAATACTGTACAACAAAGAAATTAAAACCTCGGATTAGAAAAAAGAAAGACAAAAGATAATGAGGCAACCAGATAAAATGACAGAACAAGCAATAGATCAAGCTAGAAAATATATTGAATCGATTATCGTTAACGAGACTCGATTTCAAGTGAATGTTTCGTAGAATGTAACGAGACACGGATATTATGAGATTACGATAATGATAAGATACAGATGAGTTGATAGTAAATACGGAAGCATCAAGAGATGAGAGAGGAGAGAACCAATAAAGATAAAGATAAAAATTACCAAATATGAAAATAAAAGAAATAGTGGTAGATTCCCGATTGTCCAATGCATTGAATTATACCGGACGGATAAACCGAGAAACTTATACCAACGCGAATAATCTGAAATAGCGATGACGGATGGTATGAAGATGTAGCAATAATGTAATCACAGTAACCGGCCAAATAAGTCGCGAGAAGGAACCCCGATATACGAAATTAGGTATATGGGGAAACGACAAACTTATAATATCATAGCCATGGATGAAACCAGAGAGAAAAATACAACAAAAAGGAACAACAGATCCAAGAAGTTTCAGAGAAATGAAGAAGAAAAAATGGAGCAGAATATTAACTATCTACCAGTTATGGAGACAAGGCAAAGCTAAGCACAAAATTACAACGATAGACGATCAACGATTGCCGATCATACGCCATGGAGAAAGGTTATGATGAAAAACAAAAGATGGAAATGGAAAACGGAGAGAACCGAACCAAAATGGAGAAAATACATACCAGGAAAGCGCAGAAAGAATGCAGCTATGAAGACCAACTTAGAACTATATGAAAGACGAACCATACGAAAATTCTACAGAGGAAATGATAAACGAAATGGATATGCACCAGAGAAGACGAGGAAATAAATGATAGAGCTCGATAGCCCCATACACATGGAAAATTAAGTGGAATGGGCAGATAAAAGTAAATCGGCTGAAGGAACGAAAAATCATCGTATTACAAGTTCATCAATTTATACAGAAAATCGAGGATAGCCGGATGAAATTGAGAGTGTACCCAACGGAGATGGGAGTAGGGAAAAGGAAAATATCTATCAGATATTTCTGTTGCAAAGAGGCAGATTATGACGGAAAGTTAGAATGGCCATGTTTAATCGAAAGGTCAATAATTTCAATCGCCAAACCCGGGAAATGGAAGAGCGACACACGAAAAATTGGGGAGTAACCAGAGATCTATGAGAAGCCAGAAGCCATAAATCCACCTGAAAATGTTGCAGGAGGAGTACCACAATTTCCTATTGAAAAAATATGTAACCTCAATTTGTAAAGGAATGATAACGATATACATCACGATCGAGTAGAAGACAGAACGAAAATGAAATTGGAATGCCAACAAAACAAGCGAGACCGCGAATCGAGTGTACTCGAAAACGATTCGCAGGAATAAAAATTTTGCCCAGCAGATATAGACGACCCTGTGAGGAAGGATTAAAATCAAAGTATTAACTGGAAAACGCAAAAATGCAGAGAGTTAGCAGCGATATTGAGAACCGGAGGCAAGATCAAAGAACGAACTTTAACGGGATTTAGCAAATGGATAATCGACTCATGTAACAAGAGTAGAGAATTTGCGAATATAGTAAAAGGAAATAAAGGAGTATCGAGAATGTATGGTGGTATCCAGAGCAATTCCGATAGAAATTATCCCGAAAATGGAAACATGACCCGAATGGGCAGCCGAAACAATAGAGAAGTACAGTTTAAAAATTAGACGCCAGTATTTCGTAACAATTGAAAGAGATTATATCATGCCAAAAGTAAGTGAAGTAAAAAGAGATACCTGTACGAAACCGCCATTTCATTACAATACGGAAAGGGACGATCATTAGAGCGACGTATCTGAAATGTGGGATTTACGCCAAATGCAATTGGGGTTAAATAAATATTAACAGTAGCAAAAATTGCGGGTAGAGTAACTCAATAAAGAGAAATCAAAACGAAAACCCATAGGGCGACAAAGAAAAGTCTAAATACGCCAAAGTTCCACCTGCAGCAGATGAGAAGTATATCGCGATCACAACAGGATGAAGGAGAAACTAAAATTGATCTTAAGATATTGGTGGATGAGGAAAACAACCAGGAGAATACCGGAATCAAGAAGATTGTCATGACAGAAAACGAAAACGACATGATACCAACGATGAACTAGACGAGCTAGTATGTGCTCAAAGAACAACCAGTTGAAATTATAGAGCCAAGATACCGGAAGGAGGAAAACAAAAGAAGAGAGAAGAACGCCGAAGCGACAGGAGACGAATGGGACAGACTGAATTAAAATCGAACGAGGAGCTACACATCTAAGAGAAACGGCGGATGAACAACCCAAACGAAAAAGTTAAACAGGTACGGCAATGGAAATGGAAATCTAGAGGACGACGAACTTGGATAAACGGCTTCCAGAAAGAAAAACCTAAGTGAATCAAATGCAGATGGATCAATTGACAACGTAATTAAAACAAGTTAGTCATAGTGACAAACAGCGTATCAAGGAAAAATTAAAGGGTCAGAACAAGGAGCAAAGTGGATTCAACAGATTAATAACTGATATGAATGGGATTAACAAATCCAGAAATAAGAGAAATTTAAAACGTCAATAATAGGAGCGGAAGCGAAGCAGCTTTGGGCAGCAATAAAGCCAATAATAAATAAATCAGGAACAACAAAGTGCGAACCACAACCAAAGATCCAGAGGAATTGGCGTTGATAATAGAATCACCTGACAACTGATCCATGACGATCCAAATAGTATATTTGGTAGGAATGGCATACTGATGTACAATACGATACGCGATATAACAAAGCGACTCCAAGATACAACCCAAACGGAATATGAATGTTGCGATAACAGACATTATCAGGAAAGTAATTGAACATTCATCTAGACTCAAGTGATGGCAAGCTTTATAAATCTGGTAAGTAAAGATGATCATAACCGAGATGAATGCCAAACAAAGTTGAAATGAGTTATTAACAGAATTCGAAACAACAATTAAATGCAAGCGACCCAAAGACAAGCCCGAAAAGGAATGAATGCGATATATCACTACAATACTCATATGAAGAAGTGCGTAAAAGGAGTAGACCGTTTGTAGTATATGATTGTGATGAACATAAAGATTTGTGGATAATACTCACTAAGAAAACAGAAGAGTGCAAAGCAGCAAACCCCGGCCAAATTGCAGACAACGGCAACAGAGTAATCTAATATAATGTATATAAGAGGTAAGACCTTCATTAAAAACAGAAATCAAATGAATGCTCGGTAACGCGGAAAATTGTGGCATTTCCATTGCGACATCACTCACATTCAATCCAATTATAGAAGCTGAACGGAAACAAACAGTGGTTTTCGATAACGCGGAGCGAATGTGAAGAATGGATTTCACGACAAGGACTCATCTCAATAAGCTGGACAAGTGAAATGTAGCAGCAACGAGGAAGGAAAGATTAAAAAACTAAGCCGAGTATACGGCTGCCGGGGAGAATTAAGACGGCTGGAGACGGAACATAGCCCAAGGAGGAGAAGTAAACCCTATTTGAATCAATTAGTCAAAGGAGTAGAGTCGATTGAAAGCTGACCCAAGTAAAATGTGAGAAATACAAGGATATTTTTGATCCCGATACACAAGCAATGAAAAAGTACCGCTCAAATGCTGGCAACAGATAGAATCATGCAATACGGGAATGTCAACGATCGTATACCTACGCCGATACAGAACTTGCAGACTCAACCTTAATTGAAAAGCGCAATATTTGATGAAGTGGCAAGGACGAGTGCACAGCGAAATAACAGAAACTAACACACAAAAAGCGCATTTAGATTAAATTACGGAGAACCGGAAGAATCGGAAAAACCACAAATTACCACAACTATCGATCAGAGGTCCACTGCCAACAGTATAATATCGACGATACCACTATCGGAATTGAAGTTCATAAAGGGGCGAATGGTGAGCAAATGTGACGAAATGGTAAGCTAGTACAATTATAAAGGAATATTCTTATCGGCGAACATGCAATATCCGAAGCGCAAAAGCGCAAAAGACCCCAAAGATGTGAAACTATATCTCTTATATAAATAACAAGATGGATTTCTATATCAAAAGGACTGCATCAAAGAAAAATATATACTACGATTTTACGTTAAAAATGATTGTATCCTAACGAGAAATATTGAAAACAAGAATTAGCAATGGCAATCACGAATCCAGATAACGCCAATTCCGCTACTACATCCAAGAAGGATATTTCGGAAGAAATCGTTGGAGAAGTTATGTATACCTATAAAAATGTGAAAAGACAAAATTGTGCAAAACTACCAGAAAAATTCAACAATTCCAAGAGATAAATGCATAAACGAGTTAGAAATAATGCATAAGAGGGAAAATCAGATTCGCTCAAGCCAGTAACAAGGATAATAAATCCAGAAAAATTCGTACCTAATATTTCAGATTGTAGGCAATGGTGATATGGACATGTATTTGAAATAAGAGACGGTAAGTTGGTTACAATGTTTCCAACTCGGAGTAATAGTACACCTCAAAAAATATTTGGACTTACAGAATTGGCCAGCGAAGCAGAATTCAATACCAGTAGATATCAGCACAAAGTGGGAGTAATACCTAAACAAGATCCTGAACGAGCCAGAGAAACATTTATTATTTCCAGCACAAAGACTAAGCCAATATTATCCAATATTGTAACGATAACGGGAGGTAACAATATGGAAGAAAACCAACTATGAACTGTTGTATCGGCAGATCATTTTCAACACGGACTACAGCAAATATGATGGAAAGCCATGTGGGGAAGATTCTAATCTTGGACAAAATGAGGCAGGATTTTAGGAATAATACTCATTCATTCAAATCGTAAAGTAATCTTAACACAAATGTTAGCAGTGGTTTCGATATTTACAAAGGGAAAGGAAAAATCAACTGGAAAATTGGCAATCGGATTCTTACCGTTTGTTAGCAAAGACAATGGTGTTACATGGACACTAGATATTACAAGATAAAAAGGTTAGTAGGAATCCTACTAAAGAATTGGTAACTGATGAAGAAGTCGGACGAAAATTTCAAAGCAATAATGAACTAGAAGCCGAGAAAACCAGAATGAAACGGCAGAAAAACGAGTTAACTGGATAACGATGGATAAACTTCAAAGATGAATAGCAGCGAAACAGCGACAATGACGAAAATCAAGGAGGGAATGCAGATGCAAACTAAAGAGCCAACTTAAACAAGGGAAAAATCGAAAGACAAGACATACGTGGAAATTATAATCATCCACCACCAGTATACGAAATGTCTAAAGAAACAACAAAGAAGGCAGTAGAAGAGAAATTCCGTGATAGACAAGTTCCGATACGCAAGACCCAAACCAACACTACGAAACATTTATCCTGTACAACGAACCCAATTGGGGCCAGCTTAGTAACCAAGAACCAGCTCAAAGATCAAGAAGTGTGGATCAAGATCCAGAAACCCGAACTATAGCTATATTGCAAACGTTAGCTGGACACATTAAACGATACCTATAAGAGATAAATGGAGTAAGAAATAAAAAGCAATGAATTGATACCCGGACAAACATCTCAGCAATAAATAATGGATAAAATAAAAATATCCAGGAAGATTGTGCCCATGTATAGAAGAAGCTAACATGGATGTGATAACCTTGCAGCAAAGGAATCGGTAAGCAGTCATGCGGAAAAGATCTGGTCGATAATTGAATAATAAAAATGTAAAAATCAATTTACGTATGTAGCCAGTCAATCAGGAGATTGAAGCGCATACTGTATAATTGGAAAGATCTCATCCGGAATTATTAAAAGAAGATAATAATGAAAGATCCTAGGATGCGATGAGTTGAAGATGATAAACCGGACGAATATGTATGTTGAAATCAAAGTGAGATGCTCAGAGAATAGTGGTGCCGAGGGCGCACACAAATGATATTGTTACGTAAAAGTGAACGAGGAAACGCAGAGTGAAATGATTTTCGAACCTAACCACAAAATTCGAAAAAAGGAAAGAACTGCCATTAGCCAGAAGAGATAAGTGGTTATATAAATGACAACAGTGAAAATTCCAAATCAACATTACAAATTTGACGAGGAAGACAAAGTCAAGTTTACGAAAACGAAAGATTGGGAATTAACACCGATGATGGATATAAGAACTTCCAACACAAAAACTGAAGGAACTGAGGAAGAATAAGGAAGCTATCGACAGGTGCAGCTAAAGCTAACGAAGCTGAAAAAGAGCACTATCAAAAACTGCTAATTGGAAATTCAAAGATATATTTGTCAGCTCTGACTTAGATCTCGGTACAAGTGATGTAACACAACACGATACCACTAACAGATGAATAACCCCAATAAACAACTACAAGGGCCATAATCGATTGGCAGAAGCTCAAAAAACTCCTTATTCAGTAGCAAAAAGTGAAGGTTAAAAAAGATTTAGACGCAGGAGTAATCGAACCAAGTTGCTCACCAATTGGCAATTCCCAGTGGTCATGGTAAAGAAAAAGGACGGAACACCAATCGGTTCTGTATAGATTATGCGACGACTCAACGCGGTAACAAACAGATACATACCCGTTATCCTGGACTAATGAAATGTTACAAACATTACACGGAGCAAGCTTATTTTACATCGCTAGACTTAAAAAGTGGTTTATTGGCAAATAAAAGTCAAAAAGAGTGAAGACAGAAGAATAACTGCTTTTTACAATGAAAGATCTATATCAATTCAAGAAAAATGCCCTTTCGGATTACTAACGCACCAGCTTCATTCAAGAGATGTTATAACTTTGTAACTCACGCAAATCAAAACAATGTATGGTATAATTGATGATTTTTGTTAATTTATTCTCGCACCTTCGAGCACACCTAAAAGATATCCCAAAATGTATTCGTTCGATTGAGACAATGGAAATTAAAATTGAAAACCATCCAAATGCGATTGGGGCAAAGGAAAAAGTCACCTTCTTAGGAACACATTGCAGCAAAAGGGCAAAGAAACAGAACCCAAGAAAACATGAAAAGATAAAGAAATTGCCCGTACAAAGACAGTCACGCAAGTGCAGGAATTTTAGGCTATGCGGATATTATCAAAGTTCATCAGAAGTTATGCAACTATTGCGAAACCAGATACAAGAACTACAAAAAAAGATACCCCGTTTAATATGGGAAAAAGTACAAACGAAGACAGCTTTTGAAATCACTCAGAGATAAACTGATATCAAGCACCAATACTCGTACACCCGATTTCAAGAAACCATTTTTGTTAGCAGACGGACGCAAGTGGATATGCATCTGGGAGCAGTCCTAGACAATGGGATGACGAGAAAAGAGAGCGAGTTATTGGATATTATAGTCGAACATTCAAGAAACAGAAAGAGAATTATGCTTTGACTGAAAGAGAGGCCATTAGCAATAGATCCAAGCTATTAAACACTCAAATATTTGTTATGGGGTCACCGAGATATTATATCACTACAGATCATCAACCATTAGTAATGGTTGGGCAACACAAAGAAGCCTCGAGTAGATGATGAGATGGCAATGCAGTTGCAAGAATACTCACCCGTAAATATTCAAGATTCAAATCGGGAAAAGCCAACGCTAACATGCAGATGTAATTCAAGATTCGTATTTGAGGAACTAATGATCACAATGTAAGACGAATATGCATGATTATCGCAGAAAATATCGATTTTACAAAACTGATGAAATTGAGCAGAAAGAAGACGAGAGTTAAAAAACAATAATCGAATTCATGGAAACTACGAAATGAAATCTTCGAAACAACAGCAAAACTAAAAGAGCATATTGGAAAAACACAAGACATGATATACAATGAAAAGGATGGTTATTACTAATGGATGGCGAAAAACGACTTATGTGCTTACCAGAAAGAGACGAAAAGAAGGTATTAATGCAAATACCACGGAACGGGAAACCTTTGGAGGACACAATGTCAGCAAAAAAGACGGAAGCAAGCTGCGCCAAAAATATTATTGGCCAAATACGGAGAGGACGTAAAAAGAATGGAATAAAAAATTGTCTGATATGCGCAACGAGAAAGCGACAGGAACAAAATTGAAAAGCAACCATTAAAGCATGCCGATTCCCACCAAACCAATGAGCGATGATTGCAATGGATGTATAGACCAATTACCAGAAAACCAACGATGGAAATATTTACATATTGGTAGTGACAGATTATTTTGTCAAAAATTCCGGGCAATTCGCGAATACAGATAAAAGCTAGAAACAATTAGCGAGAATTCTGTAGAAAAAATATGCTGTAGATATGGAACACACCCAAACAGATCCTGACTGATCCAAGGAACCAACTTTATGAGCGAAATAATAGAGAAGGTAACGAATTACTTCAGAATTGCGAAGTTGAGAAACGTCCGGCCTTACCATCCCACAACAAATGGACAAACCGAACGATTCAATGGCAATAACTAATAGAAAATGATGTCAAATTTAATGTAAGCAGACACAAAAAGATTGGGATAGATTATTAAATCTATGCCTAATGGCTTATAGAATTGTCACATTCAGCAGACGAAAAGTGAGTCCGATCAAATTGAATGTACGCAGAGAGTGCAACATGCGATAGACCTAGAATCAACCACCGATATCACAGTACATGGAAATTGATGATTAACGTAACAGGTCACAGGAGAGAATGCAAGAGATCTGGGAAAACAGCAGGTATAATATTAGATTTAATTCAAGAAAGCTATAAAGAATTGACACGATAAAAAAGCGAGAACGTACGCGAGCATAATTTTCAGGTCGGAGACTGGGAATAATTGCAACACAGAAATTATCAGGAGTAGCCGAAGAAAAACACAAAGAAGTGGTAAAAGGACCATAATGAGATAATGTTAAGTGTAAACCGAAAACAATGCTCGATTAAATTGGTCAACCAACCCACTCAACGCAACTATTTACGTAAACGTAAAGCAGATGTAAAGGATACAGAACAATCAACAAGAAGAAACCAGAAAATCGAGGTAGCAACCGCAGATCACACAAACTCAACAACTGAGTATAAACGGACTAACAATGAGTCGAAAGATAGAAGCGACAGCAAAAAAAAAACTGTGGAAGAACCTAAACCAGATGAATCCAAAATAACTCTAAACGCGACCCAAGACAATGTAGATAAAATTGGATATAATAGTAAAAGCCATCAGAGAAATAATGCCAGAATGGGTTGAAGGGAAAGGATGGATGAAAGTAGTAAACAAGGAGGGAAAAATCGCAATGGATTATGCCAAAGGAGCTGGAAGTCCACCAGAAATGGATCGTATCAAGGAAAGCATACCCATGATCTTCACTATGGCAGATGTAGAAGGAAACGTACCTTTACATATTGCAGTGCAACACAGAAACACTCAAAGGATAATGGATATAATTCAACTCATGCAGAAATGTGGACCACACCTCAAACATACCAAACGAAGAGGGACAAACACCATTAATGTTTGCAGTAGCAGCAGATGTTTCTACAACAGTTCTGAGAGAACTACTAAAAACAGGATCATCGTTCAAAGAGAAAGATAATGGAGAGAATAATGTACTACACTATGCACTGAAATCAAGACAGGCAAGCGCAATAAAATTTATAATCAGTAATGCGACAATTAGAGAGAGAGAAATGATGGGCAAAACAATTCAAACATTATGGGAAGCTATCGATGCCAAACAAGACGAAGCAGCAGCCAATCTGATGAAATGGACTTATGAAGGTTCACCACTTAATGTATTTAATTTAAACTACATGGTAAGAAACAGAAACGTCCTATTAAAAGAAACAATATATGCTCACTATCCATTTCCCAAAGACAATAAAAGCAATGTTGAAATGGGAAGGACTGAAATTCACCAATCATCCAAAAGAAGCAATACGAATTGGAGACAGAAAAGAACAACTACTAATGATAATACACAGATGGCATCGAAAGCAAATAAGATTTCAAGCAAGCAAACAAGAGATAAAAGAGATGGATGATATGAAAGCAAGAATAATAAAAGTATACGAAGAAATAATTGAAATAATAAATGTCGAGGACGACATTTCAAAGGAAACCCCGGATGGAGATAATAATGGAGAAGGAGGTGGTGACAGCAGCAAAAACCAAGATGATCAAAATACTAGACCAAATGCTAGAAACGAAAATAAATCCGCACAACAAGAGAAAAAGGAATCATCCAACGAAGAACGTCAAGGATCGAACAACAACAACGAAAGAAAACAAAACCAAAGGATGCTGGTAAATAATAGAAAGATACTACAACAAAGAAAAAATCAAAACCGACCAACCCTGCTACAGAAAATAATGATATTAATTACGTCAATCAAGTTAACGGAAGCTGATGAAAACATCACAAAGGAAATAAAATCGTTCAGAATACGAACAATAAACGATAAAGGAATTTCAAGTGAAGGGATATGCTTACAACTGACGATGAATACAAGCATAAGTTGCCAATTCGATTCAATAGGAAAACCAGGAAAGATGGAAATACGATCCGAAAACTCATCATCATGTCAGACCACCAAAGATGTATGTAGAGATGCTACAGAAGATAGAAACGTAAAAATCCAAGTAAAGCCAGGAATAGGCAAATTGCGAATAATAAACAAAGGAATAGAAACCATTGAACAAGTATGTATACAAAATAAAATTATCGATTGTTGGAAAATGAATATGAAAGCAGGAAAGAAATGTGAATGGGATAGTCTAGAAGGAAATGCGGAATATATAATATGTGCCAACAACGATATAATAATAACCTGCACATTAGCCAAAACCCTGGGAGAAAAATTCACAACACCAAAAGAAGAGCCTTATCAACGTCGAGCACGAGAAAATAAAGAAATAATAATAAAGGTGGAAGCAGACCCAAAGAGTGGAGAAGAGATAATAGTTGAAAATATGGGCAAAGAACCCATCACAAAAGTCTGTATATTTGAAACTAAAAAGAACGGAACGGTGAATGAGAGAATCAAATGTCAATCAAATGATAATATCAAAAATCAAAAATACCGTATTCCAACTAAAAGAAAACGTGGAAAGTATATAGTACACGTCCAGAGAGGAAGAGATGATTACTGGAAATCAATAACAAGAAAGTCACTAGAAGCAATTACGACAAAACATCCAGAAAAAGGAACAAAAGAGAAACCGTACCAACGACAGATCAAGAAAGTAAAGCAGTAATAATAAACATAGAGTCAAATGCAGCAAACGAAGAAGAAATAGTAATTGAGAATACAGGTGAAAAACCTATCACAAAAATCTGTGTATACGAACCCAAAGGAAACGAAACAGTAAATAAGAGAATCCAATGCGAAATAAGCAAAACTATAAAGAATCAGAAGTATCGCATCCCAACGAAAAGAAAACTCGGAAAATATGTAATAAATATCCAAAAAGGAACTCATGAACATTGGAGAACGATAACAAGGAAACCATCCACGTCAAATGTGACAGATCAATCTATAACAAAACAATCTGAAAGAAAAAACGAGACATGGAAAAGGGGAATGCTCATGGATGACAGCCACCTTTCAATGCACGAAGCGTTACAACTCCAGAAAGCACTTAAAAATGTACAACCAAAGGAAAGAATAATAGAGACAACTAACGCAAGAGAAAACACAACTATGCAACCTAACGAAAAGAATTATATGATTAAAATGATTTGGATAACAACAGTAATAGTAAGCAGCGTAGTAATGCTGATAATAATTCAACTAGTGAGAACTACCAAATGCAAACAGAAACCAATAAAGAAAAGATTATGGCCAGCAGTAGAAAAATTCAATTACGATATCGAATTAGGACAATACGATGCAGAAAAAACCGAAGAATACGAAATCATAAGAAATTCTAGTACAAGCGGACTCTGGTTAAAAGAACCGCCCATTATCGAAGCACAACAATGGTCCAATGAATTTGATATATATCAGATAACGAACGAGAAATATGGGGACATACGGACATTGCGTATAGAGTCCCCGGAAACGATGGTGTAAAACAAAAAAAAGAGACGTTGTATATAGTGTAAAATATTATGTAGTATAATAGTAGTAATAATATGTATATTTATATAAATATTGTACAAAATGTGTCAGAAATAGTAAGCAAACAGAAATGAACGCCGATGAGTTAATGATGTATTATAACCAACAGATGGATCCGAATAACATAAATCAACCAAACCAAGTGAGAATACCACCGTTCACAGAAGGAATTCACCAACCAGCAGCTGCCAATGTACCTATAGAGATCGTAGAATTAAATCAAGGAATATACCAAGATCAAGGAATCGAGGCAACGTGGAGACGACAATGTGAATTAATGACATTAATAACGAACAATGCGCAAACTCAGTGGACAAATACTCATCTAGTATTAACGGAAAGTGTGAACAGAGGTCTACAACAAGCCATAAGACTAGAAGAGCAACAGAGAACAATACTACAATTACTGAGAATAAATGAACAATTAACAGATCAAGTTAGATGGCAAGCTGACGAAATTAGAAGACTACGTAGTAATCAACAGCACGTAGATCCAGCAAGTTGGGTGGAATGGATAGCATCGATGCCAGAATTCACCCCAGAACCGGATTCAACAGTAGAGTAAAAATAAAGCGTACCGTGTAAATATGTAAAAATAAAACGACAGAAACGAAGCAACGTCAAGTAATTGAAAATTTTGTAGATATGCAGACGATCATCGAGAGAATTAGAGAAAGCGAGAATCCATCCGAAACTACGAGACGAATAATGAAGGAAAAAATCAAAGTGGTGAATGATATAAAAGAAAGACTCAAATGTTGCAAATGTAAAGAATTACTGATTGGAGCGAGACAGATGAAATGCGGATGCAGAATATGTACAGAATTTACGATAGAAGTGATAGAAACAAAAACAATAAAATGCCCTGGATGCGACGAAATATTGGAAAGAGATGAAGATCCTACAACAATGGATAAAGCCACCAACAAAGAAATCAACAACCTATTAATTCAATGCCAAGTAAAAGAATGTGAATGGAAAGGACTTATGAAAGAAGCGGAAAGTCACGCAAATGAATGCGAATATAACGAGATATTATGCGAAAAATGCCAAACGATCGCAACAAAAAGACGATGAAAAAACATCACCAAGTATGCATCAAGAGAGAGGAAAAATGCGAGTTCTGTGGAGTCATCGACGAATGGATAAAAATAGAGATGGAACACCGGAATCCAAAAGAGGAACAAATATGTGATCTATACGAAGGGATATGCGAAAATAACTGCGACAGGAAAGATAAAGTCAAATTAAAAGAACATTGGAACGAATGTATCGGCAAACCAGTCAAATGTCCGTTAGAACTATTCAATTGCCGAGCACAATTACCAATTGCGGAAATGCAAAAGCACATGATGGAAAACAGTATCGAGCACACCAAAATCATGATGAAAACGATAGGAATGTTGGCATGGGAAGTAAAAAACCTAAGAACAGAAAATGATGCACAGAAGGCACTAATAAGAGAAATATTAGAGTCCAGAAAGAACTTCGAAAACAGCCAAGGAAATACCCTCAAGAAAATGGCCGAAATAGAAAAGAAAATGCAACAAATGACCAACAACCTAAAAGAATTGGAAACAAACAGCTCGATGGCCAGAAAACACCTCACAGCACCATTTATATGGAAAATAACCGAATTTGCAGAAAAACTCCAGAGAGCAAAAGATGGAACACAGAGAATTCTAGATAGTCCACCGATATACAGTTGGGAGAATGGATACAAATTGGGCATTAGATTATATCTAAATGGAGATGGGAATGCAACAGGCACCCATATCAGTGTCTTCGTCAGAGTAGGAAGAGGAGATTATGATGAATTATTAACATGGCCTTTTAAACAAAATATGATATTAACGATGAAAGGACAAGAGGATTACCGCAATCCAATCAGAACAGGAAATGAACCACAGATGGGAAGACCAACAACCGACTGGAATACAGCAATTGGTACACCACGTTTTTATCCACAACAACGACTGAGAGGAGAAGGATTCTTGCGAGAAGATAACCTGTATATAAAATTAGAAGTAGAGAAGCCAGATAAGACGTTGTAAAAAGAGAAAAGAGAGTGTAAATAAAATGTAAATAAAAAATAAAATAATAAAAATCAAATAAAAATCAAAAATTACAAATAATCAGAAAATCAGAAAAACAAAAAAAACTCAAAAAATAATGACGATATTTAGATGGCAAGCGGAACCAGCGAAGAGATAACAGTACAGATGAGAGAAGGACCAGATTCGATATGGACGAGACTATGGAAAAAACCAGAGGAAGAGGAAAAAATC
This sequence comes from Schmidtea mediterranea, assembly GCA_022537955.1. Classification (NCBI taxonomy): domain Eukaryota; kingdom Metazoa; phylum Platyhelminthes; order Tricladida; family Dugesiidae; genus Schmidtea; species Schmidtea mediterranea. The sequence continues at coordinate 39,951,797 of CM039680.1, read as the reverse complement.
AAAACCTTAGTAATCGCAATTCAGCATTATACCAGTTTCGACACAACCGGACGACCATGGAAAATGAGGAAAGTAATTTACTCACAGAGAAGAGTAAGATACGAACAGTTGAGGAAAGAGGAACAAAGATATCTAACATTCAAAGATAATAAAGTATTCACTGACCAACAAAGTAAAGAGATGGCAGCCCAAGGATTCTTTTTCTCAGGAACCCCCGAACTACCAGATGAAGTCACCTGTATTTATTGTCAAGGAAGACTCTCGCATTGGGAAAAAGGAGAAACAGCAAAACGAGAACACCTGAGGAAATTTTCAACCTGCCCATTTAGAATAAACATTGACGTCGGAAACCAAGCGATAAACAGATTGGAAGGACTCCGACAATCAGAATTAGACCAAGAGGAAAAGGGAGGTGAGAAAAAGATAACAATAATAAAAAGTTTCGAAGATCCAACAGAATTAATATGGGAAAAAGAGACTATAAATAGAACATTTGAAGAGAGAATTAAAACTTTCAAAGGGAATTCAAGAGCAGCAGAATTTGCGAGTCAAGGGTATTGTCAAACAGCAAGAGGAATAATGTGCGAAGGATGCAAAAATCAGCAGCCAATACCAGATCAGAATGTTAAAAAGCTAAAGCATAAAGGGAAGTGTATGTATAAACAAGAAAAAGAATCAAAGAATATCGAAATAATAATTACAAACCAGCAAGTGGAAGATATATTAGATCGACCAAAAACGAGAACCATAATGTTATTATCAGGAGTAGATACTCAAAAAATGAGAAAAATAATCAAAGAAAGATTAGCTAACAATTTAGAATGGTACGACTCGACACAAGCAGTAATCCGAGCAATCAAGCGATATCAAGAGAAACCAAAAGAGAATCGTGAAAAATCAATGATAAAAGAAGCTATTTTGGAGCAGTATCAATGTGTGACATGTTGGCAGAAACACGTGGAAATAATTTATATGCCTTGTGGACATATGGTCACATGTGAAGCATGTGGGTTAAAAGTTGATATATGTCCAGTGTGTAGAAAGCCGATCAACGGGCGGATCAAAGGATTCCGTTTCGCTGATCAGTAATTAAAAATGGAAGCAATGTGTAAAAATGTAAATAAAGATAAACGTAAAAACAAAAAAATTATAAAAATTCAAAAAATTCACAAAATACGAGATGATGTAAATTATGAAAAAATTTTTTTGATATGATTGAAAAGAAGGAATAATCGATTATTAATATTTAGAAAACAATTATGAATCCAAACGAGACAAAAGAAGTTGTAAAAGAGGCTGAAGAATCAAAACCAGCAGTCAAAGATCAACCAGAGTCAATAAAAGTAATAAATGAGGAAGTAGAATTATGGAGACAAAGAACGTTACAATTAAAAGAAATGCTACTAATCGCAGAAGAGGAATTAGTACAAGAGACCCTAAAAACAAAAATGATGAAAGAAAAAGTGGGAAAAACAACTAGAACAAAAAATAACCTACCCAGAAGGAAAAGAGAAAACGTACCAAGAACGAGAAGAGGAAATGATGAAGGAATTTATGCAGAACCAAACTAGAATCATAAACCAAAGAAAGGAGATCAGAATGTTAGAGCAAAAGAAGCAGGATCAACAAAGTGAAATCGAAAGACTGCGAGAAGTGATAAAAGATAAAGACGCAGAGATACGAGAAGAAGGAGAGGAGACGATAAAAATTATACAACAAATGCAGGAGGAAATTGGGCAAATTAGCACCCAATATCGGATAGAGAAGACAAAGAGAACCCATTTGGAACAAGCCAAAGAATGGGCAAAAAGACAAGCGCGATATTGGAAAATCAAATGGAAAGAAGATAGAGAACACTCAAGAAGTAATTGGGAATCGCGAATCAGACATTATATTCAGCAAATAGCCGAAGAAGAAGATAGAACAAGAGCGTATAAAGCTAAATGGGAAAACGCAAAGATCGAGATCAATAAACTGAGAAACCAAGGGCCAAAACCAGCAAAGAAAATTAGAGAGCCCAGAGACGATAGACAAGAAAGAATGCTGACTCAGATAACTGATCAAGCAAGAAAATGGCGAATAGAGTGTAGAATATTTGAAGACGCCAACGCAAAACAATCTAACTATATAGTGAAATTAGAGCAGGAAGTTGAGTATCAACAAACCAGAGTAAAAGAGATGCAAATCGAGCAGGACGAAGCTCACCGACAAAGACGAATACAACGAATAAAAACGGAAAAGAAAGAAAGTTGGATTAAATCAGAAGCGAGAAAATGGAAGAACCAGTACCAAGAAGCCAAGAAAGAGATAAGACTGTTACCCAAAAAGATATTAAATATGGAAGATTGGGAGCTTTGGGAACAAGTCGAAGTGCAGAAAGAAACAATCGAAGAACTAAACGAGCAGGTCCAAAACTTAGAATTTCGGGAAAAAATCAGACAAGGCACAATAAGAAGGCTCAGGAGACACGAAAAGGAATACGAACAACAATTCAACGAAATGTACAAGAGATCAGCAGAAACGAGAAATCAACTTACAGACGAAAAAAGACAAAACCAACAATTAAACGAGAGGATAACAGAACTACAGCAGGAGGTGAACGGACACCGAGGAGTTGCAGTATTTAAAGAAATTCAGTTGAGACACCAACATGAAGTTAACGAACAGTTGAAAGAACAAGTTGAAGCAGAGATCAAAACGATAAAGCAAGGATATGAGGAAAATGAACAGAATCTGAGAAAAGAGATTGAAAAGTTAAAAGCGTTAGAAAACACGCATCGATTGGAAACGCAGGTGGAGGAGTTAACAGAAAATACAGAATATCTTGCTTATCTCTTAGACGAAGAGATACATATATCAAACGCCTTGCGTGAAGAGATAAATACCTTGCAGAACCGACCACCAATCCTGCTTATGCCGTTATACCCAACTGAAATTCTAAACCAAGTACCCGCCGAACCCGATGAAGGATTCGGGGAGACGGACGAAGCGGCAATGTAAATCTAAAGGGGAAAATTGTAAAAAGTGTAAAAATAACGAAAATAATAAAAACAATAAAAACAAAAATTGTAATCGATGTATATTTAGTATGAACTCGAATGAAATAGAAATCCGAATGAATCTAGAAGACGGAGAATGTATACCAAGTCCAATCCAATTAGTAGAACCAATCGAGCAAGACCCACTGAGTTATTATAGTAAAAGGTGGAGAGCCGAAAGAAAGAAATGGCAAGAGTTAGTGGAGGAGCAAGAATCAGAAATCGCCCGGATAAATCATCAGCTAATACAATCTAAACAGTTAACCAATGCGATAAAACGAAAACTAACATCTAGCATGGGAGAAAACAGAGATCAAAAGAGAGAAAATGAACGATTGAGACGAGAATTAGCTGAAATAAAAACCCGTGTAATCCTGGAAGACTATTGGAAAACCGAAGCAGAATGAATGCGAGATAGCAGAAAAAGCGAACAAAGATACGTAATACAACTAGAAGACAGTTGTAGAGAAGCCAGAGAAATAAAAGAAAGTCACCAACAAGCTCAGGACGAAATTAAAACATTAACCGAACAGCTTCAAGAAGCGAGACGAAAGCTGGAAAAACAAACAACCAAGCGGGTCAATTATAAACGTCAACTCAAGAGAAAACAAACAAAAGAAAGAAATCTTCAAATGAAAATTCATAATCAACAAAGAATAATCAAAGAAGGCAAAGAACGATTAAAAGAACTCCCAAAATTAACCGAGCGATTAATAAAAGCCCAAGTCCTGATAATGAGATTCTCAGAAAACAAAACTAAAGAGGAGTGCGAGATACACTCAACCCCAGAAAAAGAGAAAGAGTAAAAAAGGCTAAACTCCACTGTAAATAAAAGAAAATAATCTTGTAGATAGATATAAAAATTGATTATGTATGAAAATAGAAATTATGAACCCAAGCCTGTGGATAATAATAATGATAATAATAAAGGAGTGCAATACCGAGAATCCGTTAGAAAAATGCGAGAAATCCCAACCCTTCAGAAGAGAAGACAGCACCTGTGCCGATTTCAAAGAAATTTGCGGAAACCCCAATAATGAGGAATGTCAACAGATAAACCTACAATGTATACAATGTCCCACAAAAGAAAATAAGGACGAATTGAAACAGAATATCGAGAAAACCCAAGCAATGGTACAAACCCTATTGAAAAATGATGAAGAGATAGCTAATATAAAAAATGAGAACCGAGAGATAAAGAAAACCCTAGAGATCATTACCAGGCAGATTCAAAAGAAAGCTAAAGCAAACCCCAATAATAAATCAATCCAAGAAATTCAAAAAATCGTCCTATCAATCAAAAAGCAACCAGGAAAACAAGCCGAGCAACAAAGTGAACCTGGTAAAACAATTCTATCAATAGAGCTTATCCTACCACTGAGTATAACATCTAATATGATACTCCTAATATGCTGTCTTATCCTCGGCCTAACAAAAAACAAGCAAAGGCAAAATAACCAAATTCAAAAATTCAGAAGAATGTTCACCCAAATTCGAAAAATTAACAAAACTAACGAAACGACAAGACTCTCGCAGATTTCCATCAATCACCCTTCAAGGTCAACCCAGCTCGAAAGCGAAACCCAAGCCGTCAGCGATCCATTCGAAAACAAATACAACTGAGTTACAGTAACTGATATTGATTCGAACTGAATTTACTAACTCATATTGATCTATAGTGATTTGAACTGATATTGATTTACATTGATATTGAACTACACAATTGATATTTGATTATGTACTGTAGCCGGACCTTAAGTCCATCTCTGCCTTGATGATTTAACCGTACCGTAGAAACTTTTTATGAATGTGAATATTGAAAACGGAATTGTATGTATTATTTTGAAATCAATTGAAATTGCGGGTCGCAATTTTACGGACCCCCGAGTGTTTTATGTTGGGCCAGAACGTAAATGGCCTTCAAAAATGTTTAAATGGATCAGAAACACACACGCAAAAATAACACGCAATTTAAATAAACCTACTGAAACATCAAGTAAACCATATAAAATCTGAGAAATAAAAGAATTAAATATAAATTAATAAACATAAAAATAAATTAAAATAATAACAAAATGCACCAAGATCCGCACGATACCTACACAAATACAACAAGAAAACATAACAAATTCGACAGAATTGAAAAATTAATAAAAGTTCATTAAAGTGAAATTTAAATCGAAAAATTTGAATTAGTAATAATTCAATAAAAATTCTAATTTAAAAATTATTAAAGTAAATCAAAAAATAATAAAAATAAATAATAGAATTTGCTAGAAAATAACAAGGTCGAATTTTGTTTTACTGCATTAAATTTCACATGCGAGAAAAATAGGTATATATACTGATCCATTTTCACATTAAATTAAAACCAAAAACCAATTGTAAAACCATTTTTCAAAATTATTTTGAATTTTGTTTAAAAATCTATTACAAAACCTCTAGATGAGATTTAGTTTTATGTGGAACTCTCTCTCCACGTCACATCCTCGCAACTCGGTAGAGCTCTGCTTGGATGTCGGCGTGGGGAGAGATGTAATTTTCTTTTATGAAATTTTGAATGGAATGGATCAAGTAATTCTGTATTTTGTTTTGATATATATTAATACATATTTATGATGTTAAAATTCGTTTTTCTTAAAATTAACAAAATTTTGTCGAAATTTTTCCGGCCCACAGCCGACACCTATCGCAAGTAAATAAACTATACACACAATTCAGATTCGTGTAAGTGCGTGGAATATCGCCAATGATCTGTGCCCGTGAAGACCCGGCTTGCGGAACGCAGGGTTGGAACGTCAATATTATCCCTATAGATGAACAGAGGAATAAGGAAGAAGTCTCTGGCTGCTTCCTCGTTTCTCCTTTCTATAAAATCGACCAAAAATCATATTACACACGGCTCAAAATCATCTACACCGAGTAGTCCAGTGGGCACTCAGTAAATATAATATGAACATAATGTGCGCCTAAGGCTTATTAAAGGGAAATGGTACGGGGAATAAACTAAATTGAAGTCGTTGAATTATCATTTTTGAAATAAATTAGGTAAAATTATTGGTATAATTAAATAGAATTTACTTTTCAAAGTAATTTGGTAGAAACCATCAAATAAGTAACTTATTAATTCATTTAAGTTATTGATAAAGTAAAGTAACTATAGATTAAAAAATAAAGAAAAATCAAAGTAATTCATTAAATCATTATAATTTAAAAATAGGGTAATTATTGAACCAAAAATTGAAACCGTTGATTAATATTTTTAAATAAATTAGATAAAAGTTATTGGTACAATTAAATCAAATTTACGTTGTTGAAATAAATCAATAGAAATTATTAGATAAGTAATCCATTGATTTAATTAACTTAAACCAAAGTAAAAGCTAAAGTAATTAATAAAATTTTATAATTTAAAAGTAGAAAAATTATTGAACAAAAATAAGTAACTCATCAAATTAAATTATTATCGATTAAAAGTAAACCGGTCATGGAAAAAAAGATAAGTACATTATTGATTAAATTCCATTAATATAATTGCTAAGTAAAATTAAAGTAACCACTGTTTAACAAACAAAATTTTCTTTAATGTACTTCGGAAATTAAAGCAAAAAATTATAAAATCCTTGATTAACAAAATCGATCCGTTGATTAATCTAATAAAAATTGTTGATTAAACCAAGCGATTCATTAATTTAAAAGAACTTGAATAAACTAAATTCATTCTCGGATAGAAGTCGAGTAGACCTTTAAGGAAAATAGAATAAAACTTGATTATCGATAAAAATACTAAAATAATAATTTATTAAATTGAAGAAATTGGCGATTTGACAAATTATAAAAATTTAGGTAACGCGAATGATGGAAATTTAATCTAAATTATTATTAAAGAAACTCTTCGAGTTGAATAAAGTAACTTTCGGGTAAGAGTAGCGGGATTTATTAGTTAGAAACCAAATGTGTTGTTAAGTAACATAAATTCCTGGATAAACATAAAATAACAGAATAAGATAGTTTATTAGTTAGAACAAATTAACACAAATTATGAAAAAATCAAAATTTAACAATCAAAAGTTATATCAATGTTACTGAAAAAATCAAAATTTAACAATCAGAATTTATATTAATATTACATGAAATGTTTAATCAGGAAGGCTTACTACATGATTTTCATTTTTGAATAATAAAAAATTTCCATATAAATTCCAAGTGCAGGAGATGACACCCGCTCGAAAACCACGACGAATTTTTCCTTAAAAGGGTTAATCAAAAAATATTCAACTTAGCCGAAACATATAACTCACCATTCCATGAACGCATGATCTTGAAAATGCACTTGTCTAAAATAAAATAAAGTAGAAAATTACAAGTAATAAAATAAACAACATTCACTTACTGCCATTTCCGTCGATATAAACAATTCACTGTGATCGAATAGTGATTGACATTCACTTCCTGCCATTCAATTCAACCACCAGCACATCCGTCAATATATTTATCGCCGATAATAGAATACGTCATTTGTTTTCACTCGACAAATCATGCACTCATCCAACATCTTAGACGAAGATTTAATCCATCAATCCATGAATATTGTAGAAGACCCTCAGACGCGTAAGTTTAAATAATTTTACTAATCCACTATGATTATGTACGAGCCTTAGAAGCAACCCAACATCGGAATCACGTCATCCACCGATAAGAAGTCCAAGTTTGTAAGAAAACGTTCCAAATTAGAGACACCGATCGAATAAGTCACCCCGATAATACATCATGATACTCCCGTACCAACTAAATCCCAAACAATTGATTAAGCAGGACAACCAATCTTTCACTCATCATTAAGCACCTGCAGCAATCCTAATTGATCTACAGCACCATGAATACACAATTAACAAGTTCTACGTGAGAATCTTAGTCCTGATTACCTAAGAAAATTTGTTCGACGAAAACTAAATCGAAATCAAATCTTGTGGAAATTACGATACCGAATCGGCGACCGTCTCAAGTACTTTCGTCTAAATTCTTCAATCGAATAGTTAGATCATTATACCACATCTGACTTAGGTATTTTAAGAACTAAACACTAAGTACAGATTTTGTAACCATTATAATTGTTTTATTTGTCGAATAAATTAAACGGTGATTATTAAAATCACTTTAGTTCAAAGATACATAAATGTTTAATTATTTAACTATATATAAATGTTTAATTATTTAACTATATATAAAGGTTTAAATATCTAGCTATTATTCCATAAAAAATAGACCACTTCATGTCCGTTCTATCCAGAAAAGGATGAATGTTCAAAAGCATTTATGTAAAGTTTTCTTGAAAATTATTTAGTTATTTTTCTTTTAACTCATATTGATAGTTGAATTTACACATATCTAATTGAATCATTCAAATGTATACAAACTCGAACGGTTAGCAATAGATGAATCCATTTAAGTTAAGATGGTCGACGAACTACATTTTGTTATTTTTCAACATCAGTAAAGATTTCCTCGGATGGCCCGTACGGCATGTGGACGCGTGACCCAGTAACTTAAAGTATCGTTGTTTCTAGTTTCCAAATGCATCGTCAGACTGGTCAGTAACACGCGTTCAACTTCGAGTCCCGTGAGTTTTAACGTATTTGGATTTGAATTAACCCAATCTCTTCTTTAAACGACAAGAAATTTTGTGCAATTTGTGAACCACAAGGTAGTCGTCCCACTCTAAATTATCAAAAGAAATATTGAATGAAAACTGCCAATCTCACTAATTTATTTCCATTCAGGAGAAACAGGAGCTATGATCGAACTCCCTGCCCATGTCGTGGAACAATGGAGGCAGGCATGGAATCGGGTGTATCAAGAGCGATACCCTGACATGCCCGAAGATGACCAATGCGAAGACATATCGCCGGAAGAATTCATGCGGCAGTTCCAGAAGCTGTTTGACGAGCCCAACCCTTCCCAGGACATCCTAACTCAGGCCCAGGAGCTCCTGGAGGGCCTCCTTCAACAACAGCGCCAAGTCGAAGCAGATGTGGCAAGGGCAACAGCACACCTGGCCAACGTCAAAGATGATCTGGTGGCAGGACGGTTAGCCAACAGATATCCACCGTCACCAAGACCAGTTCGGAACCTCAAAAGGCCAGTATTCGTAATCCCTGGCTATTCCCCAGAAGAAGGGATCAAGCGATTCCTCGCAGACAATTGACTATTGTGTTAATGATTGAACCTATTGTTATAAAATTAGCATTATAGACCAACTCTCTTCTTTTATTATTATCGTAATTTTATTTCATAAATTTGTTTGAGCTTAAAACTCATTATCATTAATAGTCGTCCTGAAAATTCAACTCTTATTATTCCAGAGATGGACCCCATGCAATTGCTTCAGAACGAACTGACTCAGGCAAGGCAATCCAATAAGAACTTACACGAACAACTTGTTCAATTAGTGCGAGAAACTCAGCAAATAAAAGCAACATGGATCGAGCCCACGAGAATTAAACGATTATACCAAAAACTAACTGCGGCCCAGAAGGGATGGGCAGAAGAAAAGCAGTTAGTGCAGGGTCTAAAAACACAAATCAAGGGGTTAGAGGTAGCGTTATCCGCCTGTCAGGAGGGAGCAGCGGTAACCTACCCTCTAGTCTTCGCTCCTGCTCAATTGGCCTATCGCGAAGCGAAATCTACTCCATCGGCACTCGCAACCACTTCAATCACCTCGTCCACAGCCAGTCGTCGACCTGGGCGGAAGGAGCGGGCTAAACGTCGAGCCGCTCGATCTTCCAATCCGCCAGCAATCCCATAATCTTTAGATAACTAAAACATCATCTATGTATATTGTGGTTTCCATGTACATTTTATTATTTTTAATACATCTTGAGATTTGAAGTAACACTGTAGAAAGGTTAGATAAGTAGTAACTCTTATTTCATGGTTAACCTAAAGTCGATGAAATAAATAGATAAACAATAGAAACTAAAACGCAAGGGGACCAAATAATGTTAAAGCGAGCACAGGTCTTCTATCGACAGCTCGTGAACCCGAGGATTGTCCGAGCAATTATAGTATTAGCAATAGCACTCACTTTTTGCGGGCAATCCACCACTTGAACACATTACCAACGTTGCCTAGCAACGGGTGCCAAGTGGCAATTAGTATCTTTTTGTATGGCGTTACTGGGACAACCATAAAGATAAGCAAGATTTGAGACCCTGTAACCCACCACAAGTGATATTTGACGTCCTGATTTGAAGTGAAGGTCTTCCCAAAAAACTTTGCAGAGACCGGTGCCATATCTGCAGAATATGGTGGGTATGGTAGTACATCCAATTCAAGCTGTAAAAGCTTTTGGCGAGTTACCAAACTTGTATGAGGTCTCGCATTATCATGGTGGAGCACTATACCTTTTCTATTCATCAATTCTGGCATTTTCTGTTTGAGCTAGTCATTCAATTTGTCCAATTGATCACAGTAAACTTCAGAATTAATCGTGGTATTGTCAGGTAGAAGCTAAAAATAACGATCCCATTGAAATCAAACAAGACAGATAGCATAACCTTTTTTGGTGAATATCGGATTTCGAAGTGTTTTGAACTGGTTTATCTATTTTACTCCATGATCTCTTGCGCTTTATCATTGTGTAAAAAACCCATTTCTTGTCGCCAGTAATGATTCGCTTCAAAAATGGATCATTTTCTTGACGTTTAAAAAGACAATCACAGTCGTTGATCCGAAGAAGCAAATTTCGATCTATTAGAACATGTGGAACCGATATGTCAAGCTTTTAAATTAAACCAAGACGTTTCACGTGATCATGAACAGTCACTAGCGGCCTTTACAGCAGTCAAACCTCGATTAAATGCAAAGAGAAAGTGCACATTTTTTTTCAACTTGACATTCCATTTTTATGATTTGAAAATAAATAAATTGAAATAACTTGAACCAAAACCAAAATAATATATAACAAATAAAATTTCAAAAGTCAATATATTGAATTATTAAATGAATTTTTCGAATCGAAATCAAATTATTTCTACTGAAAAGATTTTGAGAATCTTGTTGAACGTTGGGCAAAAGTTGTAAACATGAATGGAGAATACATCATTGGTTAAATAGTTCTTAGTTCTTATTTTTCTTTTTTAAAAACGGCAAGAACTTAGTTGCCAACCTAACACGTATAAGTGAAGCACTGTACGCATTGTAGAAAATAAATGGCATAAAAGTATACATATGAGTGAGTGTATTACTGTACTCTTAAAAAGTTTTTATAAATCCATATAAACATTATTCTACAATAAATATATGCATTGTTTCAAAGGTTATACACTTTTACATTAGGAATAAGCTAAATTCATTGAAGAAGGGTAACAGAAAAGTTAAGAAAAATTCATAGAGTAGCTAAATTCAACACAGGATCAGATTAATAAAGGCGATTATTGTGAAAATTGCACTAAATCAGACAATCATAGCAGGATTCAATTAGTGATCATAACGCATATTGTTTTGCTTTAAAAAATTTGGTGTGCTACTTACGGTAACGACAAATATACGTTGGGAGTGTTGTGTCTTATTTTTATCGAGTACTTGGAGTCAGAATTACCGATTATTATTATTTTATCTATTTAACCCAACAATAGCAATATATAGATTACTTTGAAAAAGAAAGAAAAGCAATCAAATACTGGTATATATATATAACCATAAAGCTTTAGCTAGTCTAAATACAAGAAAAATATGATAAGGAGATTGGTCTATCGTTCTTCGACATTACCATATACTTATTGTAAATTTATTAATATCATAAACAAATTACTTTTTATTATTAAGTCTTTTTTATAATGTTTGGCGGGTGAAACTGTTAAAAAATGTACTAGTAACATTAATGAGATTGATGATTTTAAAAACTTTAAAAGTCACTTTGAAAAATATGGAAGTGCTAATGTTAAAATAATTTCAACGACTTTTCCACTTCCATTTTCACTGATCATTTTCATTGTCAGAATTCCACAATCCATATGACGATTTTAATTCTAAACTTTCATTTGACTCTAATGACAAAGAATTCGCATCGACCTCAAACCACATTGAAGACCAATTAATGTGATTACATTATAATTTTTATACATATCGCGATTGAGTTTATATGAATTAATAAAATGTTTAGAGATATGCAGAGTTTCAAATTCTTACCAAGGGGTTTCAATAGCATAAAAGATTGGGAACACCTGCAATAGAACAAATATATTTTAAGAGTCTCAGTTAAGCTGATATTAACTTTTAAATAATTTTCCGCTTGAATTTATTTGCTAACGTTATTTATTTAGTAAAAATTAAAAAAAAATTTTATTTCACAAATTTTTAAGTTTTCATATCCGAAAACACATTTTTATAAGGTATGATGCCTTCGTTTAATGAACCCATCTTTTAATGAATACATGAATAAGTTTTCATTACTTTTTCCCTCATAACCAAATTTCCAAAAACAAGATAATACTTTTTTACTTATTTAAAAATAACTTATATTAACAAAGATTCGTAAAGTGTTAGCACTTGTTGAGATACAAAATTATTATAATCAGTTACAATTTTAAAGTTTACCAATTTGAAGAGAAAGAAATTTCAATGCTTATTTCTATATTTTTGAAATATTAATTGATTTTATATGTATTTTAGCATTAGAAATTTAATTATAAATCTTCTTCGCAAATCCTATAAACCATCCAAAATATTTCAAATAAAAGAAATTAAAATAGTGACAATATCAATTTGAAAACTTATAAAAAATTGCCATAGTGTTAATAATAAATTTATGGGTTTAAACAGTTTCGATCGTTTAAGAAATTTAAAAAATACTAAATGATTTACAATAAAATTTTCATTTTTTAATAATTGCAGAATAGAATAATAATTTTCTAATAAATATAATATTATTTTTAAATTAAAAAAATATTAAGGATAAATGAAGAACATTTTCAGCCTATAAAACTCGAAACTTTGCCTGAAGATTGAAATATCAATTCGTGATTCAGACATGAATGAATTATGCCAGTCTCTCCTTTCAATATCTCTGTAAAATGTTCTACAGTTTCATTTAATAATGAAATATGAAATTCGTAAAGTATTCGTGATAAAAATAAAAATATTTCCATATTCGATAGGTTTTCTCCAATACATGTCCGCCTTCCCATTCCAAAAGGAATTAAATACTTACTAGGGGTATATTCCGTTCTCGTTTCATCTAAAAACCTATATGGATCAAATTTCTGTGGATTATCAAAATGATTTTCATCAAACATGATCGCATTGTAATCTGCAAATACCATATCAGAAGGATAGAAATCAAACCCTCGAAAGAAACATTTTTTCATAACTCGATGGTCGCTCTTTGGAACTAAATTGCAAAATCGATGCACTTCATCAATGAATGAAAGTAATTTGGGACATTTATTTTTCAAACTTAGTGTTATTTGAATTGAATCCTCGACCAAATTTTGCAATTCGTTTCTCAAATCGTCCTGGACCTCAGGATAGCGACCTAATAGCAAACAGCAGAATCTCAAAAGATTATACGTAGTTTCTGTCCCAGCATTTTGAAGATCTGTCATAATCTGAATGACATTAAATAATTTTACATCATAACTTTGATCATTCAGATCTTCAATGAAATCTTCATTCCTCCAAATATAATCAAACATACATTTTAAATCAGAGGACTGATTGAAAACCTTCAAACGACTCATACACTTATCAGCAACCAAACGTCTATTATTGTAGATTGCGTTGACGTATTCTTCGACTTTTGGAAAAAGAAATCTTCCTAGCTTTGACAGAAAAAACGATGGCCAGATAAATATTATATGCTTTATATGTGAATTGGAAATTTTATCAAGACATGAAACATATTTTTCGAATTTTGGATCATTTTCATTATTAGGTTCATTAAAATTGACAATATTAATAATATTTGAAATATTTTTCACAAATATTTTACTAGGATCAATTTGAATGCCGGACTTCTGTTTTATTTCTTTTATTAAACAGTCTGCTTGTTCACAAATCAATTTTTCCATTGTTGATGTGCCCATTCCAAAATACCTAAGACCTTTCATCGCCAAATGACGATTTCGTTTCCAAATGATTCCATCGGCAAAGAGGATTCCATGTCTGTTTCCAAATAATTCCATAAGTGAGTTCTGTGCGCAACCAGAAAACAGCATTCCGTTTTCTACAAAAGCTTCATGAACAATATCAAATGAAGCTAGGGTAATAGTTCGTTGACCAACTGTTTCAATAGACCAAATGTTTCCGTATTTCTGTCTCATTTGTTTAAAATATTCACATTCTGATACATTGGTCATAAATTTGGAAAAGATAATTTGTGTTATGGAATAAGGAAAAATTCCAAATATGGGAAACCCTAATGGACCGGGTGGATGAGATTTCCGCTTGTAGAAATGCCTGAGAAATAATAAAATAAACACAAATATTACTCCGATAATTATATTCATTTTCAATATTTCATGTATTTTTCAAATAATTGTGAATATATATATGCTCCACAGCGCGCACTTTTATGATTGGTTCGATGACGTACTGTAATTTTGTATGAAAATAAAAATGATATGAAAAATAAAACTGACGCCGCTCAGAAAAACTGAATTAAAAATGATTTATAAGGTTCCAAATCTGTCAAAACAAATGAAATCTGATTATAAGATGGAAAATAAAATCAAGGTTAATTTACTTCAAAACAGTAAATAAAACGATGCCCTTTTTAATTCAACCAATTAAGTTCAAACAAACACTTCACAATTGAAATTTGTAGATAATTAATTCATTTTATTTCCTAATTCATTTTAATTTTTGTCACTTGCCTTTGAAAAAGGAAATTAAGATCATATTTTCAATTATAAGAATTGTTTTAATTAGATCGTTTAATAAGTGAGATCATTGTGTTGATAAAAAAAATTATTGGATCGGACTTTTTTCATTTGAATATAATGAAACGTGGGAATATATTGAGTTGTTCTGATAGGTTTTCCATCGAAGTTTGTAAATGAGGACTAATTGGTTTCTTCATTGTATTCATGAAAATCAACCCTTGTGATTTGTTCTTGCTATAAATCTCTTTCCATACAAATACTGTTTGAAATACATGACATACTCAAGTAATGATAATAATTCTTTTTTAGTCACACAATAACCCTTTTCATGTGCTGGCAGATGCCATGATCCATAAGAAACTACTGCTTCGTCTCAATTCACTTTTATTTGACTTAACACTGCTCTGATTGCTCCAAAACTAGCATCTGTATCCAAAACAAACATAAGATTCTTTCTAGGATAATCTACAATTGGTGCTTTGCATAGTTTCATTTTTATATGCTTGAAACTTTTTCACAATGATCAGTCTACTGTAAGTTTTTATCACATCCTAAAGTTGCCGCGTACAATGGCACCGCTATTTCAGCATATCCTTTAATAAATCGACGATAATAATTAGCTAAACCAAGAAATGATCTTAATTTAGACAAAAAATTTGGAGCTTCGGCTTTTAAAATATCTTCAATCTTCAAACTATTTGTTCTAATTCCTTCTGAAATTATAGTATGGCCGAAAAATGTAAGTTTCTTTTGATAAAATTTGCGTTTTTCTTGGTTCACTTTTAATCCTGACTTCAGAATACACCTGAAAACTTCTTCTAGTATCTCATCATGCTGCTTCTCCGATTTTCCATATACTAATATATCGTCAAGATACACAATAACACCGTTGTAAAATCGGTGACCCCTTAACAGTAATTTCTTAATATTTTTGTGTGACATAGTACAAATATCGAAGCCATAAATATTGTTCCATATTTTCGTATCAAAACTTTCATCTTGTTGCTTTCTGGATCTTGAACCCATTTTAACCCGTTCCTTAGTCTCACTTCAGTTGTTTATTTTTCTAAAATCATTGACGAATCAATATTTACTTCCATCAGCTTTATACAAATACTCTTCATAGCATCAATTCCGCCAATAAAATTTTGATGAATTCTTGCAACTATTAATACATTTATTAATAGACACTTACCATTTCAAGTAACATTTATTTATGTTTATCCCATCGGTTTTTCTCCCATTTTAGAAAATACCCCACTAGGTATAATGTTTCTATCTACTAAAACCGGTTTTCCAATCTTTTGCCAAAAACCTTTACCCATAATAATTTATAGCAGATCTTGAATCCCATAGCATATCAAATTCAAAATTTCAAACTTTCATTCTGCTCCACTCTCTTCCATCACTTGTCTGATACATCACATCTTTTTTATTTTCATTTCGATTTAAATTATTATTTACTGGTTCAACCCCATTGACTAAATGTAAGCAACAGGGTTGCTCTCGTTTTTTTGTCGCATAACCTCATGATCTATTACATCTTCCTCGCGATACAAATCACTATTTTCATCATGAATGACATAATTGGTCTATTATAATTTTGGCTTCCATTTGTTAATAAGTGACAGTGTCTATATATGTGTCCATCGTTTCCACATATCAGATTTATTTTTCAATGGGCATTCGAAACGTAAGTGGTTACTGTCAACACAATAGTAGCATTGACCCGATGATAAAATTCCTTCTATTGGTTCAGGTAATCCACGACACTTGTTGTATTATTTCCTTGCTTGATGTTTCATTGAAAATAATGGTCGAAATCTTTGATTTTCTTCTCATTATCTTCTCATTATCTTCTCATTATTATATCTCCTATTAGAAATAGCCGGATTATTCTCATAATTATAACTTACTTTATTTACATAATTTTTGTTAGACACGATTGGTTTGGCAACAATATTTCTGTTCCCGAAGTCTTTTCTATCCATATTATGATATCTTGACGTTTTGCTATCTTAATTTAGATTCTGGCTCCCATTATTTAAATTATTCTGTTTCAACGCATCCGAGTAACTCTTCTTTTGTACAGCATCCAAAAATATCTCTGACGAAGAATGTTGTACATATTTCTGACTTTCATATAATTTGGCCAAATTGCAAATATCTTCTACTTTCATAACTGGTTTAGAAATTATTTTTTCTTTAAGCGCAGTACTTCTAGCTCGTTTAGAAATAATATCTTTTACAATTTCTTCACGACTAATTCCTGAATCAAAAATACTTTCCAAAATATTTCTTACTGTTATTTTAAATGTATCAAATCTTTTATCTCCTTTTTAATTAATTCGACCAATTCCACAATTATATTGGTAATTGATTTCTTTATTGTAAATGTATCTAAAAACCATGATTTTGCTACCTCCTTTGTAACTGCATCTGTTTTGAAATCATGCCATAAAACTTCAGCTTCATCAGACAGTAACAAATCGAAAACACTAATGATGCACAAATTGTTAATTCGGATCCATTCTTCGATATCTTTAATCCAATTTGATGCTTCTTCGATACTTCTCCCATCATGTTTTTAAATATTGAAATTGAATAAATCCTGTGCTTTTTTCGGCAATGCTTCAACTATTAATTTCTTTTCTTGCTGCCTTGTAACGGCATTAATATTTTTAGCGTGGTCGTCAGTTGTAGGTTATATATCATCTATATCAAAATTCGTAATTCCACAATAATTATTTATTATTAAAACAACAGATATTTATTAATATCGTAACTTATTGAATTGAATAAAGTTATTTATTGACATATAAAGTCTGTAGTAAGAAGTATATGGATTATTGTTCCTTGCAACATTACTTCTTGACATCCAACCCTCACGTTGGAAACTTATTTTTAGGCAAATTTATCAGCTGGTCAAAATGATCTAGGGGTCAGTTAGGGGGTATTTTTATCTCATTTTAAAATGAGCGGCTTCTATTGACCACAATGTTTTTAAAATTTATTTATGATTTTGGGAGAGCTTACAAAGATTTTGATTCTCGTTAAAACCACAAAATTTTTATGTCTCGAAAAAAACCCAAGGACTTTGGCTCTTGTTTGAAAACATTAGAATCTCTCACTAGAATCAAGGAGTAATTTTGGTTTTCGTTATAAAACATATGTATTTAAGGCTCTCGCTAAAACACAAATTTGTGTTCTCAGATAAAAAACACTTTAGTAAAATTGGATATTTGACTCAAATATTTATCCGATTAAATCTCCTTAAATTTCTCATGAAAATCGAAAATTTCTCAATATAGGTCTATTTCTTAAAAGTTTATCAAAATTGATAATGATATCCAATATTCTTGTTTTGAAATCTCTACGACTTGATTATAACATCAATAACCAATTGTAGTCAGAACCTTCAAAAATTATCAAAATTCAATAAAATCTGTGTTTTCCACAAGTCATTAAATTTCACAAATTATAATAACAATTTATGATTGAAACATATATTTGGTTCGATAACTTATAGATTTTAATATAGAATCTCATATAAATCGTAACTGTAACCGACTTAATTAACTTTGATATAATATTGCAACGGACGGTCGGATGAGTCAGCTCCAATCTAGATACAGGAGACACCCCCACAACTGAACATGAAGGTGGAAGTGAAATTAATAGTGTTGTTAGTCTAGAAATAAATACTAAGTGATTGAATTGTTATTGTTTTCTACCTTTGTTGGTAAATCTAAATGACTTCTCATGTTTACAGCATATAAAGCGAATTAATAATAGGAAAGGAAATTACACTTTGTGAACTAAACTGGATAAGATCAGATTAAAATATCAAAACTCAAGGTATAAAGTTGAGGTTTAGCGAGAAAAATAAAAAATTAATATACGATAACGGCTAGTGGTGAAGAATATTTATCCAAATTGATAATTATTATTTTAAAGATCTCATGTAATTTTAGACCTGGAACTCATTCGATCAATAGACCGAGAACTGACAGAATTGAGGAAGACTAATGCCGATCTACATAAACAGTTTCTCCAGATGAGGACATAAAGTCTAATTGGGTAGAGCCATAGAAGGTTAAAAAGATTTATCAGAGACTGAATGAGGCCCAGCATGGATGGTAGGGAGAGAAGCAAATTACACAGGCCTTCCGTACTCAAATTCGTTGATTAGAAACAGCTCTCTCAGCCAGCCAGGAGGGTAATGCAATACTTACCCTCTGGTGTTCGCTCCTGCACAGCTAAGTTACCAGGAACATAATGGAATTAAGCCAGTAACAAAAGCAACGCGTCCACACTCACGTCCTGGAAGGTCTGAACGCATGCGAAGACGCCTACAGGCAACCGAAAACTTGGGATGACATTAACAAAATTGTAACTTGTGATAGTTATTCAAATTGTAACAATCAATTAAATAAAAGTTCTCATTTTATTCTTACCTTTGAATGAATTCTTAATTAATTTATCATCTGGTGTTAAATGCGCGCGATTAGTAAGGAAAGTAATCAAATTAAGTAAAGAGACCGAAGGATAAAAGTCGAGCATAGGCCTTCCATCGGTAGCTCGATGAACTCAACATGAAGCCGGGACTTAGCAGTTCTGGAAATAGAGCTCACCTTTGGCGGTCTCAACCAGTGGAGGAAGATGAAGGTTGTATGTCTGGGCCAAGGTTATATACCACCAACCGACCCTTACATTTTATATATAAAATTTTATTTAGGTACACCTAGCCCTCTATTTACACGGTAAAAATTCAATTTATATTATACTATTTTCAGTTTAATACGGTCACAAAAAGGTTTGAAAAAAAAATTTAAAACAAAATTAGAATTCAAAAAACGATAAATATAAGTTTTAATCTCAGTAGGCAATTAATTTCATTTTAATCAAAGTAAGCTAATAATATTAGCCTAATATATTTCGTCAATATTTTCGTTTATATTTTAATCTCATTTCAAAATTTAGAATATTTTAATTGAAGTAAGCTAATACACCTAGCTTTCGATTTATACGGTTTCAATTTTCACGGTTTTGATTTATACGGCATTTTTGAGGAACCAATCTATCGTGTAAGTCGAGGGCTAAGTGTGCATTAAAAAGGAAGAACGTGGATGATGATAAACAAGAAAATGTAAAACAAAAATTTAGAGATGTAAATTTGTCTCTGAATAATCTTATTTAAAAAATAAATCCTCCAAAAGTTTCAAAATCCGAAGACGTGGCGAATTTAACTTAACTCAATAAAGCGTATGTATTAAGAAAGATCAAAGAAAGATACTTCAGCAGATTAATTTATGCATATTCTGGATTGTTTTTTGTGTCGTATAAATCCCTTACAAAGAACTTCCAATTTATAACGATGAAATTATCGAATGGTATGATTCATCGAGATTTGGGAAATTTATCAGGATCAATTTTGTTGGGGTTATTAAATTTAAAATTATTATAATTTCCATATAATTAAAAAAGAATGTTGAAAATTCAAACCCGTAGGGAATCAACAAATTATCGAATTAAAATTTGAGAAACGGGTTAGATTTAGAGGAGATTATGAGGAAGATCATGGTGAGAACAGATTTATCAGAATGTGTTCATAAAGGGTCGAAAGGCGATGAAATGTTTAAAACAGAAAATCGTCAATTAATTAACTAAGGAAAACCAGAGTTAAGTAAACATAAAAAAAAGGTAAACAAAGTGGATTTTGGAAAACCATTATCATGACAGCATAAATAATGGGGAAACGGAAAAAAGATTATTACAAGGAAGACCAATGGGGGCAATTAATTATTTTCATTGACGGAGAAAATATGAAAAAGGCCGCGAGGTAGAGATTGTCAAATGAGACGATTTAGTTGAAAAGCCCTTTACTAAGGAGATTTAAAGGAGCTGCAACTCAGAAGCAATCGGTATTTTGCCTCAGGTAGGGACACAAAGTAACTGAGAGTAGGATTTGAGGGATTAAATCAATGATTTGATTTGGAGCAATAGAAGAATTGAAGGATCTTATTAGGCCAAATACTAATTGAATCGTGGATCCATAGTTTGAAGGTGATTATTGTTTTAAAGTGCATAGAACCGAATAACCACAGTGGGATCTACCAAATAGTCAGAGCGAGCAGTCTCATTACGTTAATTAAATTTTTGCCTACTTTATGATTTGTTTGACGATTTTACGAAATCAACAAATAAACTTTGATTTGTACATTGAAATAGTATCATTCAACAACGTTCCCATTGGAAAAATATCCTAACTCAAATTACCCAAAACTCCAAATCCCTAGAAAAAGTTTCTCAAAACTCAAAATCCGTTGAAAAAATTTCCCCAAATCTTAATTTTATTTTTACAAGTTGTTAAATACTTAGAAAATTTTGTCAAATATTTATATATATATATATATATATATATAGAAAATAATAATACATATCAAAATACATACAACGTTTTATACATCGAAAACTTTATATTATTATTAATATTACATGTATTTTAAAGAGGATTATCGACGAATATACAGGAATTTAATACAGGTTAATGTTAATATTCATGGGAATCTTTTATCAACAACAACTAAACATTGACGATATACAAGGTTATTATCTAAAAAAACTTTTCCTCTGGGAAAAATATCCCAACTCAAAATTTCCCAAAACTCGAAATCATTTGAAAAACTTTCCAAACCCAAATTTCCCAAATCTTAATTTTAAATTTTACAATTTGTTAAATAATTAGAAACATTTTGTCAAATATTTATATTTTTAGAAAATAATGATAATACATACAATTTTTTAATCAAATATTTTATACATGGAAAATTTATATTATTATTAACATTACATGTATTTTAAAGTGGATTTTCCAAGAATATAGAGGAATTTGATAATGGTTACTATCAATATTCATAAGAATCTTTTATCAACAACAACTAAACATTGAGAATATACAAGGTTGTTATCTAGAAAAATTTGAGTATTAAAAATCTTGTAAAAATAAAATTTAAGTTTTAAGTTGGAAGCTTTATTCTAGGGATTTTGATTTTTGGGAAATTTTTGATTTGGGAAACTTTTTCTAGGAATTTGATATTTTGAAAAATTTGATTTGGGTTATTTTTCCTATGGAAAAGATTTTTAACTGTAACTCATTAGTTCTTGTTAATAGCAAAAATCTTTGTGTGTATATTACCTACTTATTTATTTATTGAACTATATAGAATATGTGTTTGTGTGTCTAGGACTTACATATGGATTTATATAATATACCTGACACTTGTTATGTCTTAGTGGTGACTATATTTAAGAGTGTGTATACGTGTCTATCACCTATATATTTATAAATTAAAATCTATGAAATGTGCTTATGTGTGCCTATGACTAACTTATTTACTATTATTCATATATCTGATACTTTCTTTGTCTAGCGGTGACTATAGTTTAAGGTAAATGTAACCTACATAAATAATTAGAAAAATTTCATAAAAACATTGAAAATTGTGTAAGATCAATATTTTTGAGTTGACCAACATAAAATTTTGGTTGATTACCATGGAAACCTCACGGTTTTCGTGTGAAAGTGCCCTACTTTTCGTAACCTACATAAAAAATACTGGTTGAGTTACATAAATCTGTTGGGGTTATATAATGAAACACAATTGAAATCAATAAATGACGAAAGTCCAAAATTAATTATTGATCTGGGAATAGCCAAATCAAAAGACGAAAATAAATATGATAGTAAAAATTCAGTTAGGGGTACCCACAAAAAGGTAGGGCGCAAAACCAAATTAATTAAAAAATTAATTAATTACTAATGGAAAGCCCGAGATAATGGAAAACCGGAGTCAATAGGAAGCCCGAAAGATAAGGGAAAACCCGGGGAAATTAATGAGCAGATGGAAACTCAAAATGGGCAACAAGTATACATTAAATTGTTATTATGATCACATTTCAGGATTATCGCAGTAGATAACAGCGTCAGTAGAGGACAAAGGTTGACTAGAAGATTGTTAACAGTTTAAAAAGGCCTGCTCAAAACTATAAAAGGAAAACTCAACCACCAGAAATTTTCAATTCGGTCAAAGAGAGTTAACAACGAAATACGTTCAATACCAGCAAAGGAGGGCCAAAGGTAAAACAAGTGAAACATCTTCTAATTTATAGTGTCAGAAAGGTGGTATCCCTTGGCGTCTCCTACCTCACGATAACATACAATAAATTATCAAAGAAAGAAAAGTTCAAATTAACAACTAATTTTAATTGTGGTGAATTGAAAATAAAGTTGTTTTGTGTTGGGTTTTCTTCATTAATATAGAAGTCAGCGAGAACTGACTTTTAAACGATTATAATCCAACAAATCCTATGTTTTTCAGAAATTTTAGAGAAATCCTCAGGGTGGGGAGGGGCATCTGTCCCAGCGGTGACAATTGTCGATTTGAAATTATAAAGGGTCAGCAGTTCAAATTTTAAATGACTTATGACGCAATCGGCACTGATTTTGGTACTATCTATTCATATGCTGGTGTATTTCAACATGGAAAAGTTGAAATTATTGCTAATGATCAAAGAAACCACACAACACCCAGTTATGCTGCATTTATAACTTTAAAAAATCAAGTTGCGATGCTAAATGACTGATAAGAATGAATGATCAAATTATAACAATGCATTTGACAGAAATTATTCACCAGTGATAATAGAACCGCGTCGATACGGGGTTGATGGATTTCAATATTATCGTGGACACCTTCTAAACTCTCTAGAGATGATAAAATATCTAAGGCTGAATGGGAATAAATCATCATCATTTTCAACTTACCATGTGCAATGTGGGATTTTCCACAATTTTGAAATTAATTTATGAATTAATTTTATTTCATAGTAGCAGTTCACTGAATATTTAAATTGTGAATGTTAGATTTTCTTTTAGTGAGTAACAATCAGATGGGCTTTGAAAATTTCTGAAGGTATGTCGTCAGATTTCATGAAGAGGCGATCAAGCAATCCCAGAGAGCAGAAACCATTGTTCATTAATGTAGACGTATGGAAGAAACATAAACCCGTTCAGATAAAAACAGTTAAAAAAAGCTGCAGGAACAAATCGATGACCTCTACAGACACTTGGATAAAGAGAAGAGAATATCAGAACCTAAAAAACCACTTTACTGGAAAAATAACCAAAAATCAAACAGTGATCCTAGAAGATAATGAGACGATAACCGCAAGAAATTAGCGATACAATGACAGGAAAATCATATCTGCTGGAATCTATTGAATGGCATTAAACTTCGGTGGCCGGAATCCACCTTTTTAAGTATAAGTACACTTTTTTAAGTCCACCTTTTGTCGTTTTCAATTAATAAATTATGCTGTTGAATTTACGTAAACATCCAATAGGTCTGCAATAACGTGTCAAAAACCTATTCTTAAATGTAATTAACTAAAATATTTAAAAATAAATAAAATTAGAAAACTAAATTTCAGAAAATGCTTATAGACTTGTCAAAAAAAAAGAGCAAAAAACATTATATTTTGGATACAGAATGAAACACCAATTCATGATATAAAGAAGTACGCATAATACCAATCTCTCCTTCGAATATCTTTGCAAAATGTTCTACCGTTTCGTTTGATAATGAAATCTGAAATTCGAAAATAATTCGTGATAAAAGAAAAAAAATCTCCATGTTCGCTAAACTTTCTCCAATACATGTCCGTCTCCCAATTCCAAACCCAATCAGATGTTGGCTAGGGATATATTTCGTTCTCGTTTCATCTAAAAACCTATATGGATCAAATTTCTGTGGATTATCAAAATGATTCTCATCAAACATTATCGAATTAAAATCTGCAAAAACCATATCAGAAGTATCAAATTCAAACCCTCGAAAGATAAATTTTTTCATAACTCTATGACCGACCTTCGGAACTAAGTTGCAGAATCGATGCACTTCACCAATGAAGGAAAGTAATTTGGGACATTTATTTTTCAAATTTAATGTTATCTGAGTTGAATCCTCGACCAAATTTTGCAATTCGTTTCTCAAATCGTCCTGGACCTCAGGATAGCGACCTAATAGCAAACAGCAGAATCTCAAAAGATTATACGTAGTTTCTGTCCCAGCATTTTGAAGATCTGTCATAATCTGAATGACATTAAATATTTTTACATTAAAACTTTGATCATTCAGATCTTCAATAAAATCTTCATTCTTCCAAATATAATCAAACACACATTTTAAATCAGAGGACTGATTGAAAACCTTCAAACGACTCATACACTTATCAGCAACCAAACGTCTATTATTGTAGATTGCGTTGACGTATTCTTCGACTTTTGGAAAAAGAAATCTTCCTAGCTTTGACAGAAAAAACGATGGCCAGATAAATATTATGTGCTTTATATGTGAATTAGCAAATTTCTCAAGGCATAACATATATTTCTCGAATTTTGGATCATTTTCATTATTAGGTTCATTAAAATTGACAATATTAATAATATTTGCAATTGCTTTAACAAATTCTTTTCTAGGATCAATTTGAATGCCGGACTTCTGTTTTATTTCTTTTATTAAACAGTCTGCTTGTTCACAATTTAACTTTTCCAATGCTGATGTGCCCATTCCCATAGTTGTTAGAGCTTTTATCGCCAAATGGCGGTTTTGTTTCCAAATGGCTCCATCGACAAAGAGGATTCCACGTTTTCCCCCATATAATTCCACGAGTGAATTCTGTGCGCAACCAGAAAACAACATTCCGTTTTCTACAAAAGCTTCATGAACAATATCAAATGAAGCTAGGGTAATAATTCGTTGACCAACTGTTTCAATAGACCAAATGCTTCCGTATTTCTGTCTCATTTGTTTAAAATATTCACATTCTGATACATTGGTCATAAATTTGGAAAAGATAATTTGTGTTATGGAATAAGGAAAAATCCCAAATATGGGAAACCCTAATGGACCGGGTGGATGAGATTTCCGCTTGTAGAAATGCCTGAGAAATAATAAAATAAACACAAATATTACTCCGATAATTATATTCATTTTTAATATTTCATGTGTTTTCCAAATAATCGTGAATATATATATATATATATGCTCCACAGCGCGCGCTTTTATGATTGGTTCGATTACATAATGCATTACAGGCTTATTGAAATAAACGGCCAGTTTCGTAAATATTTTCAATGAATCATGATTTAAATAAACTTATTATTGAAAGACATGAAAACTAAGTTCATAACCTTCAAACCTTTAAATAATTGAAAATACCAATTCAAAAGTCATGTGTATTTATAAGTATATAAATGTGAATGCCTGTATGTTCGCTAAGTTAGCGAATTTGAATTAACGATGCTAACTAGTTATAGAAATTGTTAAATAGAATCTAACATAAAATTAAATTAAAATTAATTTAAATAAAATTAATTTAAAATTAATTTCAATTAAAATAGCCAGTTGCTAGGAAATTACTGTCAAAAATTATCCAACTAATACTGGCAAACGATCCTTACCATATAAGATTTATATAGATTTCGATAAGACCGTCTAACGGTATTCTTAACACACACGTTTTTATATTAATATAATTGTTTCAATTTATCAGAAACTTTTGACTATTTATTTATTTCATAATTTGCTTTTATTATCATTAGAAATTTTAAAAGTAGTCAAAATTTTAAGTTTTCCTTGCCAATAATAATTAAATTTCATTATTAATGATTATGAAATTACAAATCAAAATATCTATAGAAATAATTTATTTTAATTACTTATTACAGATCTTCTAATTTTATTCATTCATTTATTTACAGAAATTTCTATGTAAATTAATTGTCACCTCAAGTTATTAACTGTCAGTTTACAAATACATTTATATTAATACATAATATTATTATATTTTAATGATATTAATATTAATACAATTCAGGTTTTTTCGCTAGGTGGAGGGCCAGGTGCTCAAAATGACTAGTAAACTTGCAGAGTAAACAGTATTTACTACAAAGTGGGCCGCTTATAATACACAGTCAATGCCGCGATAACAATTTTCATTATTTTGCAGACTTAAGGTCGATTCACACAAAACAGTGACATGACCGGACAAAAGAAAAATATTCTCCAGATATTTGAAGGTACTGTTCACACTCATCCCTGGTGTGTCAGTGCCATTCCCGTACCGTGCAAGCAATGCTGTAGTACTGGATCCATCACTTTCCGGTCGTATTTTCAGTTAATAATTTAGATAATTTTGTTGGTGTTGTCGGTGAATTCGAATAGGATTTATTGTCAATCCAAGCTTGCTTTTAAACAACAGTAATGAACTCCAAAGGATATAAACTTTATTGATTAATACACTTTATCTCCACTTTAAAATGACACAACGAATTATCTAGCAATCACAATTTGGTGCTTATTACGACCCTTCGGGAAGAATAGCACTTTTCGGATCAATTGGATTTCACAATCACTTGACTACTGCGGTGGGTTTCGGAGATTGGTAAATCTGATTTGGTTGGTTTGCTTTGACCTTGCTTAATTTCTGTTTCAAATTTCTCTTTAATTTCTTTCTGTCTTTCTTTGTCTTCTTGCAATTTTGTCTCTTTGATTCCAATTGCGCTTCCTTTTTATACTCCGTCATCCAATAATACTTACTGATGTCAAATAGAATTTCTGATATCTTTTAACGCTAATTCCCTTTGGGCCTCTATAATCACTGACAGGTGACCAGATAAATCATTTTTTAAAGGTGCCCTTTCCTGGATTCCCAAACAATATTTCTTCCCTTATCTTGAAAGAGCTTTCGAAATAACGTGCAAATTTTCCTTTTTTTCTGTTTTCCTAAATTTGCACTTGTTAATTATAAATTACCTTCTTTTATTTAATTGTCTGTTTTTATTGATTTTCTCTTATTCCCTTCTCGTTATTCGACATTTCTTTTTCATTCCCTTTTTATTAAGCTCCAGAACCACATCTTAATCACTTATCCTTGTTTCCCCCAATAATTTTACATGTTTATTAATTATTTTACTCTATTATTTAATATATCCTCAACAATGGTTTGAAATCATCAACAAGTTTTATATCACTTATTTTTTTGATTGTATTTAATTTTACTAGGTTCAATACTAAGAGTGGGAAACATTTTATCCATCTTAACAAGTCCAGAATTATCATCATGTTTATTAGACAGCTTTTTAATAATATTGTTGGTGTACTGGGTAGAATTAATTTAGTTTCAATCTACGCTCATCTAATTTAATCCATGGCTCCAACTAACTCTTGACTTTTCTAGGGTCATTGTTATCTCACCCAGACGCCCCACAATTTGGTACTGCATACAGCAGCCTAGAGTCCACAAGCAGATGAGCCCCATTTCTAAGACTACTGCTTGTGATAATCTCGCTTTGGAGTTCCTGACGGCCGATAGAAGGACTTACGTCTACTTAATACCTCTGATCCTCTCGATATTAACACGCCCCTTTCCCATCCGTTACTACCGATCCCATGTGCTGGTGTACTGGGTGCAATTAATTTGTTTAACTCTGTGCAAAGCTTATTCAAGCTTATTTCCCTCTATCAAAATGCCTTCTTTTCCTAGGGTCTATGCTGTCTCACCCAGACGCCCCACAATTTTAATCCTACCACTATATACCCATGAGCAAGCTCATGTTGGTACTGTATATAGCAGCTGAAAATTCATGAGCAGGTGAGCTCTATTTCTAGAACTACTCCTCATGATATTTTCACTTTCGGGTTCCTGACTGCCGATGGAAGGTCTTACGTCTCTTTCTATCTATACGCTTGTCCATACTCATCTATTGCTACAATTCCTATATCAATTTGTCATCATTACTGTTTATTTATTAAAATATTTTTCAAAAATTTGGGCAGCGTTCCGCCCTTATTTTATGGAAAATTCCTTGTTTCATACAAACGTTAACCTATGGTAAATTGAAATGAATGCATTATTATAAGATCATTATTTTAGTCCAACAACTCATATTTGCTTTCCTATGGTCGCCACAGTTACCACCATTCGTAAATCTCTATATTATCTTCTCACAGATCTATGCCAAAATGTATCATTTTATTTTAATTTTCCACCACGATGATTATCGAACAATGTACGTGATCTAAACCTACTTTATAATTTCGTTGACCTAAATTTCTATCACTAGTCGTACCCTTGAAAATATAATAATCGGCAGGAGTTAAATTAAAAATTCAATTTTCCTACTTAAACATTTACATAAATGTTATCCCCTTAATTATGGCGATCTTCCCGAATATTAATTTTTACCGTTCCGACCAACATTGAAATGGCCGCCACGGTGAAGTACGACGGCGTCCTACTCCGCGATCAGTGTGACAAGACCTGACCATGCCGGCAGACACCGAAGGGTGGTTAGCGACAAGGCAACACCTCAACATTCCTCAAAATCAACTGAGGAAATTGAATATTGCCCTAACACTTTCCACAAACTAATATAAGTAAAATGAATATAAATAAGTTAAGGGGGACCTGCCGAGCGATGCCAAAAGACATTGTGGCCATCCAGAATAAGTTAAATTAAATAAAACATTAACATAGAAAAATATATTTCTACAAAAAACAATACTTACGATCGACAAGTTTGTCAGTCAAGCATACCAATTTGAAAAATTGTCATACATTGGCATAAAAATTGACTAAACAATTGTCTAAAACAAATTGTCTCAACAACTGACTAAAAATTTTGTGTCTACAAAATTTTCTAAAAGTCTAAAAATTTTGTGTCAACAAAATGTCTACCAATGTCTAAAAACTATGAAAATGACTGCTGTATATATAGTCATTTCATGCCTGGGTGCGACCAATCAGAGTATTTTGAGCCTTTTTCGGCTATTTTTCGGGGGGGTTTTATTGCTTTATTTTTATTTTAAATATTTTATTTTTCTCCTTATTTTTCTCTATTTTTTGATATTATTTTCTCAATATTTCGTGAATTTTTATTTTTTATTATTTAACCATTCTTTATGATTGTTTCTCTTTTTACCCTTTGATATTTAAATTTTTGGTCGCCGCTTCCGCCTATGTATTTTCTAAACCTTCTTTTGCAAGGTTTTGGCGGTTTTATATTTGAATTTTTATATTTTTTCTGCATCTGTAGGTTTTTCATGGATTTTAATTAATTATTTGTTTTATTTAATTTTGTTATATTTTTATTTTGTTTTAATTAATATGTTTTATTTTATTTTTGATTTCTGCTTGCGGTACGTGCTTATGTTACAGCAGCCATATTGACAATTTTCAAACCTCGTTAATTATTTTGTTTTAATTTACACATTTTTTTTCATTTTTGTTTAAATTATGGCTTGTAGCCCAACACATGTATACGCCGGAGTAGGGTTCTCGTAAGATCTCATTAAGTTTATCGGTAAATGTTAGCGTTTATTACGGTTTGAAAAAATGATTGTATGGCACTGGTTACCTTTTCGTTATTCACTGATTCGATTTAAAACAACCTTATTTTAACTAAGTAATTAATAAAACTTAAACGTTGTACTTTAAGAAAATCTTCAAAGAAAAACTTTTGTTAATGAGTTTCCTAAAATCTAATTTCGCTAATTACCTAAGCGTTTGATTTAATTCCCTAATTTGCTAAAATTAAAATAATATTATTAACCTAGAACCTTGTTTTAAATTGGAAAAGTTTTCCTTTAATTAACACGCGAAAATTCAAACTTTTATATAAATTATTTTAATCGCTGTTAAATCAGCTGTTTTTAAGTTCAATAAACTTCCCTGTTCAATTTAAAGAAAAATTAAGATATTGTTAAGATTCGTACTTCATCTTTTATTTACCGACAATCCTTTACCACTTAAATGTTTAATATACGCAGCAGAAATTGATTTTTACCAAGATTATAATTGTTCATTTTTCAACATTTTAAGTTAAATAAACCTTTCCAATCATACTTCTGGCATGCATAAAGCTTCACCAATCTTACTCTATACTCAGACAAGACTACATACATCCCTTCCTCATTTATTCTTAGAAAATTCAAAGATTACTATAAATTTACAATAAATACAAAAATTTATATTTGGGTAAAATTTACATAGTAGATAAAAGAAAACGCAAAACAAAAATATATAAATAAGATATACAACTATTGTAAATCGGATCTAGTCACAGTTCACCGGCGAAATCTCGTCTTCATTCGTCGATATCCATGGGAAATTTTCGTTTTCGGAGAGGTTTAAATTGAGTGGTACCGACTTGAGTCACGGAATGACGCAACTCATCCCGAACTCGTCAGTCCAGTAGCCGAAAGAAGTTGATGACTTTCTGGTTTCCGAAATTGTCGACGGAGTGGTCGAGACGGAGGATATGTCTAAACAAATTTGGAGTTCGTCCACTTCGTTGGCATAGATTTGGGGTGAGGGTTCTTTTGGGATCACTGATCTCGGCGGATTTTCGTCAGATTTGACAAATTGGGGATGCTGTTCAGCGACTAGCATTGCCGCTTCTTCAAGGATCTGGGCTGCATTTTTTAGGAGAGTGACTTCCTCAGCTCGGCGTCGTTCACGGCGACGCCGGTTTTTACTGGGGTTGTGTTTTTTGTTGGTTTTCGGGATTTGTGGAGGACCAGTTACGACTTTTCGGGTATGTGATTGGCGGGAATTAAGTTCAACTTTATGGCCAAGTCACGGCTGGCTAATCGCTTGGTTAGTTTTGTTTCATTAAAGGAGGCTATCAGGACGGCACTCTGGTCGTTAATGATAATCCGTTGAGCCCGGTTCTCCGCGATTAGATCCTCTCGGCCCCTAGTTAGCCGGTGTATTTGTTTATGGAGAGCTTTCACAGCCTTGGGGGCGAACCACGTGCCGAGCGTGCGTTCGTGCTCTGCGAATAATTTATTATACCGTTGTTGACAGAGTAAATGATTTGGATCTTCGTTCGGTAAGTTGGATTGGATAACTGCCGGTATTTTCGCTTGGGGAAGTTTTGGAATGCGGTAATTAGAATTCATGTAAAGAGTTTTCTTGCTCCGCGATGAGTAGGTGAATTTCTAGGTTTCAAAAAGAAAGAACTAAATGGGGAGATCCCTCATTATAACTTTACATAATTGCCTTAATAAATATAATAAAGGGTAATAATAATAAATAATTTCCAAACATTCAGATTTTCATCACTCTTATACTTAGCTTTACTTATGGCGGCAATCTACTCGGTGACGAAGTCTGTCGTTAATCGATGGGCGATAATATTTTATATATGAAGATGAAAACACTGATGCTCCGGTCATTATTCGATTCGCAATAAATTTCCAAACCTTTTCATTTCGTTTTATTCTTCATAGACTATAATTTTGTTGATTTAATTATAAAGATTTTCGGTTTACTGAATTATTCATTTGATCCTATACCTAACCCTAGTCGTTCCCGCTAGTGCAATTACTTTCGACAGGATTTTAAATAATAAAAAAAAATTGATTTCATTCCTACCTAAACATTTGAACAAATTTTAACCCCTAGGTATAGCGATCTTCCCGTATTTTATTCTTACCGCTCCGACCAACATTGAAATGGCCGCCGCGGTGAATTACGACGGTGTCCTACCCCGCGATCAGTGTAACGAGACCTGACCGGACTAGACAGACACCGAAGGGTGGATTGTGACAAAGCAACACGTCGACGTCCTGCCAATTTAACGGCCGGAATCGAATATTGCTCTGCCATTCTCCACGATTAATACATATGCATATACAAAATTAAATTTAGGGGGACCTGTTGCAGATACTAAAAAGTATCGCGGCCATCCATGAAAATTATTTAAATTAAAAACCATAAACGATTCATAAAAATATATTAAAACAAATAAACAAGCTTACTATTTGATTCAAAGTTCAAAATTTAAAAATTTCAGAATTGGTTTTTAAAGGTTAAATATTATGAAAATGGATGTTATATTTATA
This sequence comes from Schmidtea mediterranea, assembly GCA_022537955.1. Lineage (NCBI taxonomy): Eukaryota > Metazoa > Platyhelminthes > Tricladida > Dugesiidae > Schmidtea > Schmidtea mediterranea. The sequence continues at coordinate 39,918,905 of CM039680.1, read as the reverse complement.
CTGTTTTCGTGCGTGTGTGCGACCAATCAGCTAATTTAAAATCTTTTTTGGCCATTTTTTCGGGTTTTTTAATGGCTTTTATTTATTTTATATTTTTCTATTTTGTTATTTATTTTTCTTAATTTTTTAATATTAATTTCTTTTAAATTTACATTTTTTATTTTTGCTGATTTTTATTTTTATTCTGGTCGCCTCTTCCGCCTGTGTATTTTCTAAACCTTATTTTGCAAGGTTATAGGCGGTTTTGTATTTTTACTTTATTTTTTCTATGTGCATTGCGTGCGACATTTATTAATTATTTGTTTTAATTAATTATGTTATTCTTTATTTTTGTTTTAATTAATGTTTTATTTTACTTTTAATTTCTGTTTGCGGTGCGTGCTTATGTTATAGCAGCCATTTTAACAATTTCCAAACCTCATTAATTATTTTGTTTTAATTTATACAATTCTTCACCTTTTGCTTAAATTTTGGCTTATAGCCCAACAATATTTTTATATTTTTATTCTCGTTTCATCAATTGTTCTATAGTTTCTTGATTTTTAAAATTAGAATACTTGTAAACTTCACTAGCCATAGATGATTTTTGAAAAGCAAGAAATAATTATTTCAGTCCCTTTTTATATTCGAATGCTATTTTCAAAGTATAAATTCCTTTTATTATTGCATCTAAAGAATATTTACTTTCTTCTATTAAACATTTTAATTCTGGAACTTTTGATATAAAAACATCAAGCTCTTTTAATTCATCATATTTAGGTGAAAATCTTGCTATTTGTTTATCCATTTAATATAGTCAAAAAACTACTCTTTTTATTTGTATTTATTTTTCAATTCTTTAAAAGATTTTACACTTTGTGTAGATTTTACATCTTGTGTAATTTTTATCCTTTTACCTTGTGTAGTTATAGTTTCCATAATTTCATGTTTATATAATTCAATAGGAATATCCCCCCCTAAAACATGCATGAAAATTCTTGGAAAATAATTTTTCAATTTCTGGAATCTCTTGAAATTTTAAACTTCAATCTTGAATCTTTCTTAATGAAATCCATTCAAAATTAACAGGTCTATAATTTTCACAAACATAATATTTTTTAGTAACCTTACAATATTATATTTCTCGCCATTTTTAAAATCAATCTTATAGAATTCTTGAAGAATAGTGAAAGAATGGTGAAAGAATAGTGAAAGAATTCTATAAGATTGATTTCTCGAAGAATTCTTGAAGAATATTCTAAGAGTAGTAAAAGAATTTTTTACGGTATCCTTAAGTTCTCTTCGTTCAATAAAAGAATTTAAAATAACCTATGAAAAATAAAATAAAAGAAATGATAAGCCAAAGCCAAAAAAATGAAACATTTTGTGAATTTTGTAATCGATATTACAAAATATCTTATTATGATTCTCATCTTGGTACAAAAATACATGATGTAAATGTGGAAATTGGTAAAAAATATAAACCAAAGAAAGAAAAAGTTATGAAACTAAAAAAATTTAGATTTGAATATCCAGGAATAGAACAGGTTGAAAGTTTTAAAAAACAGCAGCTGTTAAATTTGTAAGATGGGAAAACTTGGTAAATTTAAATGTAAAAGGATTTAGTAAAATTTTTAAAAAAATATTCTAATCATTCTAAAACTCCAATTAAATTTTATATTGCAATAATTGTTGTTTATACAAGTTCTGTAATAATTGATCTAAATACAAAAACAAATGAAATTCATGAACAAGTTTCATATTTGAATACAAGAATTCATAACAGAGAACTTGAAGGAAGTGGATGGGTTTTTAAAGAAATTGAACAAATTTCTTTGAATATTAGCCAATATAGAACTCCTATTGGAGGAACATTTATACCCCTTCCATTTAAATATAATGTCATATTCAATATTCAAAATAAAGATGAGAAATATTTTGTTTGGTTAATCTTGGCATACCTTCACCCTTTTTCAACAGCAAACATCCTTATAGAGTAAGTAAATATAAACCATTTTAAGATGAATTAAATTTACAAGGTATAAATTTTCATATAACATTGGAAGGAATAAAAAAATTTCAAAAATCAAAACCTTAATATTTTAATTAATATTTTTACTATTAATGATGACAAGAAAATAAATGTTATTTTTAGATTACATTTAGATACAAAATGTCGTAATTTATTATTATACAAGGAACGTTTTATTATACAAGCAGTGTTTTTAGGAAATAGTAAATCCTCTCTAATATTTCCATGTCTCAATTGTTTCTGTTCATTTAGTTTTTTAAAGAAGCAAAAGCAATTTTTCATTATGAAACTCATAAATATTTTACAGAATATAATTTTTAAAAATAAAGTATGATTTGTTTGTTATGCAGATTTTGAATGTTGAAATAAAAAATCAAATAATAAAGTTGAGCAAGTAGGTTTTTGTTTTGGATTATATATAAAGTAATTATCCTTAATAAATAAAATTTGAATACATTGAATATTTTGGAAAAGATTCTATAAATAAATTCTTCAACGTAATTAATAAATTAAAAAAGAAATTTATTAATAATAAATGGACAACAAAACAAGAATATTTAATTTCTGAAAAATGTTAGTTTTGTTATAAAAAATTTGAAATAAGTGAAACAAATGAAAGTGAAAGTGAGGAAAGCGATCTTTCGGAAAGTGCAAACGAAAGTGAAACAACTGAGGAAAAACAATCCAAAATAAAACTAGGAAAATAAGAAAAGTTTATGATCATGATCATTTCAAATTAGAAAATAATTATAGAGGAGCAGCTCATTCTGAATATAATTTAAATGCTTCAAAAGTAAATTTTGTTCCAATTTATTTTCATAATGGAAGTGGTTATGATAATAATTTGATTTTTAGAGAATTAGCTCCTAGAATATCAAAAGTTTTAGCTAATACAGATGAACGATAAATTTCATTTACTGTTGGAGTTTTTAGATTCTTTTAGAATGATTCTTTATCCACTAAATTATTTAATATGACTTTTAAAACTAGAATGCCAAGTATATAATGAATATTCTGAAATTAGTCCAAGAAAAGGAATATATCCATATTAATATATTTCAGGTGAAAATTTTGAAGAGATTGAAAATATAATGGATGAAACAAAATTACCAGAGAAACAATTCTTTTATTCTAATTTAAATCAAACAGAAATTTCTGATCAAGATTATAATTATGCAATTGAATCATGGAAATTAGCAAATAGTGAAACAATAAAAGATTATACAATGTTTTATTTAAAAATAGATGTTTGTTTTTTAACAAATGTGTTTTAAAATTTTAGAAATATTTGTTTAAGTAGGGTAGACTGGGGGAAAGTGGACACACTTTCTGCGAATCAGCCGGTGTTAGCGTATGTTATTACTTAGGCTTACTGATTTTTTTGGCAACAATATCTATCTATTAGTAACTTATTTTCTGAAATATTTTATAGTTTACTCCAAACCTGTCTCATAGAATTTATTTGTCAAAGCCAAAAAATGGAATGGGGTAAAGTGGACACATCATGGGGTAAAGTGGACAGTCCTAGAGAAAAGATAATTAGTAAGCACTAATGAGAAACCGTTTGTCAGTCACTGCAATTATAGCATAAATCTGATGCAAAGCACATTTCACATGTCCAATTGTGACAGCCAGGACAACAAAACCAGTCAACTGGTGAATTGGAATATTCTTCATCACAAACTACGCAATTGTTACTTGTCCTTGATTCTTTCACTGAGACTTGCTTTGTTTTTTTAGAATGATGTTGACTTGGAATACATCGTTTTGCACGCTTTTTGGGTGGTTGGGGAAGGTAGCCATGTGAGCCATGGTTCACTCCTGAAGACGTTGATGGCACATTTTGAGGTAATGTGCGAAAATGACCTTGGGCAGATCCGTGCATTGGAGATTCAGCATTCGCTTCTTTAAATGAGGACTGTGGAGCTTGTCCACTTCCACCAGAAGAATGTGAGTTATTGCGTTGGGATAACTTCATCATCATAGTTGGGGATGTGATGTGAGCGATGTGTTGCTTTAAATGAACTGGATTGGGAGTTTTACGAGGAGAAGGAGCGATGATACGAATTGCAGTCTGAGCTGGAAGGTCATGAGATTCGTGAAGCGTTGACGATTGCTTTGTATCCGTGACGAAGTTTAAAGCCATCTGAAAGTCATTATTCGTTGTTGGATCACGACATGGAAAAAGCCCACAATACTGAAAAGCATCAACAAGGAGTGACCTTCGTTCAGTAAAAGCGGCCCATGTCGGATTGAATACTTTATAAAATTCTTGTCGACAAAGTTGCACTTTGCTATTATTTCTGAGGAATTCAGCTAAATTAGCAGACCACTTGGACTTCAAACCTTTATTGAAATGAGTGTCAAGTGGCTGAAGGCGGTGGGTACTGTGAGGAGGAAGGCACACTAATTCGATTCCGACTTGACTGCAATACTCAACGGCTTGTGCAGATACATGCGACTTGTGGCCATCTAAGAAGAGGATAGCTTTCTTTCCGATTTCGTGATTGCGATGACATTTAAAATGCTGCAGGAATGAGAGGAAAATATCCATATCGATATATCCAGATCTTGAAGCCATTAAGCGAGTATTGGGTGGATAGTCTGAGGACTGGGGAATGTGTTGTCCTTTGAAGATTAAAAATGGTGGTATATATTCACCATTGGCATTACAACAAGGAAGGAATGTAGTTAACGTCCCACGTTCACCCGTCTGAATTTGTTGGATAATGCGCTTACCTTTTTCTGCCAAGACCTTTCGTGATTTATTTGGGACAGATGAGAGCCCAGTTTCATCACAGTTATATATGAGATGAGGTGAGGAAGAGACTCCTGCATTGTTGAGAACTTGACTTGCTTCTTCAATTTTAGATTTAATTTCACCAAAAATATCCAAAATAGTGTCAAAGTGTCCACTTTACCCCAATTCAAAAACAACAACTTTAAAAACTTTTTTATCATATGAAACAGTAGTGGGATACCGGCCCTCTAGCTCAGAGGCCATCTAGCTCACATACCCCCCCCCCAAAAAAATTTTTTTTGCGCTAAGTTTAAAAGTACAAATTTTTTAGAACAAAGACAATGACTCATTCAAGGTCATTGAAACAAAGACCATGACTCATTCAAGGTCATTGGATGACTCATCAAAATTTTAAAACAAAGACCATGACTCATTCAAGGTCATTCAAGGTCATGGAAAAGTAGTTCAAGGTCATTCAAGGTCATTGGATGACTCATCATTTTTTTCCCAAAAATTTTTCTATGTTTAAAAGTACATCTATTTTCAAGGTCATTCAAGGTCAAGGTCATATTATTTTTAATCATTTTTAAATTTAAATTTACTACATATAAAAAATAAGTAGTATATATTTGTAAATTATTTTATTATTATTATTATTAATATTATTATTAATATTAGTATTATTATTATTATTATTATTATTATTATTATTATTATTATTAGTATTATTATTAGTATTTTTATTATTTTTCAAGGTCATTCAAGGTCAAGGTCATTCAAGGTCAAGGTCATTCAAGGTCAAGGAATTTTTAAACATTTTTAAATTTAAATTTACTACATATAAAAAATAAGTAGTATATATTTGTAAATTATTTATTTTTATTATTATTAATATTAATAATATTATTATTACTATTATTATTATTAATATACTTATAAAAACTTTAACTATTATTATTAATATACTTATTACTTATAAAAATTATTATTAATATACTTATTACTTATAAAATTATTAATATTATTAGTATTATTTATTAGTATTAATATACTTATTACTTATAAAAATTATTATTAAAATACTTATTACTTATAAAAATTATTATTAAAATACTTATTACTTATAAAATTATTAATATTAATAGTATTATTTATTATTATTATTAATATACTTATAAAAACTTTAATTATTATTATTAATATACTTATTACTTATAAAATTAATATTAAAATACTTATTACTTATAAAATTATTAATATTAATAATATTAATTATAATAATAATAATATTAATTATAATATTAATAAAAATAATAATAATAATAATAATATATTAAACAACTATATAAAAACAAAAACAACTTTACAAAAACAATTTCATAAAAAACAAAGATTTAATTATAAAAATAAATACATAGTGTTATCACATTTAAAACCTCTATAAAGTAATATTTCGCGTTTCGTCACGCTGCGGTTTTGCATGAAAAAATAAAAATGTAATTATAAAAATTAAAATTATAAAAAATTATATCTAATTTCATAATAAAAATGAAAACTATTACAAGTTTTCTAGAAAAATAAGATTCCAAAGTAAGAAAATCAGTTTTTTTAAAAACATTTATTATTCTGATAAATACACATCATCAATATCAATGTTATCTTCATTAAAACCATCGAAAAGCTGTCCATTATCACTGATTTCGGTAGAGTCATCAAAACTAGGACTCAAACCACCGAAAAGCTGTCCATTATCGCTGATTTCGGTAGAGTCACCAAAACTGGAGCTCGAACCACCGAAAAGCGGCTCATCCAAGAAATTAACTTGGTCACTAACTATTGCATCAACCCCAAAATAATGCCCAAATGCGATACTGGTATTTTTCCCCACCCACAATCGCTTATCATCGTTATTACTCAAAGCGATTTTACTGTTTTTAAATGTTTACAGCTGATGGTTCCGCGTCCCTATCCTACTTTGAGGTACTGTGAAAACTACGTTTTTATTGTAGCAATCCAATAATTCATAATATGGTAGGACAATTGTGACAGCAATTTCCTCTACCTTCTTTAAAAATTCCAATACACATTCCAAGCCTATAAAACTGAAATATTGTGTAGTATTTTGTTAAATTATTTATTAATAATAAGCCTGCTGATATCGGCATGTGTATTTGATGATGTTTTACATCTTTAGGCAAAACAGCCTCAAAATCCGCATAAATTACGAATGGTGGGGTAATCATTTTAGAATAATTTTTAAATATTAAGTTTTTATTTTCAGGGAGCGTGTATAGGGTTGTTCCTATTTGATTTTTAGCGCACAAATCAACATGTGCCTTAAAGGTTTTATCATAATAAAAACCGTTTAAACAATGGGGACACCATTTTACGCGAATTCTGGTGTTACATTCACTACTCGAATGACAATTCAACAGTCTATTTAAATTAAAAATTGCGGTATAATGAAAATTATCACCGTCTTGTAATAATAAAAGATTAATCGGGTTACCACCGGTAACCTTTGTTCGATGAATTAAGGCAAGGTGAGGATGATGAGGTACATAATCAATGTCATTCAATTGTTTAGAAGGGGTGTTGTTATATTCAAAGACATTGATGGCTAAATTTAAATCGCTATTATTTCTCTCAAATTTGGGTATATTACAGAGTCTCATTGGACAATCTGTAATTGAATCATAATTCAATTCATCCATAAAAGTAGTGTAAGAAGAAACACGCTCCCTATTCTTTAAAACTATATCACGCTTTAAAATCGATAAGACACTTTATATAAAACACGAATGATCTGTGTTTTTAACGTTTACGATAGCCATTTTACCTACTAGAGATTCAGGCGTAGGGATAAAACTATGCCCGGCTAATCGACTTACAGGATAATACGTGGTTAAAATAAAATCGATTTCGCGAATCTTAACTACGCGCCACCCACTTCCTAAATATGTGAATTTTTCGATTTTCTCATTTAACCGACTCACACCATCAACAAGAAAACTATCGGAAAAGACACACGCGCTATTCGAAAAGAAATTATCTTTTATTTCCCCATCTTTTTCAAATTGAATGAGAGCTGTAAACTGAACTTTTACAGATCCCATTTTCTTTATTTCGAGTTGTAATTTATTTACAAGTTTATCAGTTAGGGTGATTTGAACAAGATTTTGATTTTCTAAATCAAATCGAATATTTTTACGGGAACCTCTTAAGTCAATCTCTATTTCAGGTTCATCGTTTATTTCAATATTTACAGAACCCCCTATTTGATTATATTCAGTTTCGTCATCACTAATGATGATTTCTATTTTTTTAATTTTAGCAGGGATACACGGCACGATTTTATCAGCAAGTCTTTTTAATTTTTTAGTAACAGTTGTATTATTGTTTTTAGTGATCTTTGTATTGTTTGTGTTATTATTACTAGCATTTTTCGCATTAATCATTTGAAATAATGCCTTTTTATTAATTTTAAATTGATTTAAATGGCTAGAGTGTTTCTTATAAAACTCCAGATATTCAATATCTTGGGCTGTATCGCATTTAGGGCAAATAAAAAAGTCGATGCCATATAATCTATGACCATAGTAACTTTCCATAGTCGTATGGCATTTCGAGTTATGACCAATTCCAGATTGGCAATAGTTTTTATACAAACGACCTGATAAATATATAATTATTATCAAATGTTTATTATTATTTAAATCATATATGAATCAAATAATAATATATAAATGATGATAATTATGTAAATATTTATAAAAATAAATATTCGTATTTCAAATCATATATTTCTATTCATATTTCAAATAATATATTTCTATTTCAAATCACTTATTTCTATTATAAATAATTATTCGTATTATAAATCATAAATTTCTATTATGAAAATACATCACATATTTCTATTATAAATTAATATTCTGATTACAAATCAAATATTTCTATTATAAAATTAATATTCTGATTACAAATCATATATTTTTATTTCAAATCATATTTCAAATACTATATTTCTATTATAAATTGATATTCCGATTACAAATCAAATAATATTAATCATATTTCAAATCATATATTTCTATTTCAAATCATATATTTCTATTTCAAATAATATTTCAGATAATATATTTCTATTATAAATTAATATTCTGATTACAAATCAAATAATATATTTCTATTTTCAAATAATATATTTATATTTCAAATAATATATTTCTAATATAAATTGATATTCTGATTATAAATCAAATAATATTAATCATATTTCAAATCATATATTTCTATTCATATTTCAAATCATATATTGCTATTATAAATTAATAATATTTAAAGTATTATAATACTTTACATATTATTAACTTATACTCATTAAAATACTCTTATAAAATAATGATAAATTTTAAAATAATAATGCTCCTTAACATATTTAAAAAATAATAATGTTCATTAAAATATATTAAAAATAATTAAAAATAATAAAAAATCCTATATTTTTTATATGAAATCTCGTCTTCCCCAGAAACGTCAGCAGAAACGGGACCATAATTGTGGGTATCCATATCTTCCCCAGAAACGGGGGCATAATTGTGGGTATCCATATCTTCCCCAGAAACGGGGGCATCAGCATTTTCATCTCCATCCAAATCTACTAAAATGGCTTTAAAAATAATAAAATAAAATAAAAATTTACCATGATTGATTTCGTCTTCGCTATCACTGATAACAATGATTTCCGTCTGTGTTACAATAACTTCTAAAACAATAATAATAATAATAATAATTTAATAAATAAATTTAGCACTATCATCGATTATAATAACTTCGTTATCTTTTTCGGTGACATCATACCAATTAAATGTACCTTAATAATAAATAAATAAAAGAAATAATAAAATAAAAAACTTACCGTTTCCCTCCGCCAATAATTTTCTTAAAATACTATCGTTTTCCATTTTATATTTTTTTGAAATCCCGCGAGTAAAATTTTGAAATAATTGTGACAAATTCTACATTTGTCAATGTTTATAAAGAGAATAATATTTTCAGGATTTAGCCAATCACATTTTAGCAATACACACATATAGGTGAGAGATTTTTACGCATGCAGCCTATTCTGTGTAGGCATGTGTTCTTCGTAAATCACATACATACTTTTGTTTGTATGTGTTTTCTTTATTCTGTTTTGAATGTGTAGGCATGTGTTCTTTGTAAATCACATACATTGAGTTTGTATTTGTTTTCTTTGTAAATCACATACATTGAGTTTGCATGTGTTTTCTTTATTCAATTTTGTGTATGCATGCACTTATCATGTGATGATCACGCACTTATCATGTGATGATCACGCACTTAACATGCACTGTCTTTGTGATGATGCATTAGCTTTAATTAAACACATAATAATAATATTAATAATAATAATAATAAAAATAATAATAATAATAAAATAATAATAAATAAAAAATATTAATAATTAAAACATAACAATAAACATTAATACATTTATTAATCATCAAATCTCTTGGATAATAACCAAGCTAAACAATGTTGACCACATGTTAAGGTCCATGGTTTTTGATACATAGTTTTATTATAGACAATAGGTTTACCCATTGTTTGCAGTTTCGAAACCATTAAAGCTGGATAATAGAAACCCATAGGATCAAATACAAATATCTTGCTAGGTTTCATATATATTGCTAACCAATGTTCTCCACCGAGATGAGATGATTGAGTATTGACGATTATGGCTTGATTATCACGTAAATATGGAATTTTATCAAGAGGAAAAACCCCTAAAAATTCATGTCCTAGTATTTTTTTTCCAATTTGATAGACCTGAACAGAACTACATCAATAATATTAATAATACATTTAAAAACTTACTCCATGACAAATTATCATAAATTATCTATACATTTATACCAACATTTTCAAACCAATAATGTTTGAACTCTGTTCAAACCAACACTGTTCTGTTTGCAGTTATTTGAACCTCATTTTCAAATACTCCATATATTACAACATGTACCGGTTCAGTTGTAGCTTTAGCAAACTTTATATCTAATCGTAAATTACCATTTTGAGGTAATTGACTCTGATTTAAATCGAAATCGGGTGCCAAAACAAATGTGAAGAATGGATATTTGTTTTTAAAATCTTCAAGAGTTATACCACAATTAAGGTTTTTATTCAAATAACCCATATTTCTAACTATACTCTGCATATATGTAGCACAATAATTATCATTATCGAAATCTTGAGTATATGTTTCTCTATAATCACTATTTTTCGATAAAGTTAGCGATGTTACACCAAAGTTTTTGAAAATTGAGCTCGATGTTAAGTATGATCCATTATATTGAGATTCACTTTGAAATGTTACCAATATAAAGTTGGGCATTCTTCTATCTCCAAATATTTGTTCCTTATAGAAAGAAGCTGAACTCTTAGCAATTGCAAATTGAACAATTTCCTTTGTTTTCAATGGATATATTGCATGCTTAGAATTAAGCCCCAATTGATGACCGGCTAATACAGAAGGCTCAACACGAACTCTTCTTACCAATAATTTTGCATCAACTAATTGAAGAATTGGTGTTGATGTGGCACTTGTTAGTGATAATGCCGAATCAGATCTTTTCAATCTAATGTGTACATTAACACCTGGGAGTAAATATTTCGGTTGATCCATAAAATCGAGTTGTAATGATGAGCACATGGTAAATAATTTCGATCCTTTAATCCACTTTTTCCTATCATCATCACTACCATAACCCATAGGAGTTAAACATGTATTTTTAGTATCACTATTGTAATTTATAATAGTTTCTATTAGAGCTTTGTGAATATATGTACTGTTACCACCCTCAATCTTGATATTATTAAATCCGAGAACTGCATCTTTAAAAAGTGTATGAAACAAGAAATTTTTTGGTATTACATCACTAGGTTCACCCAACGGTTTTCTATCTTTATCTACAACTTTGATCTGAACAGTTAACAATGTATCGTTCAAATCTAAATATTCAGTTTGGGAACCATTAATATAAAATTCAATATCGGTTCTACTATCCATAATAGAATTCATCGGGAATACCTCTTCAAAGGCCCCCATTTCAATTAATGCTTGGGGAGACGGTCTATCAAATAAGCACAATTCAGATTTACCACAAATCATTTTTGAAATATAGTTCCATGTCCTTTCATTCGTTTGTTTATATGTTTATGATGTCTTTTACGTTTTTGAGCTGGTGCAGGTTCTTGTTTTTGAAACATACCTGCAACACTAGGTATAACTTTCCCTAACTCGGATAATGCATTTGATTTCAGAGATGGCAATATTTTCTGCTCATTCATTATCACATCTTTAGCAGTTTTCATACCAAAACTACCAAGGCGTTTAAGAATAGGAAGTGCAAATCTACCAATTGTTCTCAACCAACCTGATCCATACTGTTTACCAATAAAATATGGTAATTCGCCACCACTTTGGCTACCACTATACATACTAATAATATCGTTATTGGCCATCTAATTTACGAAAATGTAATGTCAAATGAGTTTTTGTATCTTTACTAAATTCAATAAATTTACCACTATCATCACGAATATTTATTTCTATATTGTTTATACATGATGTTGATACCGGTAAGTACATGGGATTATCGATATTTATATTGACAACTTCATCCTGGTCATGTTTATCAACCCAAACAGATTTCAAAAGAGGAACCAAAGAATCACCAACAATTAAAGGGTCGATGATGTTAGTATATATGAACATTTTCCTATGAAGTTTTATTATTTTTGGTTTGCGTACACCAAAAGCACTTGTCCTATATGTTTGCTTATCTAATCCCAATGTATTAGCCAAATTTTTATCAAATGTAACTTCACAAATGTTATTATTCAGACTGAATTTACATATTCCATCTTTAAGAAATTCAATAGTTTTAAATATGTGTAAACAATTGAATGAAATATATTTATGTAATTCTTCAAGTGTTTCAATATATAATTCATTAGTAAATGTAAATGTATCTTCCACCTCATTAATATATGATACAGATATTTTGATGTTCTCGATCGTTACACTTTTCTCATCAAATGTTTTGAATCGTATTAGGTATTCAGTACCAGGAACAACAATGCTAAGCTTATCACAACCCATTCGCTTGGCATCCTCAATACTTTCAAACTTTATTGTAAATGGACTATAATCACAACTAACATTCAATCCATCTTTGAAAAACATGCCACAATTTTCATCTAAAATCTGATTCGGAATATGACAATATCGTTCAAAATTATTGATTGAGAAAATACCACTACAGGTTTTGGGAGCACGCTTCTTGAATCCGATTTTACAATGACTATAAAATGGGAATGTATTGTACACAAATGTAAAGTCTTGCAAAGCAATTTCCCAATTTCGATGTAAATAAATGGGATTTTGAAGATCAACCATAAATTTACTTGCTTGATTTTCCGGATGGATTAGTGGGCAACTATTACTCGGTAAAATTGTATAGAAACTCATTTTACTAGGTCTTTTGATGATATCCATGAGGGTTTTTGATATCCATGCCATTTGACATAGTATTGTTTATCCTTACCCACCATTTTAGTTTTCAATATTTTCTGAATTCTGAACACTGTAGGTTTGGAAATAACTTGTAATTCCTGTTCATAGAATTTCCCTTGTATTAAATTGTTATCACTATCTTTAATAACATACATTACAGGACTCTGTTTAGTATTAATTTTAGTAATTTGAAATACCTCATCACTCCAATTACTATCGAAATTTTTGATGAAAGGTGAAGCAGATATTTTACTAATTCTAACGTGATCACCAACTTTATATTTGGTTTTGTAATAGGAACTTTTTTAGACTGTACTAGTGTTTTTGAACTGATATCTACGGGTCTCAAACCATTCAGACCTCGATGTGATGAATTATTATAACTAACAAGTATTTTCGGTAATACATTTATCCATATTTTATTACCTTGATGCACGAAATATTTCTTCAATCTATCCCTCAATGTCCGGTTAAATCTTTCAACATGTGCGGCTTTGTATTGAGAATGTACAGAATAATGATTTACTTTCAGACGATCCAGGATTTGCTTAACTTTACTATTGTAAAACTCCTTGCCTAAAATAATAATAATAATAATAATAATAATAATAATAATAATAATAATAATAATAATAATAATAATAATAATAATAATAATAATATTAATAATAATAATAATAATACCTAAATCGGTTTGCAAATTGTCTGGATGCTCATTTTTAAACATTGAGTTAATTGCTTTAGATATTTCCTCTGCAGATTTTGTCTTTGTTGGTACACCGCGAGCAAAACGACTGAAAACATCAACACACGTTAAAATATATTTATAACCCTTGTTAATTTTCGAATACGGTATCATCTCCATCAAATCCATTTGCCATAAATCATTAATACCGAATGTTTTATAAGCTCTCGTTGGAAATCTTTTCCGCATCGGTTTGTTTAAACTGTACGCAAGCTGATCTGACAACCACTTTTGCGTTTCCACCTTGTTGTTTATATATGATTTTTCTCATTTGCTTACGATTTTTATTATTTACTAGTGATAACAAAGGCTTACGATGTTTATTCAGTACTAGTTTTTTAGAATTACTGATTTTAATTTTACCTCTGACTACTTTTAATAGAATTTTGAGTAAATCATCGACAACAAAAGTTGGAAATGATTGTAAAATAGACATTCTTTTCATACTCGAAGCCTTTAACAATGCATTAAAATATGGGAAACTCCTATGATTTTTTACAATTTTATCTGTTTTCATACTCTTTTTAATAATGTTTTTCGAAATTAGATTCATTGCAGGGTAATTCTCGGTTATTAGTTTTTTAGATGGTGTATAACTGGTTTTTGGTGGAACACGCTTCTTTTTAATACTTTGTCTAAGTTTTCGGATATTTTTAAGCCTGGATTTCATAAACATTTTTACATGTTAAAGTTTACAACTTTGTTTATATACCATGGCACCTTCTTTATTGAAAATATCGGTTTTTACCCGTAAATCGTCATTGCATTGTTGTGTGAAATCAAGAAATATATATCCATGTGGTGATTTTGTAGCATCTTGAAATGCACTGATGAGAAAATTACGATTATTAGGGTATGCCTGTCGAGCAAGAAAATCAATAACTGTTGCATCTCTAGGATTCTTGAAAATAACTAAATATTGAACATTTAAATTCCTTGTTCGATGGGCGCCACCCTGATGAAATAGATTTTGAGTAATAAAGATCACAGTAACACCAACATGTCTACTGAGTTTTGTGAATAAATTATTAAAATCCTTTTCTTTATTAGCTTCCTGATACAAATCATCAATAATTATGACATCACCTTTCCTTAAACGACTTGACCAGTTTTTATCGAAACCCTTTACTATTTTCATGTTTTTCAATTTACAGAAATTATCTTGAGTTAATCCATGTTCTTCATCTGCACCCTTATGCCAATAAATCTTGTTGAATTTGGTTTGAAATAAATTAGATTTCAGTAATTTACACACAAACATAGTTTTACCACTACCACTTGGGCCAACGATTTGATATACCGCATCATTTCTTAATTCCATTATTAATTTGTATAATTATAGGTTTTTGTTTATATTATATGATTTAATGAACTCTTCCTAAAAACTCATATATATAGCTTAATATTTCTTTATTGTTTAATTATGTTATCAAATATAAATTATAAAGGAACTTTCGATGTATCAAAAATGACGTTTCCAAATGGTAAACCCCAGCAAATTGTAGATAGGAGTGGAAAATACCCTATAATATTTTTCAAATCAGGCAAATGCAGAATCATGGGATGTAAGAAACCTTTAGATGTCAATAAATTACAATATAGAATAAAGGATATTAAAATACAGTCAATTACAGTTACCATGGATATAGGACAATCTATCAATCTATACAACATGTCAACAAAATGTCTTTGTATGTTCAAACCAGAATTATTTCCTGCACTGAGGCTTTTAAAATACAACCCAATGTGTGTTAACGTGTTTGCTAGTGGCAAAATAGTTATATTAGGGGTGCGAAATCTGGAGTACAAAAATATTGTTTGTGATATACAAAATGAAATCACCGGATTGGTCGATATCTGATTGGCTAATGATTGATTAAAACAAATTGCTTATTCATTTTATTTCATTTTTAAAATGGAAAATACTTCAAGCACAAAATTAAGCAAAAAAGAGATCGAAAATTATGGTAAATTTATTATTTATTATTTATTAATATTAATATCTTTGTTTCCAGATAAATATCAGGCCGTATTACTGGAAAGGTTATTCTTCTTCTATTCTCAACTCAGAGCAATAGTCAAAGACCAGCCTGAATCAGTAATTCCAGATTTGGTCTATACAACCACCAACATATGGATTTTTAACATAATTGATCAAGCTCTATGGGATATTAAGCTTGACAGAAGACCAAAGGAGATGGAACCCGAATACCCATGCATTCTGGGGTGTAGCTGCTGCGATTTTCGATACCAGCGCTATGTGGAATGGTGCCTGGCAAAATCAGTTAGAAATTCTTCGAAATACCAACTTTTTCGAAAATAAATGTATTTTATTTTGATTGTTTTGGTAGCTTTATTGTTGGTAATAAATGTTTCTGTATTTTATTTTTGTTTTGTTTTGTTAGTGTTGGTAATAATAGTTTTATTTTTATTGTTTTGGTAATAATATTAATAATATAATAGTTTTATTTTTTTTTTGTTAGTTTTGGTAATAATAATAATAATCGTTATTTTATTAGTATAGTAATAATAATAGTAATAATAATAGTAATAATATTAATAATAATAATAATAATAATAATAATAATAATAATAATATTACATTTTATATAGATGATATGTGTAAAATCATAAAACTCAACGGGTTAATTTACATACAGTCACGCACTTATCTTGCGCTGTCTTTATGATCACGCACTTAACATGCACTGTCTTTGTGATGATGCATTAGCTTTAATTAAACACATAATAATAATATTAATAATAATAATAATAAAAATAATAATAATAATAAAATAATAATAATAATAATAATAATAATAATAAAACACGTGATGTTAATAATACATTTTATATAGATGAATGCGTAAAATCATATACAAAATCCACGAGTTAATTCACATACAGTTTTCCAGTCACGCACTTGTCTTGCACTTATCATGCACTTATCATTCATTGTCTTTGTGATCATGCATGATTCTGATTGGTTAATCAGTATCTGTCAAGGGTATTAAAGTGCGTCACCACATTATAAAGATCATAAATCAGACATGACCAAGAAAATAAGTGTCCAACCAGTTCAGATGTTCCACAATTATAAAACGTATTTTTTAAAGGAGCCTATCAATATGCAATTGGCAAATCCAGTCAAACTCAATAAGACTCAATTTCAATCTCTTGCTGGTACTCTCTCAATGTTAGATATCAAGGATATTAATAATACGTTCAAAAAGATCAATTCCAATTTAAAATGCAATGAAAATGCTTTCTTCACGAGTCAATATACCAGATATTATGATGCATTTACAGCAATAGGATTCAAAGAACAGGAAAACTGGTATATAACAATAACAATCCAAGGATATAAAGCAGATCAAAACGATGTGCTTTCTCCAATCTGGAAAATTGTTACTGCTAGACTTTCACAGTTATTTTAATGTATAGTGTTTAATAAATGTATTAATGTTTCTTTGTTATTCTATAAACAAAATTATAAGTAGTTTTAAAATAGTGTTAAAATGATGTCTGAAAAAGGTAAAATATAAAATATAAATAATTAATTAATTTTGGTTTAGAATATTTAATAAACTTTTTGTTTGATAAACTTGAAGAAATAACCGGTGTAAAAATTAGAGATATGTTGACTCTAGTTGAAGCATTGAGTAAAGAATCGGATTGCGAATCTGAATGTCAGAGTGAATCTGAATGTCAGAGTGATGAAATTGTTAATGATGGAGATACTGAAATTATTAATGATTCTGAAGAAATTATTAATGTTGAAGAAGCTACCGAAAAAGATGAGCCTACCGAATTTAAGAATTGTATTGATCATGTTATAGAAAATATTATGATAGAATCTTGTGGTGATGAAGAATGTACATGTAATAATCAATAAATCTTTAAAATATAGTTTTTATTAATAAAAATAACAAAGAAATATTTATTAAAATCTATGATAAACCTTGTTACATAAATATAAAACAGATACTCCAGTGAATAGTTTTAATAAAAATTTGCAATTCTCGATATAAATATCAGAGCGTTTGGCTTCTGCGGCAACTTGAATAATAGCTGTCCATCCACCGTTTGATTCTACCCACGGATCGATTTTTGTTTCTATCACCTAAATAATAATAAATTAATAAGAATATAAAGTAATATACCTCTATAGACCATTGGAAATAATTTTCATAGTCGGATCCAGATTTTAATATCATGTGTTTCATGTACATTAATCCTACTATTATTCGCATCCATTTATTATTTTCATCGAACATGTAACTAAATATTGATTGGAATGCCTTCTTTCTCTCCAATGGTGGCAAATTGAGAATTTTTTCATAATCGAATGGGATGTCTTCAACGATTTTCTCGGTACGGTTTACCATAAATTTCATGTTTTTAATGATTTCATCTTCTTCTCTATTATTAGAGACCAGCTCATTCAACAAAGTTATAAAAAATTTAGTTTCTGGCATTTTATAAAAATATATGAAAGTGTAAGCTTATTTATACTATATTCGACCAATCAGAATCATGTAATACTAAGAAAATATGTAAAAATATATAATGGAAATGGCAATGATGATTTGTTGGCACTGTTGACTTCTTTCAAGTTGTTGCCACCACTGTTAACTGGGTGTTGTTGTAATTTCATTATACGATTGAACTGATCAGTTGTTTTATTAGAATAAAATTTTATACTATATTGAACTTGATTCATCATTTTTTCATTAAGTTTACGATTTTCTTTCAATTCTAATACTGATTTTCTTAATTCATTTTTGATAATACCAATGGTCTTATTTAAATATATAATATCATCATATAATTCGTTTTTAGCTCTTTTTAAAGTCTCATATGTATGTTCAAATCGGAATTCTAAATTACTCATTCTTTCAGATAATCTTTTGACTGGAGTTTTCAAATATCTAGGCCTATCTATCATATACAAAATATCCATCAATACAGCGGTATCTGGACATACACATCTTGTTGAATTTTTACCTTGAACGGTTACAACAATTGAGTTGGCCATATTAAAAACTAATAATATTATTAAAATTTCTTTAATCATTTTCAAAACATTATAAATTAATATTTATTGTTTATAGCTAAAGATGTGTGTGTGTGTGTCTAAATTAGTATAAAAGTAATTGTTATTTCATTTTTTATCATTAAAATGGTTGTATCGAGCGCAGTTCAAGCTATGAATGAAATTAAACATTACGGTAATTTATTATTAATATTATTATTATTACTTGCTTTTAGATGATTATTTTAAAGTTATTAAAGAACGTCTGGAATTCTATTATCCAGAAATACATGGAATCATGGATAAGCCTGCATCAATAATTCCAGACTTGATATTCAATCATACATCAATATGGATATTTACTGTAATCGATGAGTTCCTATGGGATATCGAACAAAACAATTTGTCAAAAGATATGGAACCCGAATACCCTTGTGGTGATGGATGTCATTGCTGCGCCGCCCGATATCGGAAGTATGTGGAATGGGCTTTGAATAAAGCTCTTAGACAATACTACTATAGTAGAATTGTCTCTTTATAATAAATTTGTTGTATATGTCTCGGTTTTCAATATATAATATTAATAATAATAAAATAATTTACAAATATATACTACTTATTTTTTATATGTAGTAAATTTAAATTTAAAAATGTTTAAAAATTCCATGACCTTGAATGACCTTGACCTTGAATGACCTTGACCTTGAATGACCTTGAAAAATAATAATAATACTAATAATTATACTAATAATAATAATAATAATAATACTAATATTAATAATAATATTAATAATAATAATAATAAAATAATTTACAAATATATACTACTTATTTTTTATATGTAGTAAATTTAAATTTAAAAATGATTAAAAATAATATGACCTTGACCTTGAATGACCTTGAAAATAGATGTACTTTTAAACATAGAAAAATTTTTGGGAAAAAAATGATGAGTCATCCAATGACCTTGAATGACCTTGAACTACTTTTCCATGACCTTGAATGACCTTGAATGAGTCATGCTATTTGTTTTAAAATTTTTATGAGTCATCCAATGACCTTGAATGAGTCATGGTCTTTGTTTTAAAATTTTGATGAGTCATCCAATGACCTTGAATGAGTCATGGTCTTTGTTTCAATGACCTTGAATGAGTCATTGTCTTTGTTCTAAAAAATTTGTACTTTTAAACTTAGCGCAAAAAAAAAATTTTGGGGGGGTATGTGAGCTAGATGGCCTCTGAGCTAGAGGGCCGGTATCCCACTACTTGAAACAGTAAAAGTTTGTAAATCTGAACATTTTCATTACAACTTTATATAGCAAATTATCAAATAATACCTTTTCTTGCTGATCCAATGATGAATTACACAATATTGTCTGCTAAAAATGTCAGCGTTTAAAAACACTTGAAATTTCACGATACTTTTTTTGGGACTTTAATGTGGAAAAACACGACTTAAAAGTTATTTGTTAATTCAATATTGATTAGTTTTAAGTAAAAGGGTATCTATAAGTATATTTTTAGCGCATAAATAGTTGTAGGCTAAAAAATTTCATCGGTAGCATAGATTTCTTTATCAAAACAAAATTCGCAGAAAGAGTGTCCACTTTCCCCCAGTGTCCACTTTACCCCACTCTACCCTAATTATGAAATCGATTCATATTATTGTTATTCATCACCGGGATTAACTTGGGTAGCAGGATTAAAATATACTCAAGTTAAATTAAAATATTTTAAACAAAATATATTTGACCAATTATTATTTATTGAAAGATGTGTTTCATGAGTTTATGGAAATAGATTAATTGAAATTAGTGAAGAAAATCAAAATTCTTTACATTATTTGATGCAAATTCTTTATATCCAACTGCAATGGTTGAAAAATTACCAGATGGGGAAATGGAATGGTCTAATATTCTTGATTATATAAAATCAATTGAAGGTTCTAATAAAGAATTTATTTATGAAGTAGATTTAAAATATTCATATTCTATAAAACATTCAACTATGTATTTTCGATTTTGTCCAGAAAAAATAAAGTACCGGGTGAATGGTTAACAAAATGGCAATTGGAAAATAATATTAAATATTACAAGACTACAGATAAATTAATTCAAACACAAAATGATAAATTATGTTATTGAAGGAAGAATGTTATATTGGTATTTAGAAAATGGAATGATTTTAATTCAAGTTCATAAAAAATTAGGTTATAAAAAATCAAAATGGTTAAAACATTATATTGAATTTAATATTAATAAAAGAAATGAATCAAAAAAATAAAAGAGAAATTTGGTGATTTCTTTTACAAATTATTAAATAATTCATTTTATGGAAAAACTTTGGAGAATATTAGAAATAAACAGGAGATTGAAATTGTAAATACTAAAGATTTCTTTGTTTAACTTCAAAAATTGGATATCAAAGGTTTTAAATATTTACAGAAGATTGTACAGCTGTTCATTTTAAAAAAACAACAATCAAACTTGCTAAATTTAATTTTGTTGGTTTTGTAATTTTAGAATTATCAAAATTAGTAATGTATAAATTTATTTATGATGTACTTCTTGTAGTTTATAAGGATAATTTTTAAATACATTTTGGTGATATTGATTCAATAATTTTAGAATTATTAAATAATGAATTTAATGATAAAATTAATAATTACATTGATGATGTAAAATTATAATATTTTAAAAATTAAATGGGTAATGATATAAAAATTCTTAAATTTTGTGGATTAAAATCTAAAATGTATTTCTTGGATATAATAAATTTAGTTGATAATAAAAGTATATTACATAAAAAAAATGAAAGGATATTCAAAACAATCAGTAAAACAAATTAATTTTGAAACTGCTAAAGAATGTCTTTTAGGAAAATCTCAAGAAGAAGTAACCAATTATAATTTAAGAAGAGAAAAACATCATATATTATTTGAGAAACAAATAAAAAAAGGAATGAATAACTATGATGATAAAAGATGTATTTCATCTGATGGAATAACAACAATTTCATACGTAAATGATATGATTCCTTTAATTTTTAGAATAGATGAACTAAATAAAAATATGGAACAAATGTAACAGATGATGAAATTACTAATATTAGAACTAGATATAAATAATACTTTGTGTATTTTAGTTCTTTCGTGTTTTGCTTTGTAAGCTTTTGAAATATTTTTATTGCAACAATCACAAAAATATTTTTTTCGACTTACCATATTTTTAAATTTTAAAAATTTTAAAAAACTGAAAAATTAAAAATTTATGAAATTCAAAATTATTTTTACTTTATAAAAGGTATCAAATATTTTTTTTTAATGAGTGGTTCCTATACTTGATTCTGGAAATATTTAAATTTTTATTTTATAGAAGGGGTATAAAATATTTAAATTTTTTCAAGCTTGAAATTGAGAGTAATGTACAAACTGTAAATCTAAGCGACCTAGGTTTGGTGTTTTTTGAATTTGTAAGGATTAGAAAAAGCAAAATCGATGGTGGCTTACATTTTCAGCTTATGCACTTCTTATTGAGAATTGTACTGCATATCACTTAATGTATCGTATATTCTTTGTTTAGAATCAGACATAGTGACTAATAAAATTAAGTTTTTCAAGTTGTTTTGGTAGTCTGATAGCTTGTTACCAGTTTCTGTGTTAAACTTGTAGTTCACAGAGGTAAGATTGTATTTATATGGTTTCAAGTGAAATGAGGTTTCAAGATAAAGATTCCTCTTTTTTCTTGCCTTAAAGCCAAACTTTGAAAAAACTTATTTGATATCCAGCGTATCAGGATAAGTGTATAATGGTGTTAACTTGACACTGTTTTTACACTTATCTGGCGTGAAGAGAAATCTGAGCACCTCCCGCAAAGTACTGATGAGAGCCATTATCTCGAAACTAGTATACTATTTGGAATCGTACTAGATATCACTTAATATATTGTATGAATATAATTGTTATTAATAATTACTTGATCTAAAATTATACAATATATGTATTGTTAGTTGTTACGAAAGTTATACCTTATTTTGAAGGGGCGCATATTTTAGGTTTGCATAGGGGCGCCAAAGTAGTTATTCTATCATTTGACACCTTAAATCCCCTAGCTGATTTTTCACTCCGAGACAGATATGTCCTATGAGGCATTTTCTTCTAAAAAGACCAGTTTCGTTGACATTAAAAACTTGGTCTCGGGTATAATGACCTATTTAGATTACGTTGCATAGCTCTTGTGGATATTCTTTAGCAGTCTTTTTTTGTTGCGTTTTAAGAAATGTGTATGAATCTTTTACCGTGTCTTCGTTTAATTTCATATAATTAATGCACTATCTAATCTCGCGATCTTTATCTAACTGATACTATCTGTGATTGATTTTGACAATTTATTAATTTATGATAACATTTGGTTAGAATATTATTGATGATGATATTTATGTGTTTATTTATTTTTTTATTTTATTATGTAAATAATTTATATAATTGGATTATTTTAATTTTGATATATGTAATAAGGTAATAATTTCTATATATTTAAAAAAGATTAATTTTATTATCACAATCCCGCAAGATGTACAAGTTAGAAGAAAGGCGTATTATAAAAAATTATATATATATATATATATATATATATATATATATATATATATATATATATATATATGGAAAACTACATTGATAAACAGTAAACTGGATTCTGCTGTGATTTGAGATTATGAACAACTTGATTATAATGACAATCTGATTTTATATTTATGATAACAATTTGATTACTTATTATGATATATAATGATAAGTTGATTGTATTTTGGGCAATGGTGTGCTGTTTATTGATTGATTATAATTTTATTTTGTTTTTTATTATTTTTGATGGTTTAGTGATTTAATTGTTATGATTAAAGTAGTGGGATGTGTCACATACAGCACATGTCACATCCAGCACAGTACCCCCCCCTGCTGAGAGAAAATTTTTCTAAGTCCAAAAGTACAAAAAATTTTTAAGACAAAGACAATGACTCATTCAAGGTCATTGAAACAAAGACCATGACTCATTCAAGGTCATTGGATGACTCATCATATTTTTTCAAGGTCATTCAAAAGTAGGTCAAGGTCATTCAAAAGTAGGTCAAGGTCATTGGATGACTCATCATATTTTTTCAAGGTCATTCAAAAGTAGGTCAAGGTCATATTATTTTTAAACATTTTTAAATTTAAATTTACTACTTATAAAAATAAGTAGTATATATTTTGTAAATTTATTTTATTATTATTATTTTTATTATTATTATTAAGATTTTAATTTCTTATTATTATTATTACATGTTTTAATTTTTATTACAAGTTTTATTTTTTATTAATATTATTCTTTTTATTATTAAGATTATTATTATTATTATTATTTTTATTATTATTACTATATAATGAAAACCAAGACATATACAACAAATTTATTATAAAGAGACAATTCTACTATAGTAGTATTGTCGAAGAGCTTTATTCAAAGCCCATTCCACATACTTCCGATATCGGGAAGCGCAGCAATGACATCCAACACCACAAGGGTATTCGGGTTCCATATCTTTTGACAAATTGTTTTGTTCGATATCCCATAGGAACTCATCGATTACAGTAAATATCCATATTGATGTATGATTGAATATCAAGTCTGGAATTATTGATGCTAGCTTATCCATAATATAATTCATTTCTGGATAATAGAATTCCAGACGTTCTTTAATAACTTTAAAATAATCATCTAAAAAACAAGTAATAATAATAATAATAGTAATAATAAATTACCATAATGTTTAACTTCATTCATAGCTTGAACTGCGCTCGGTACAATCATTTTAATGATAAAAATTGAAATAACAATTACTTTTATACTAATTTAGACACACACACACACATCTTTAGCTATAAACAATAAATATTAATTTATAATGTTTTGAAAATGATTAAAGAAATTTTAATAATATTATTAGTTTTTAATATGGCCAACTCAATTGTTGTAACCGTTCAAGGTAAAAATTCAACAAGATGTGTATGTCCAGATACCGCTGTATTGATGGATATTTTGTATATGATAGATAGGCCTAGATATTTGAAAACTCCAGTCAAAAGATTATCTGAAAGAATGAGTAATTTAGAATTCCGATTTGAACATACATATGAGACTTTAAAAAGAGCTAAAAACGAATTATATGATGATATTATATATTTAAATAAGACCATTGGTATTATCAAAAATGAATTAAGAAAATCAGTATTAGAATTGAAAGAAAATCGTAAACTTAATGAAAAAATGATGAATCAAGTTCAATATAGTATAAAATTTTATTCTAATAAAACAACTGATCAGTTCAATCGTATAATGAAATTACAACAACACCCAGTTAACAGTGGTGGCAACAACTTGAAAGAAGTCAACAGTGCCAACAAATCATCATTGCCATTTCCATTATATATTTTTACATATTTTCTTAGTATTACATGATTCTGATTGGTCGAATATAGTATAAATAAGCTTACACTTTCATATATTTTTATAAAATGCCAGAAACTAAATTTTTTATAACTTTGTTGAATGAGCTGGTCTCTAATAATAGAGAAGAAGATGAAATCATTAAAAACATGAAATTTATGGTAAACCGTACCGAGAAAATCGTTGAAGACATCCCATTCGATTATGAAAAAATTCTCAATTTGCCACCATTGGAGAGAAAGAAGGCATTCCAATCAATATTTAGTTACATGTTCGATGAAAATAATAAATGGATGCGAATAATAGTAGGATTAATGTACATGAAACACATGATATTAAAATCTGGATCCGACTATGAAAATTATTTCCAATGGTCTATAGAGGTATATTACTTTATATTCTTATTAATTTATTATTATTTAGGTGATAGAAACAAAAATTGATCCGTGGGTAGAATCAAACGGTGGATGGACAGCTATTATTCAAGTTGCCGCAGAAGCCAAACGCTCTGATATTTATATCGAGAATTGCAAATTTTTATTAAAACTATTCACTGGAGTATCTGTTTTATATTTATGTAACAAGGTTTATCATAGATTTTAATAAATATTTCTTTGTTATTTTTATTAATAAAAAACTATATTTTAAGGATTTATTGATTATTACATGTACATTCTTCATCACCACAAGATTCTATCATAATATTTTCTATAACATGATCAATACAATTCTTAAATTCGGTAGGCTCATCTTTTTCGGTAGCTTCTTCAACATTAATAATTTCTTCAGAATCATTAATAATTTCAGTATCTCCATCATTAACAATTTCATCACTCTGACATTCAGATTCACTCTGACATTCAGATTCGCAATCCGATTCTTTACTCAATGCTTCAACTAGAGTCAACATATCTCTAATTTTTACACCGGTTATTTCTTCAAGTTTATCAAACAAAAAGTTTATTAAATATTCTAAACCAAAATTAATTAATTATTTATATTTTATATTTTACCTTTTTCAGACATCATTTTAACACTATTTTAAAACTACTTATAATTTTGTTTATAGAATAACAAAGAAACATTAATACATTTATTAAACACTATACATTAAAATAACTGTGAAAGTCTAGCAGTAACAATTTTCCAGATTGGAGAAAGCACATCGTTTTGATCTGCTTTATATCCTTGGATTGTTATTGTTATATACCAGTTTTCCTGTTCTTTGAATCCTATTGCTGTAAATGCATCATAATATCTGGTATATTGACTCGTGAAGAAAGCATTTTCATTGCATTTTAAATTGGAATTGATCTTTTTGAACGTATTATCAATATCCTTGATATCTAACATTGAGAGAGTACCAGCAAGAGATTGAAATTGAGTCTTATTGAGTTTGACCGGATTTGCCAATTGCATATTAATAGGCTCCTTTATAAAATACATTTTATAATTGTGGAACATCTGAACTGGTTGGACGCTTATTTTCTTGGTCATGTTTTATTTATGATCTCTATAAGGTGGTGACGCACTTTTATACCCTTGACAGATACTGATTAACCAATCAGAATCATGCATGATAAGTGCATGATAATTGCATGTTAAGTGCGTGACTGTATGTAAATTAACTAGTTGAGTTTTATGATTTTACACATATCATCTATATAAAATGTAATATTATTATTATTATTATTATTATTATTATTATTATTAATATTATTACTATTATTATTATTATTATTATTATTATTAATATTATTACTATTATTATTACTAATATTATTATTATTACCAAAACTAACAAAAAATAAAACTATTACTATTATTAATATTATTACCAAAACAATAAAAATAAAACTATTATTACCAACACTAACAAAACAAAACAAAAATAAAATACAGAAACATTTATTACCAACAATAAAACTACCAAAACAATCAAAATAAAATACATTTATTTTCGAAAAAGTTGGTATTTCGAAGAATTTCTAACTGATTTTGCCAGGCACCATTCCACATAGCGCTGGTATCGAAAATCGCAGCAGCTACAACCCAGAATACAAGGGTATTCGGGTTCCATCTCCTTTGGTCTTCTGTCAAGCTTAATATCCCATAGAGCTTGATCAATTATGTTAAAAATCCATATGTTGGTGGTTGTATAGACCAAATCTGGAATTACTGATTCAGGCTGGTCTTTGACTATTGCTCTGAGTTGAGGATAGAAGAAGAATAACCTTTCCAGTAATACGGCCTGATATTTATCTGGAAACAAAGATATTAATATTAATAAATAATAAATAATAAATTTACCATAATTTTCGATCTCTTTTTTGCTTAATTTTGTGCTTGAAGTATTTTCCATTTTAAAAATGAAATAAAATGAATAAGCAATTTGTTTTAATCAATCATTAGCCAATCAGATATCGACCAATCCGGTGATTTCATTTTGTATATCACAAACAATATTTTTGTACTCCAGATTTTGCACCCCTAATATAACTATTTTGCCACTAGCAAACACGTTAACACACATTGGGTTGTATTTTAAAAGCCTCAGTGCAGGAAATAATTCTGGTTTGAACATACAAAGACATTTTGTTGACATGTTGTATAGATTGATAGATTGTCCTATATCCATGGTAACTGTAATTGACTGTATTTTAAGATCCTTTATTCTATATTGTAATTTATTGACATCTAAAGGTTTCTTACATCCCATGATTCTGCATTTGCCTGATTTGAAAAATATTATAGGGTATTTTCCACTCCTATCTACAATTTGCTGGGGTTTACCATTTGGAAACGTCATTTTTGATACATCGAAAGTTCCTTTATAATTTATATTTGATAACATAATTAAACAATAAAGAAATATTAAGCTATATATATGAGTTTTTAGGAAGAGTTCATTAAATCATATAATATAAACAAAAACCTATAATTATACAAATTAATAATGGAATTAAGAAATGATGCGGTATATCAAATCGTTGGCCCAAGTGGTAGTGGTAAAACTATGTTTGTGTGTAAATTACTGAAATCTAATTTATTTCAAACCAAATTCAACAAGATTTATTGGCATAAGGGTGCAGATGAAGAACATGGATTAACTCAAGATAATTTCTGTAAATTGAAAAACATGAAAATAGTAAAGGGTTTCGATAAAAACTGGTCAAGTCGTTTAAGGAAAGGTGATGTCATCATTATTGATGATTTGTATCAGGAAGCTAATAAAGAAAAGGATTTTAATAATTTATTCACAAAACTCAGTAGACATGTTGGTGTTACTGTGATCTTTATTACTCAAAATCTATTTCATCAGGGTGGCGCCCATCGAACAAGGAATTTAAATGTTCAATATTTAGTTATTTTCAAGAATCCTAGAGATGCAACAGTTATTGATTTTCTTGCTCGACAGGCATACCCTAATAATCGTAATTTTCTCATCAGTGCATTTCAAGATGCTACAAAATCACCACATGGATATATATTTCTTGATTTCACACAACAATGCAATGACGATTTACGGGTAAAAACCGATATTTTCAATAAAGAAGGTGCCATGGTATATAAAAAAAGCTGAAAACTTTAACATGTAAAAATGTTTATGAAATCCAGGCTTAAAAATATCCGAAAACTTAGACAAAGTATTAAAAAGACTATAAATAAAGTTCCACCAAAAACCAGTTATACACCATCTAAAAAACTAATAACTGAGAATTACCCTGCAATGAATCTAATTTCGAAAAACATTATTAAAAAGAGTAAGAAAACAGATAAAATTGTAAAAAATCATAGGAGTTTCCCATATTTTAATGCATTGTTAAAGGCTTCGAGTATGAAAAGAATGTCTATTTTACAATCATTTCCAACTTTTGTTGTCGATGATTTACTCAAAATTCTATTAAAAGTAGTCAGAGGTAAAATTAAAATCAGTAATTCTAAAAAACTAGTACTGAATAAACATCGTAAGCCTTTGTTATCACTAGTAAATAATAAAAATCGTAAGCAAATGAGAAAAATCATATATAAACAACAAGGTGGAAACGCAAAAGTGGTTGTCAGATCAGCTTGCGTACAGTTTAAACAAACCGATGCGGAAAAGATTTCCAACGAGAGCTTATAAAACATTCGGTATTAATGATTTATGGCAAATGGATTTGATGGAGATGATACCGTATTCGAAAATTAACAAGGGTTATAAATATATTTTAACGTGTGTTGATGTTTTCAGTCGTTTTGCTCGCGGTGTACCAACAAAGACAAAATCTGCAGAGGAAATATCTAAAGCAATTAACTCAATGTTTAAAAATGAGCATCCAGACAATTTGCAAACCGATTTAGGTATTATTATTATTATTATTAATATTATTATTATTATTATTATTATTATTATTATTATTATTATTATTATTATTATTATTATTATTATTATTATTATTTTAGGCAAGGAGTTTTACAATAGTAAAGTTAAGCAAATCCTGGATCGTCTGAAAGTAAATCATTATTCTGTACATTCTCAATACAAAGCCGCACATGTTGAAAGATTTAACCGGACATTGAGGGATAGATTGAAGAAATATTTCGTGCATCAAGGTAATAAAATATGGATAAATGTATTACCGAAAATACTTGTTAGTTATAATAATTCATCACATCGAGGTCTGAATGGTTTGAGACCCGTAGATATCAGTTCAAAAACACTAGTACAGTCTAAAAAAGTTCCTATTACAAAACCAAAATATAAAGTTGGTGATCACGTTAGAATTAGTAAAATATCTGCTTCACCTTTCATCAAAAATTTCGATAGTAATTGGAGTGATGAGGTATTTCAAATTACTAAAATTAATACTAAACAGAGTCCTGTAATGTATGTTATTAAAGATAGTGATAACAATTTAATACAAGGGAAATTCTATGAACAGGAATTACAAGTTATTTCCAAACCTACAGTGTTCAGAATTCAGAAAATATTGAAAACTAAAATGGTGGGTAAGGATAAACAATACTATGTCAAATGGCATGGATATCAAAAACCCTCATGGATATCATCAAAAGACCTAGTAAAATGAGTTTCTATACAATTTTACCGAGTAATAGTTGCCCACTAATCCATCCGGAAAATCAAGCAAGTAAATTTATGGTTGATCTTCAAAATCCCATTTATTTACATCGAAATTGGGAAATTGCTTTGCAAGACTTTACATTTGTGTACAATACATTTCCATTTTATAGTCATTGTAAAATCGGTTACAAGAAGCGTGTTCCCAAAACCTGTAGTGGTATTTTCTCAATCAATAATTTTGAACGATATTGTCATATTCCGAATCAGATTTTAGATGAAAATTGTGGCATGTTTTTCAAAGATGGATTGAATGTTAGTTGTGATTATAGTCCATTTACAATAAAGTTTGAAAGTATTGAGGATGCCAAGCGAATGGGTTGTGATAAGCTTAGCATTGTTGTTCCTGGTACTGAATACCTAATACGTTTCAAAACATTTGATGAAAAAAAGTGTAACAATCGAAAACATCAAAATATCACTATCATATATTAATGAAGTTGAAGAGACATTTACATTTACTAATGAATTATATATTGAAACACTTGAAGAATTACATAAATATATTTCATTCAATTGTTTACATATATTTAAAACTATTGAATTTGTTAAAGATGGATTATGTAAATTCAGTCTGAATAATAACATTTGTGAAATTACATTTGATAAAAATTTAGCTAATACATTGGGATTAGATAAGCAAACATATAGGACAAGTGCTTTTGGTGTACGCAAACCAAAAATAATAAAAATTCATAGGAAAATGTTCATATATACTAACATCATCGATCCTATAATTGTTGGTGATTCTTTGGTTCCTCTTTTGAAATCTGTTTGGGTTGATAAACATGACCAGGATGAAGTTGTCAATATAAATATCGATAATCCCATGTACTTACCGGTATCAACATCATGTATAAACAATATAGAAATAAATATTCGTGATGATAGCGGTAAATTTATTGAATTTAGTAAAGATACAAAAACTCATTTGACATTACATTTTCGTAAATTAGATGGCCAATAACGATATTATTAGTATGTATAGTGGTAGCCAAAGTGGTGGCGAATTACCATATTTTATTGGTAAACAGTATGGATCAGGTTGGTTGAGAACAATTGGTAGATTTGCACTTCCTATTCTTAAACGCCTTGGTAGTTTTGGTATGAAAACTGCTAAAGATGTGATAATGAATGAGCAGAAAATATTGCCATCTCTGAAATCAAATGCATTATCCGAGTTAGGGAAAGTTATACCTAGTGTTGCAGGTATGTTTCAAAAACAAGAACCTGCACCAGCTCAAAAACGTAAAAGACATCATAAACATATAAACAAACGAATGAAAGGACATGGAACTATATTTCAAAAATGATTTGTGGTAAATCTGAATTGTGCTTATTTGATAGACCGTCTCCCCAAGCAGTAATTGAAATGGGGGCCTTTGAAGAGGTATTCCCGATGAATTCTATTATGGATAGTAGAACCGATATTGAATTTTATATTAATGGTTCCCAAACTGAATATTTAGATTTGAATGATACATTGTTAACTGTTCAGATCAAAGTTGTAGATAAAGATAGAAAACCGTTGGGTGAACCTAGTGATGTAATACCAAACAATTTCTTGTTTCATACACTTTTTAAAGATGCAGTTCTCGGATTTAATAATATCAAGATTGAGGGTGGTAACAGTACATATATTCACAAAGCTCTAATAGAAACTATTATAAATTACAATAGTGATACTAAAAATACATGTTTAACTCCTATGGGTTATGGTAGTGATGATGATAGGAAAAAGTGGATTAAAGGATCGAAATTATTTACCATGTGCTCATCATTACAACTCGATTTTATGGATCAACCGAAATATTTACTCCCAGGTGTTAATGTACACATTAGATTGAAAAGATCTGATTCGGCATTATCACTAACAAGTGCCACATCAACACCAATTCTTCAATTAGTTGATGCAAAATTATTGGTAAGAAGAGTTCGTGTTGAGCCTTCTGTATTAGCCGGTCATCAATTGGGGCTTAATTCTAAGCATGCAATATATCCATTGAAAACAAAGGAAATTGTTCAATTTGCAATTGCTAAGGGTTCAGCTTCTTTCTATAAGGAACAAATATTTGGAGATAGAAGAATGCCCAACTTTATATTGGTAACATTTCAAAGTGAATCTCAATATAATGGATCATACTTAACATCGAGCTCAATTTTCAAAAACTTTGGTGTAACATCGCTAACTTTATCGAAAAATAGTGATTATAGAGAAACATATACTCAAGATTTCGATAATGATAATTATTGTGCTACATATATGCAGAGTATAGTTAGAAATATGGGTTATTTGGATAAAAACCTTAATTGTGGTATAACTCTTGAAGATTTTAAAAGCAAATATCCACTCTTCACATTTGTTTGGGCACCTGATTTCGATTTAAATCAGAGTCAATTACCTCAAAATGGAAATTTACGATTAGATATAAAGTTTGCTAAAGCTACATCTGAACCGGTACATGTTGTAATATATGGAGTGTTTGAAAATGAGGTTCAAATAACTGCAAACAGAACAGTGTTGGTTTGAACGAACATTGTTGGTTTGAAAATGTTGGTATAAATGTATAGATAATTTATGATAGTTTGTCATGGAGTAAGTTTTTAAATGTATTATTAATATTATTGATGTAGTTCTGTTCAGGTCTATCGAATTGGAAAAAAAATACTAGGACATGAATTTTTAGGGGTTTTTCCTCTTGATAAAATTCCATATTTACGTAATAATCAAGCCATAATCGTCAATACTCAATCATCTCATCTCGGTGGAGAACATTGGTTAGCAATATATATGAAACCTAGCAAGATATTTGTATTTGATCCTATGGGTTTCTATTATCCGGCTTTAATGGTTTCGAAACTGCAAACAATGGGTAAACCTATTGTCTATAATAAAACTATGTATCAAAAACCATGGACCTTAACATGTGGTCAACATTGTTTAGCTTGGTTATTATCCAAGAGATTTGATGATTAATAAATGTATTAATGTTTATTGTTATGTTTTAACTATTAATATTTTTATTTATTATTACTTTTTATAAATATTATTATTTTTATTATTATTATTATTATTATTATTAATATTATTATTATTATTAATATTTTTATATTATTATTATTAATATTATTTTTATTATTATTATTATAAATATTATTATGTGTTTAATTAAAGCTAATGCATCATCACAAAGACAGTGCATGATAAGTGCGTGATCACAAAGACATTGCATGATAAGTGCGTGATCATCACATGATAAGTGCATGCATACACAAAATTGAATAAAGAAAACACATGCAAACTCAATGTTTGTGATTTACAAAGAAAACACATACAAACAAAAGTATGTATGTGATTTTACAAAGAACGCATGCAGTCACAGTGTATACTGCATGTGTTTTACAAAGAAAACATGTCTAAAAATCTCTCACCTATATGTGTGTATTGCTTAAATGTGATTGGCTAAATCCTGAAAATATTATTCTCTTTATAAACATTGACAAATGTAGAATTTGTCACAATTATTTCAAAATTTTACTCGCGGGATTTCAAAAATTTAAAATGGAGAACTCAAGAATTTTACGCCAATGGTAAGGATTTTTAATTTATTTTTAATTTTATTATTATATTTTTCTAGATTGGTATACTTTAACAGAAATACAAGATCAGTTAGATCGTGAAAATGATGTTATAATTATCGAAGATGATGGTAAATTTTAATTTTATATATGTTTTATTTATAAATTATTTTAGAAGTTATTTTAATCAAAGATACAATTGTTATCAGCGATAGCGAAGACGATATTATCGAAGATGGTAAATTTTAATTTAATTTTATTATATATTTAAAAAACATTTTAGTTGATTTGGATGCAGATGATCATCATAATGCCACCGTTTTTGGAGATGCCCCCATTTCTGGGGATGACAATAATTATGCCACCGTTTTTGGAGATGCCCTCGTTACTGGGGAAGATATGGAGGACCTCTCTTCTATAGAGGATGATGATTCGTCGGAATCAGGAGATAAATGTTAGTTTTTTATTTATTTTTATTTATCGAAATTAAGTTAATGATATTTATAGTATTATTAAAATATTACATCAAATATCAATAATTTATAATAATTTATAATAAATTTATAATAAGGATCTATTTATTTCAAAAGTTTTATGATAAATATATTTTTAAATTGATGAAATTTAAAGTATTATTTTAATAATACTTCAAATATCATTAATTTATAATATATTTTAAAAAAGTATTATTACTGAAACATATATTAACATAATAAATTATAAACAAATATAGTTGAACAAATAGTTTTTATTATAGATCTTACGTAATTGAATTATATATGAATTATATAGGAATTATTTTAATAGATATTTTATTTAATAGTTTGCAGTGAGCATGCAAATATTATTGTATTTAAGGTTTTATTTATTAAAATTATTTAATAGTTTGCAGTGAGCATGCAAATATTATTGTATTTAAGGTTTTATTTGTTAGAATTATTAGATATTTTATATCATAGTTACTTTATATAGGTTTTTAATTTAATATTTTTATTAGGCACTTTTTATCCGAGATATTGCATCTCATCGTTGCAACATAATGAAAGTTGCCATGAAGAAATGAAAAAATATTACCGCCATAGATTTAATGGCATCAAATTTTTTATCTGCGCCATATGCAAAACATCCCAGAACATTAAATATAAAGAATTTTATAGGGAACATGGGGTTCATTTGAATTCTTTCAAGTCTAGTAAAATAAATATGTTTAAGAAAATTAATAAAAATAACGTCGATATTTTGAATATACTACAAAATAAAAAAACATCAAATAAAAAGAATAAAAGACCTGCTGCACCTATTAAAATTAATATCCCAAATAAAATAATTAAAAAAGAAGTCATCGAAATCAGTGATGATGATGACTCTAATATTATAAATAATGAAAATATTATAAATAATATACCTATTATAAATAATGAAAATACTATAAATAATGAAAATATTATAAATAATATACCTATTATAAATAATGAAAATACTATAAATAATGAAAATATTATAAATAATATACCTATTATAATTAATGAAAATACTATAAATAATGAAAATATTATAAATAATATACCTATTATAAATAATGAAAATACTATAAATAATGAAAATATTATAAATAATATACCTATTATAATTAATGAAAATACTATAAATAATGAAAATATTATACAATTCGGAGGTTCTGTATTAGAGAATGAGCCGAACATTTCAGTAAATTTAAATGGCGCTATCAAAACTTTACGTTTTGATATATCTAACGCGCAACTAATTACAGTAACTTTAACTGAGCGAATCAGTAATAAATTAATTTTTGAGATAAATAAAATGGGGAGCGTTAAAATTCAATTCGCGATATTAATTAAATTTGAAAAAGATGGCGAGATCCGTGACAATTATTTTTCAAATAATGCGGAGACATTTTCAGATAACTTTTTAAGTGAAGGGGTTAATAAGCTTAATGAAAAAATAGAACAATTCACCCATTTAGGCAGTGGATGGCGTGTTATTAATATTATGGAAATTCACTTTATTTTAACAAAATATGCTCCTATTAATCGTTTGTCTGGACATAAATATATTAAAACCCCTTCTGCATTGAAAAATAAAGGAGCCATAGTAAATATAAAAAACAATGACGACAAGTGCTTCCTTTACTCTATTCTTTATTTATTAAAGAAAGATATAATTGGTGAAAACCCCCAAAGAGTCTCTAAATATACCGAGTTTTTAGACGAATTAGAGTACGATGAGATCACGGATTGTCCCATGAAATTAATAAACATCCCAAAGTTCGAAAAGAAAAATTCGACTTTAAAATTAGCAATAAATGTGTTTTCGTACACACCAACTGTTATAATTGATGAGGTTCCAGATAATTATGTCTTTCACCATCCTCATTTAAGTTTGATCCATAGAAGCAAAGTCACTGACGGAAACCCTATTTATTTATTACTACTTGAAAATAATGATAGATATCATTATACCGCTGTGACCAATATCAACTGGTTAATGAATTGCCATCAAAACCCTGACTGTAACATTCAAATTAGATGTCGTTGGTGTCCACATTGCCTTAATGGGTTTAGATTAGATAATGCATTCAATACACATGTTGCATTATGCGCCAAAAATCAGACTGGCACAACCCTATACACGCTCCCCGAAAATAAAAATTTAGAATTCCTAAATTATTCTAAACATATTACCCCACCTTTTGTGATTTATGCCGATTTTGAATCGGTTTTACCTCCTGATGATAGACATCATCAAATTCATATGCCTATTGCAGCAGGCCTTTTATTAATTAATAATTATACTAACACAAAATCATATTATTACTTTTACGGACTTGATTGCATTCCTGATTTTCTTAAGAAAATTGAGGAAATTGCAACTGAAATTGTTATTCCGTACTATGATTCGGAAGGTGATAAATTGATAGGGCCTATGTCTTTCAGTGAGGTTCGACAGTTTAAATCTTGTCGAACCTGTTATTTATGTAAAAAACCGATTGTAAATCCGGTTAGAGATCATTGCCATTTTACTGGTAATTATCTAGGGGCAGCTTGCCGAAAATGTAATATAGCTCGTAGGATTTATCGGTTACTACCTATAGTCTTTCATAATTTAAGAGGGTATGACCTTCACCATATTTTAAAATATGGTCTCGATCGCTTTCCTTCATAAAATTTAGATATCATACCGACCTCTACAGAAAAATTTATTTCATTAATTGTTCACATTAACAAATTGGCTGTTCGCTTTATCGACAGTATGCAATTTGTTAATTGTTCGTTAGCTAAGGCTGTGAAAACGCTAACTTCTCTTCCATTGACTTCGTCTGTCTTTCAAGGTTCTATAGTCGACTGTAAAGGTATTTTTCCGTATAATTTTGCTGTTTCGGAGGAAGTTCTTGAGACTACTTATGAGTTGCCTCCAATTTGGGAGGGCGTAAGTGAAGATGAGTACGATAGGGCACAACTAATCTGGACGCAGCAAAACTGTAGGACTTTGCGTGATTATATGTTAATTTACCTTAAACTTGATGTATTCCTCCTTGCGGACTATTTTCAACAATTCCGTGCCAAGGCTATTGTTTACAATGGTCTTGAACCTCTAAACTTTTATGGCATTCCGGGTATGTCATGGGCTTCAGCGATTATGACGGAACCCATTGAACTTTTACAGGACATGGAAATGTTCAATTTTTACGAAGGTGGAATACGGGGTGGGTTAACATTTGTTAACAAACATTACATTGCTGCTTCGGAGGATACAGAATTATTGTACATAGATATAAATAATCTGTATGGTTGGGCTCTCAGCCAAAGTCTTCCTTACGCTGATTTTACTTGGGTGTATGATGGTTTGGATGAGGTTTTGAATGAATGTGCGAATGTTGTGGATATTGAAATCCTTCCATATGGATATACTATGGAAGTTGATATCGAGATTCCAGATAATTTACATGATTTTCTAAATGACTTTCCGATTGGACCGGAAAAGATGTGCCCACCAAATTCAAAAGTTGAGAAGTTAATGCTAACGCATTATCCTAAGAAGAACTATGTTCTTCATTGGAGGCTTCTCAGGCTTTATCTTTCTCTCGGGGCTAAGGTTACACATATACATAGAGCTATTAAATACAAGCAAGCTCCTATTTTTAAACATTATATCGATAAAAACACTAACTTGCGTGCAAATGCAGTTAGTGAATTATATAGAGATTTATTTAAATTGTATAACAACAGTCTGTATGGTAAATCTGTTGAGAACCTTAAAAAGAGGATGAATTTGCGATTATGTAATTCAGCTGAAAAGTTAATTACATATTCGTCAAAACCGGCATTTAGAAAAACAATAGAGATTACTGATGATCTTTTTGCCGCTCATCTTAATAAGGACTCAATATGTTTGGATAGACCTAGTTATATTGGTCAATCAGTTCTAGATTTATCCAAACTACGGATGTACCAGTTACAGTATGTTGAGTTACAAAAATATCGTGATATTTATAATTGTGATATCAATCTAGTAGCGGGTGATACAGATAGCTTCTTTTTGGAGATAAAAAATTTAAAATTAGAAATTTTATTAAAAGCTATGATTTCGGATGATCTGTTAGATACATCAAATTATGATCCTTCTCATCCTTTATATTCTAGACGACTTGACTCGGTTATTGGCAAGTTCAAGGATGAGAGTAAAGGGTTAGGATATAGCGAGTGGGTTTTCTTGCGCCCTAAATGTTATAGCTTGCTAGGAAATAAATCAACAATGCGAGCTAAGGGTGTAAAATTACCGGGTACCGACATTAAACACCAATCGTATTTGAATTGTTATAATAACAATAGTATTATGACGGTACCTCAAACTAGGATAGGGACCCGAAATCATCAGCTGTTCACTTTTAAAATTCTAAAATAGCATTAAATAATCATGACGACAAGAGAGCTTGGGTAGGGAAAAACTCGAGTTTTGCATATGGTCATTATAGAGGGGTTGATGTCCTTGATGTTGGTGGTAATATAATCATGCCTGAAACCGATCCAACAGTTCGCAATCAGCAATTTGATGAGATATTTGAGAATGTTATTGATATTTATTAACAAATTTGTATATAAAAATAAAAATTGTGAAAATTTCTCTTTGGTATTTTCATTTGTTATAATTTATTATTATTATTTTTATTAGCAATATTTTCATAATCAAATGCCAAGCGTGAAGAAACGTGAAATAAAACTTGATATTTGTTTAATTGTATTATTAATAATTGATTTACTTTTTATGAACTTGTTGTATTTTATATATAGTTGTTTTTATATAGATGTTTTTTATATAGTTGTTTTTATGTATTTGTTTTATTATATATATATATATGTATTATTAATAAAAAGTAATAAAAATAATGATAATAATATTTATAATAATAACTAAAAATAATAATAAAAAGAATAATAAATAAAACTTGTAATAAAAATTAAAACATGTAATAATAATAATAAAAAATTATAATCTTAATAAATAAAACTTGTAATAAAAATTAAAAAATGTAATAATAATAAAAAGAATAATAAATAAAACTTGTAATAAAAATTAAAACATGTAATAATAATAATAAAAAATTATAATCTTAATAAATAAAACTTGTAATAAAAATTAAAATATGTAATAATAATAATAAAAATTATAATCTTAATAAATAAAACTTGTAATAATAATAAAAATAATAATAATAATAATAATAATAATAATAAAAATAATAATAAAAATAAAAATAATAATATTAATAATATTAATAATAATAATAATAATAAAATAATTGACTTGATTAAAACAAACAATTTAATTTAATAATAATAAAATTAATTTACAAAATATATACTAATTATTTTTATAAGTAGTAAATTTAAATTTAAAAATGTTTAAAAATAATATGACCTTGACCTACTTTTGAATGACCTTGAAAAAATATGATGAGTCATCCAATGACCTTGAATGAGTCATGGTCTTTGTTTAAATGACCTTTAAAATATGATGAGTCATCCATTGACATTGAATGAGTCATGGTCTTTGTTTAAATGACCTTGAATGAGTCATTGTCTTTGTCTTAAAAATTTTTGTACTTTTGGACTTAGAAAAATTTTCTCTCAGCGGGGGGGGAGGGGGTACTGTGCTGGATGTGACATGTGCTGGATGTGACACATCCCACTACTGATTAATTATTGGTTAAATTAATTATTTAAAATTATTCACAAATAGAAATCTTTTTAATCAGTTAAATCTTAAACGCCCTCTAGAAGCAATTTAAAAAAATAATTTTGTTATTTATATTTTTAGACGCAAGGCGTCAATAATTTAACTTTTTATAAAAAGCACTTCAAGTGCTGTTTGACGTAAAGCATATATCAAATAGGATAAAAGACACCATCAGGTTTAACAACATAAATAAAATAATAATAATGACAATAATAATAATTGATGCAAGCGTCATCGAGTGTGTAAAAAAGATACTTTAAGTGTCAACAAACAACAGAAAATTTAGTATTTAAACTGAGAGAATTCTCAGTTAAATCACCAAAAAATTCTTAAGAAGAATTTTATAGTTGATATCGACTATTGAAATAATAAATTATAGCTTACAAATACCATAACTTAGCTCAGGCAAATCCATATAGTAATTTATTTCAAAGGATACAAAATATAAAGATTCTCAAAATCAATTTATCAATTTGATAAAGGTGAATATTTATTAGTGGAAATATAACTTGTGATATTTAATGAATCTTTTTACGAACCAGTATTTTGTCTTATTAATTATATAGGACATCAAGTTGAGATTCTGAGAACCTCGACATACAGTAGCCCGGTCGGAAATTAATTTTATTTTACTTTCAAATCGCGCTTATTTGATGAGAACTGATAAAAGAATGAATTACTAAAAATTTCAGGCCAATTGGACTACACAAGCGCTAAAAAATACAATACGCAAACGAATTTGCAAAGAAATCTAGTGCACGAAATTATGCATACATTTAACCTTATATTTTAATTGTGTACACTTTCATACTGAAAATAAATGTATCAATAAGAAAAACAACTTCCAGACATTTGGACAGTTATTCAGTTTACTGGGGACTGGTGCTCTAAATGAGGTCCTTCTTAGTTGCGCTTCTTGGCAGAAGCTTTCGGTTGTACTCAATAACTTGATACAGTAGCTGGCGTTGTTCATCATTCTTTGTCAAAACTTCATCAAAATCGGTTGTCATCAGTCGCATCACTGTCCAAAGGCTCAAACTTTGACTTACCAATAAAATTCAACTGATATTTGAGTCGACCGAACAGCTCAATTTCAGGTCTCTTCGAGGCAAAGAAAGCATACAACACAGCAGCCTAGCATATTTCCATCATTTGATGCCGGCAAGCTAGAAATAGCAGTGGTTTACCAAGTGACTGATGAATAACATTGGTTGCATTTGTGTGTTTGACCGAGTTGGTTGCAGTCGCGTCTAAGGAAACTCCTGCAATATGTTCCTCCACGCCTACTCAATCACGAATGAACTCGACTATCTTTTGTCTTATCATAACTCCAGTATCAATAGGAGGCATTGGAATTCCATCAAGTTTTCAAAATATCCATCCCAGATACAGCTACTGGCAGGCAGTCACGATTTAATCCATCTACATGGAGCAGCAGTTTACCATAAAAATGGGTTACAAGTGGAACTATTGGTTGCAAGTTCTGTTGGACAACTTCTGCAAGAGTATCATGCAAGACGCTGCTTGCTTTCATCAGTGACGAACTCGACAGACTCAAATGACTAACATCAACTCCTGCTGCGGCAAGTATTACCTATCATCATTGCTAGGCGAGCGGCTGCCTGAGTTCGATCCAGTGTCGTATGAAACAGCGGATTATCAATGATGCAGCGTTTGGGGACTGGTTTACAGGGCTGCGAAAGAGGACGCTTTGGAGTTGTGATGTACTTGAGGCAAGTAATCAAGTTTATCGACGATTTGACAGTTCGCTATCTGAAGAATCATCTGATCCATGCGTATCTAAAACAGTAGCAGCGGCTGAAGTTTTTTCTACTTTATGTCGTTGATAACGGTGTTCTGCCTCATTTGGAGGTTTAAAGTACTTAAATGCGGCATTTCAATATTTAATGTCCTCAGTTGACATTGAAATCCGCTTGTGCCACACTTGTCAATGAAGAACTGTCAGTTTTCCAATATTTTTGTTCTCCGTTCTAAGTCTGCATTTACGATGTCGAAATGCTTACTTAGTGTTTGTCAAAAACTGATTAAGCCCATATTTGTTTGACCAGCACGATAATGCCTGTGTGTGTTTTTGAGCGGGAAACCTAAATTTAAAAAGAAAAATGGAAAATGTAAAGAAAAATAAAATAAATAAAAATTAAATAAAATTTTTATGCAAAAAAATGTAATAATTTAAAAATAAATCAAAAGGAATTAAAAAATTATATTTTAAGAATATTCTGGAAAATTCCTTGTTTTACCGTATCAAAACATACACACGGGAAATCGTGATATATAAGGCAATGCTGGTCGAGCAAAAATCACTTTTTACTCTCTTTTTACAAAAACTCTTTTACATTTTTACGTTTACTCTCACTGTTTATTTTTAAGATTTTTGGTTTTAAACGAAAAGAAGACAAAAGTAAACATTTTTTTATTATTATAATGTTATTATTGTTATTTATTATTATTGGAAATTTTATTTGGTTTTTTAATATAATACGACATGGTTTTGTTATGTGGAAACATTTCTTTTATGAAAAATAAAGTGTGGCTTAAAATATTTTTTCTTTCATTTTATGTTCGAGATAATTTTTGTTTATTATCGAACCTCCATCACGATGATTAAGCTGAAAAATTACATATAAATTTTATTTTTCCTTACATACCATAACCTACAGGCACGCAAGTCATTAAAATGATATTTTTGATACCCCGGATCGAACCGGTGGTTAGCGGGGAACCCATGGTGAAGGCAGTATCTGGAACCGTTCAATATTCTCCCTTCCTAAATCCTATCTCCAACCATCGAAAGAGTAGTGTTGAGGTCCTGGGAAAGGTTTAAATATAAAGGTTAATAAATGGCAATGAAAGACATATAACGAAGTTCAAGTAGGCGAAATAAGCTAATAACCGAATGTAGGATGAATGACAAATCAAAACAATTTACTAGTTTACAAATTACAGTTAAAGAAAGAACCGAATAATTGTGATTTTCCGAAGACATTCTGAATTATCTGATAAGATCGTCCCAAAGTAAGACCTAGGAGATTTAATTGTCTATAAACGAGTTGTTATTGTCAATATTGTTATTATCATCAATTTTTGATATTATTATTATAATCTTTCGAATTTAATATCAAAGATACGAATTTTATATTTATTTTGAAACGGGGGTCGACGGACGAAGTGTATAAAATAAACCCACCTTATCCTCATTTCATATTAGTCTTGGAACATTATCTGAATTTTTTATAGAAATTTTTATCATTATTATTATTATTATTATTATTATTATTATTATTATTATTATTATTATTATTATTATTATTATTATTATTATTATTATTATTATTATTATTATTATTATTATTATTATTATTATTATTATTATTATTATTATTATTATTATTATTATTATTATTATTATTATTATTATTATTATTATTATTATTATTATTATGATTATAACAAAATTATTGTCATTATTATCATCATGACTATATTATCATTACTATTATTACTACTTTTGACATTATATAGTTGCTATTGTTATCATTATTGATATTATTGTTACTAACATTATTATTATAATATTTTCATTATCATTATTATTAATATTATCATTAATACTATCAAAAATTTAAGCCAAAAAGAAAAAATAACAAATAAATACCCACTGTTAAAAATTTATTATTACAAAATAAAAATATTCCACGCTGGAAGAATTTTGTTTTCTAATTTGCAAAGATTTGTTGGAGCTGAATCTGAAAGTTCTGAAGTTAAAAGTTAATAAAATCCGCATTAAATTAATCAACAATCCTCATAGGAAGTGTCCATGCCGATGGAAGTCAGTATAGTGGTTCTGGATTCTTTGGGGAATCTAAAATACAAGAAAATTTAAGTTAAAAGTATCTAAAAATCGATACTTACTTTTATTATAGGAATTGAAAATCCTATAATAAGT
This sequence comes from Schmidtea mediterranea, assembly GCA_022537955.1. Classification (NCBI taxonomy): domain Eukaryota; kingdom Metazoa; phylum Platyhelminthes; order Tricladida; family Dugesiidae; genus Schmidtea; species Schmidtea mediterranea. The sequence goes on along the minus strand of CM039680.1, from coordinate 39,874,365 downwards.
TGCCATGGCAATAAATGGCAACAAAGTGAATTAAATTTAGGTTATCCTTAAATTAATAATAAAATATATACTGTTGGGCCAAAACGTAAACGGCCTTCAAAATGTTTAAATGGATCAGAAACACACACGCAAACACAACACGCAATTTAAATAAAACCTCAAAACACCAATTAAACCATATAAAATCTGAGAAATAAAAGAATTAAATATAAATTAAGAAACATAAAAATAAAATAAAATATTAACAAAATGCACCAAGATCCGCACGATACCTACACAAATATAGCAAGAAAACACGACAAATTCGACGAAATTGGAAAAATCAGTTAAAGTTCATTAAAGCAAGATTTAAATCGGAAAATTTGAATTAGTAATAATTCAAATAAAATTCTAAATAAAAAAATTATTAAAATAAATCAAAAAATAATAAAAATAAAATATAGAATTTGCTAGAAAACAACAAGGTCGAATTTTGTTTTACTACATCAAATTTTACACACCAAAAATTTAGGTATATATACTGATCCATTTTCACATTAAAGTTAACCTTAAAAACCATTTTTCGAAAACCAGTTTTAAACCAGTTTTAAACCATTTTTAAGACTAGAAACTATTTTTGAAATTACTCCGTGTTTTCAAATTATTTGAATCTTTTAAATCTATTTTCAGAATTTTAGGTGAGAATCATTGATTTTGGAACCCTCTTTCCACGCCCCGTGTCTTGCATCTCTGTAGAGCTCTGCTCGGACGTCGGCGTGGGAAGAGAGGCATTTGGTTTATTATGTGAATGTATGCAAATTTTTTATGAATTGGAAGGGTAACTTGTTATATTTTTCTTATAATTAATAAACCTTATTATGTATAATTTGTTTCATATATCTATAATTTGTTAATTAAAATATGTCGAAATTTTTCCGGCCCACAGCCGAAACATAATGCAAGTAAATAAAATCTACACACAATTCAGATTCGTGTAAGCGCGTGGAATATCGCCAATGATCTGTGCCCGTGAAAACCCGGCGTGCGGAACGCAGGGTTGGATCGTCAATATTATCCCTATAGATGAAAGGAGGAATAAGGAAGAAGTCATTTGATTGCTTCCTCGTTCCTCGTTTCTGTAAAATCGACTTAACTCATACTACACATGGCTAAAAATCATCACACCGAGTAGTCCAGTGGGCACTCAGTAAATATAATATGAACACAAAATGCGCTTAAGGCTTATTAAAGGGATTGGAACGGGGGTTAATTAAAATGGAAATCGTTGTTATAATTCAAACTAACATTTCAAACAAAAATTAAATTGGCGAGTCAAATAAATGAATAGAGATCGGTTAATAAATAATTTATTGATTCTCATTGATTAATGTAAAAATATTTAGTATCCATTTAATAAATAACTCATAGATTTCGATTGATTAATGTAAAAATATGTAATTCACTAAACTATTATACTGTAAATCAAGTACTCATTTAATAAATAACTCATCGGTTCTAATTGATTAGCGTAAAGATATTTAACTCATTGAAGTACTATAATCATTTAATAAATAATTCACTGATTTTAACTTAATTATTGTTTAAAGTAAAACTCATTAAAGCATTGATTTGATAAGTAATTCGTCGATTGTAAGTTGATTATTAATTCATTAAAATATTCGTTTGATAGGTAACTCATTTAGTATTGTTTAAAGAAAAGAAAATTAATTCATCAAGTGTTCATTTAATAATTCATTAACTTTTAATCGAGCAGTATAAGGAAATTTCACCCGCTAAAATACCATATTGTAAATTGAACATTCATTAAATACTTAGCTAATTGATCAACATAAATAAAGTTAATACCGTAGTTTAAAAAATTCCATTAATAAAAATCCATTGATTTTCACTCAACCATTTAAAGAAAAATTGTACCATAAAGAAACAAAGAATTCTGTAAAAATATTTGACTTGTCAATTTATTAAACCAAGTAGTCATTTAATGGATAATTGTTATTCAACGTAACGGAGATCTAACTCCTTAACTCATTTCACCATAACAATAAGTGTTCGAACCAGATAAGTAGCTACAAAATATGTATACTGAAAAATAAATATCCGAATAAAAGAAATAACTTATAAAAACTATGAATTACCAAAACTGTTAATTAAGCGTATTGTATTAAACAAAATGATTTTAAAATCGAATCAGTTTCGTGATCAGCAGGTAAGGTCCTTCTTGATGAAATTTCATAACTAAAATCAACCCATGTGGATTAGAGATTGTTGTAAGTTCATGCAGAGAATTATGGGTATAACCAATTGATCCATCAACAAACGTTCGATTGCGCTTGAGTAATGAAAAATTTCATATGTAAACGAATGCAACGAAGCCACGAAGTGAGAAAGAGGGACCTTTGACTTGATGATCACGGAATTGAGACAGGGATTGAATAAAATGAATAATTATCCGAACAAACATCTATATTATTCGTTTAACGAGGTCAACCATAGATGAAATTGTCATGATTAACTAATTTAAAACCAAATGATCAAAGAATTTATTGATTAGAATAAGAAATTTGAAAATGAAGCGATTTGATTCCTCCCGTAAAACACAAAACCATCGTCGAACGAGGGCACAGAACGATCACGAGGAATACTTCGAACTCAGCATTAACAGAGTGGTAATCACCCAAAAAATTGTGCGTCGATAAATTGCGAACCCTAAAAATAAAGCGATTAATAACTAACTAACTTAACCCTGAGAAAATACCTACCACTGATTTTGTTTGACCATAGTAATGAGATGACCGCGTCCCCCAATGAACGCAGAATATTCTTGACCCAAAACCCCGATCTGCAACCCGATAACTAATGATCCTCAAACGAGAAAATTAAATGATGTTGATGAAGTATTTTCACCTACTTGAAAAGTTCATACGAGAATTCGCAATAAATATGAACAAACCGGATAAACAACTTTATCCGTTTAAAATAAACATTCTGGCGTATTGAAATCTAACAAACCTTTGTCACATCCGGTAATTCACCATGATTGATGAACCGAATTCGATGTCCGTTTCATGCCGTCTGATTAGAATTCGTCAATCACCGGAAATCAATCACTTCGTTTCCGCTCTGAAATTTGATAATCAAGAATCCCGTCAACGATTTCGACAATAAACTAAAACCTAAATACAATAATCGCTTGCGCAATAGTTCGATACATAGCCATTTTATTGTCGGTTTGCATTGAAAATACCTTAAGCTGTGGTGATAAAAATTGGTACATTTAGTAAATGAACGGATACGCACGCGAATTTTAGGCTATTAACATACCCCCATATAAGACAGACGCAGTACCATATTATTTTACCAAACCGCAAGATTCCTTTGGCCTAACGCACGACACAAGATTAGCAGCATTACCAGCTACTTTACTCACAAGATACTCAGACACCTAATATAGGTAGATTCAAGCTAGCAAGTCCCCTCATACAGGACAAGAACAATTTCATTTTTGCAAACTATTAAAAATACGGAGAGAGATGGAGTAAACATATATTTTAATTCAGGACACGCTAGAACCATGATCGATATGCCCGCTCACATTGTGGAACAGTGGAGACAAGCCTGGAGTCGGGTATACCAGGAACGATATCCTGAGGTGCCTATAGATGAACAAACGGAGGAAATATCGCCGGACAAGTTCATGGAGCGCTTTCGGAAGACGGCGGACGAACCCAATCCGTCGCGAGATATTTTACTGCAGGCCCAAGAGCTCCTAGAAGGCCTTCTACAGCGTCAGCGACAAATCGAGGCTGACGTGGCATGGGCCACATCTTACCTGGCCAATGTCAAAGATGACATAGCGGCTGGACGACTGGCCGACAGCTACCCGCCTTCTCCCAGACCGATCAGAAACCTTAAACGACCGGTGCTCGTAGTCTCGGGATATGCTCCGGAAGAGGGGATTAAGCGATTCTTCGCGGAGGAGTAGACGTTATTGATGTAGACATTGATTATTGTTAGTGACATTGTGTCCGATTCAAGAACAAAAATTTTTTTCTGTCTCATCTTTTCTATCATTATCATAATTTTCATTTTAAAAAATTGTTTAAATAAAACTACTCATATTTGCATTAGTCGCCATCCAATTCACTCATGCTATTTTTAGAAATGGATCCCGTAAAGTTGTTACAAAACGAGTTAACTCGGGCGCGACAAACAAACAAGGATCTCCACGATCAACTCATACACTTGGTCCGGGAAATACAACAACTCAAAGCTACATGGGTTAACCCCACGAGGGTCAAGCCGTTGTATCAAAAGTTAGCCGCGGCCCAGAAGGGGTGGGCCGAAGAAAGACAATTGGTGACAAGTCTGAAGACCCAAATCAGGGGGCTAGAGGTAGCGTTGTCCGCTAGTCAAGAGGGGGCAGCGGTAACCTACCCTCTAGTTTTCGCCCCGGCTCAATTAGCATACCGAGAAGTGAATCCGACCCCATCCGCAATGCCAACCCCTGTCGAAAACCCTACTCCAACAATTCCTTCAACATCCAGTCGACGACCGGGTCGCAAGGAGCGAGCTAAGCGCCGAGCCGCTCGACTCTCCAATCAATGCACTTTTAAATAGATTATTGTTAAATATATTATTTTCCGTACATCTCTCATGTCATTTACGTACTAATAAAGTTTTTTTAATAATAAATAAAATACAATTGTGAGGGATTAAATACAACCACCAATCATTTTGTCCTTTCAATCTAACGCCGATAAACCAGCTGGATAGACGATAGAAATTTAGACGCAAGGGGACCAATAAGTAAAAGCGAGCGCAGGTCTTCTATCGACAGCTCGTGAACCCGAGGATTGTCCGAGCAACTATAGTATTAGCTAATGATACTCAATTTTTGCGGGCAGTCCACCACTTGAACACATTACCAACGTTGCCTAGCAACGGGTGCCAAGTGGCAGTTAGCAATCTTTTGTATGGCGTTACTAGGGTCGCCGGGAAGATAAGCAAGATTTGAAACCCTGTAACCCACCAATACTACAAATTGAAATATCTCCTAAATTCTTGACTTTTAAGGGTCATGGTGGGAACCCGTAACATAAAATAGGAAATTCTTATATATGCTAATGTTAATTATATTATATGAATAAAACTTTTGTACTTTACTATATAGTTAATAAAATTCATTAATCCTATTTTAGAGACTAGTAACTCAAAATTTTAAGTATCATAGTACTTTTCATTTAGGAACATTAGGAAAAAATCTTTAAATGCTTTGTAAACCGAAGTATTAATATTATTATTATTATTATTATTATTATTATTATTATTATTATTATGATTATTATTATTATTATTATTATTATTATTATTATTATTATTATTATTATTATTATGATTATTATTATTATTATTATTACTATTATTATTATTATTATTATTATTATTATTATTATTATTATTACTATTATTATTATTATTATTATTATTATTATTATTATTATTATTATTATTATTATTATTATTATTATTATTATTATTATTATTATTATTATTATTATGATTATTATTATTATTATTATTATTATTATTATTATTATTATTATTATTATTATTATGATTATTATTATTATTATTATTACTATTATTATTATTATTATTATTATTATTATTATTATTATTATTATTATTATTATTATTATTATTATTATTATTATTATTATTATTATTATTATTATTATTATTATTATTATTGTTGTACCTATAATTATTATAAGAATTATTATGATTATTATTAATATTATTATTATGAATACAGTTATTATTATTCTTATTGTAACTTTAGAATTATTATTATAAATCTTAATGGTAAATTTTAGAGTCCCTTTTAAAAATAAATTGTATTGTTATTATATTATTATTATTATTATTATTATTATTATTATTATTATTATTATTATTATTATTATTATTATTATTATTATTATTATTATTATTATTATTGATTTTATTATTATTATTATTATTAATTTGGGATTTTCAGTTAATCGCAATTAATTATTTTATTAAATGTGTCGATTACTAGGGATATCATAATGATGATGTATTTGTCATTACGGTGATTATTGACCTTAATGTTATGGTCCTCAGTATTGTTTGTCTATTAGGAATATGAAGTAACCCAGGGTGTCCCCAACAGTGTTCCTACTGCGTTGCCCATGGGCCACGTTTACGAGCACTGTTGTAGAGACCTGCCTCAAAAATACAATGGGGATAAACTGTGTGCATCCCCATCCACTCCCTCATCTAGATAGTGTAATTTGATCCCTAAAAAATGCTTTCTTAAAATCATATAAATAAATCCCGAAATTCATTTTGTAATGATTAATCGTAATCAAATATTGATAGAGATAGGACTTATCTATTCGTTATTCATTTTATTGGATTCCAACAGACAGATGATTGAGAAGTTTCGAAGGGGCATCGCTCAATACCATCACAAAGCGATGGTCCAAAATCAAAGAGCAGGCACCTGGAACAGACATGGCTCCGACCCGAAGGAGTAGTCAAATTAAGAGCTGAGGTAGAAGCTCTGAAGGTCAAGTTAACGCCGAAGAATGAGGCTTTGAGACAAGCAGAACAGAGGATACAAGAACAAGAGAAGGAAATTAGGGATTTGAAGTTGAAAGACGAGATTCGAACTAGAGTCGTCCAAAACGGTACTAAATATTAAAATTCTAAACAGTTAAGTAATTGAGGCGGGGATCATGGAAATAAGAACACGATGTCTTCTACGACAGCTCGTGAACCCAACTGAATATTATGGCATTGGTAGTCTTTGAAAAGAGGCTCATCCCATGCTAATATTCAACCCACTAGCACACAGTACCAACGTCAATTTTTGACGGGTAGCTAGTGGTCAAACTTCTTATGCAGGCGCTGGATGGAAAGCAGTTAACCCTTAGGCTGTATTAACATGTTTGATTACCCATGAGTGCCCAGTATTAGTATATATGTAAAGTTTGCCTCTGAGACAATCTGAATGAGCGATGGTTTGTGTCTACAGACTTATGCATGATCGTGGTGGATAACGTTAAGCTTGGTAACAATGTTTTGTTTTGAAGATATCGTTATGCTGGCTTTTTCAGTGACATCTGCAACGACACTTTTGGCAACTAGCAGTGTAGTTTTGTTGGTTTTTCTCAAATTTCATCACGTCTTACATCAGATTTAATTCTTTCTTTTTCTAATAAATCTTCAAATTTAGAGTTTGATTCTTGAAACCATTTTCTAAAATGAAATCAATCTAGATAAATTTAGAGCTTATTTGGTTAATTGCGTGATTTTCATAATTTTTGGTTTATTAATATTTTTATTTTTTTTAATTTTTCAATTAGTTTTTTGTCATGCGTATTGTTATTTTGATTATATTTCGTCAATTTTTATCCATTTGAGTTTGCCACTACTAAGTCGTACCACATTAACAAAATTCCAAAAACCTAGTTTTCCAATTATTATTTATTAAAACTAGCGTATGACCTACTTATTTGTTAAAATGGGTTGATATGACAATGTTTTGAAAATGAATTTTAATTTTATAAAATTTGTGACCTACATAAAATTTTATTGGTTGCCATGGTCGTCGACCTACATGAAAATCTTGAATTTTTGGGAATTTTAGATAGTTCGTCGCAATAGGACATAATAATCTACTTTGAAAGATATAAGAAAACTGGATGACACTCCTGGAGTCCACATTTCCGCATTTTCACATCACACAGTGAAATTCCCCCCCCCCCCAAAATGAATCATTAATTTTTTATTAATTTTTGAATTACTAAAAATAACTAAAATTCCAACATAACTCTACTTTAAATTGAAATATATTCAATGTATTATAACACTGCTATATATATATGTGAATAGGGCAGATCTATTTCGTTGGAGATAAAATTTACAAATAATATTCTGCAAAGCGAAATAAATTCAATCGAAATCCTACTAAAAAGAAAATAATCACGAAAATAATAAGATATAATGAGAAATATCAAAGCAAAGTAAGCCAATCTCGTTTCTAATCAGCAGTTGGCATGCATTTTAATCGTTCGAATGCTGCCTTTTCTAAAGATTCCCTAGAATTATAAAAAACAATATATATATATGAGATAAGGGTTTCGGAAATAGTGGCGTATTTACCTATTTTTAGGATGGGCTATATTGATCAAAGCGTGTGCTCTTTGCCGCAGGTTTTTACCGAATAAGTAGGCAATACCATACTCGGTAACCACATAATGAACATGGGCTCTGGTTGTGACTACTCCAGCCCCCTGGTGGAGATATGGGACTATTTTTGAATCTCCTTTCTTTGTGGCTGAGCACAATGCAATAATTGGCTTACCATCGGGGCAAATGCCTGCACCTCGAATAAAGTCTACTTGACCTCCAAAACCGGAATAAACTCTTGATCCGATTGAATCGGAAACAATTTGGCCAGTAATATCAATCTCAATGCATGAATTTATAGCACATACCTTTGGATTACGGGCAACGTTGACAGGATTATTGACCCATGCCACGTCACACATATCTGGAAATAAATATTATGATAGTAACAGACCAATTCTCTTTCTCTTTGAAAGAAGAATTATGAAAAGTGAATAATTATGTGTAAAAGGCACCGAAATATAACTTTATCGAAAATCAATAAATACGTAATTGTTAGAATTGGAAAAGGGAAAAAGCTCATAGGTATAAGAATGGAGAACAACGTGGTATGAATAGTTGTGTTGCAAAATTTGAGGATTGTTAAAAACACTAAAATGTATAAGAACAATTATTTTGAAGAGCATATTTGCTAAACAAACTGGAACACAAAGCGAATTTGAAAAACAGCATGAAAAAACAATAGGGAAGTGAATAAGAGATTAGGAAGTTAGCCAATAATTATTTTATTTTTTTACATTATTTTTGGAATAAAGTTAAAGAAATTTTTCAGACAATATTAGAAGAAATCACAAAGATCGGTTTAATTAGGTCATTAATTACGAGGATTATTTCAGGATTTAAAGGTTCCGTAACAGAAAAAATTGGCCTTTAACATCATGTAGAAAATAAAGAAATATATACAATATTATTATCTAAATATCATTTATTATATCAATTTATTATATCAATTTATTTATTATATCAATATTTAATTAGTTTTTATATATTTGTTTTTAAGTTAGAAATTTATAATATTTCCTACAAAATTTGACTATGAATCAGATTTTGTAGTCCTTATAATATTAGAAATTTATATTTTTATAATATTGAATTTCATTTTTTTAGTTTTCTCACATCCTTAACCTTAAAAATGGGTTTTCGTGTTACTCATTGAATTACTTGTGAAATATTTGTGTTTATTAAATATGGGTTGGAAATTTTTATTAAAATTAATTAAAGAACAAAGTTAATATATAGCAGATTAATATTATTTACTAATTAAAAAACCTTGTGTATATTTATGTAGAGCTTACTGATTTCTAGTAATAACTAAAGTGAAAGAGTGCTGCCTAGATAAAAAATTCAGTTTTTGGGCAGTTTCTAAATCGTTTAAATCGATAAAATTTTATTTTGAAATAAATTCTTAATTTTGTCCTCAAAAAATATTAACTAAAAAATTGTACTTGTAAATTTTCGAAAGTACATACTGTTCTTACAATTACCCTTAATTTGTATTTTTCGAAATTATTACACAATATTAAGAAAATTAATAATAGAATTTTGTGAATTGAAAATATTAATGGATTTAAAAACTTGAATGAAAATAATATGGTCTTTTTTGCAACTGTCAATAAGCAAAATTGAAAAATAATATAACTAGTCAATGAAAAACCAGTTATTATTTTCTTTTCACAAATTATGCAACACACAGACAATTGTTTTGTAGACCGCAACCCATATTACTTTCAATTCCAATCTATTTCACTCCACCAACCTCTGATTCAAATTCATGAAAACTAAGCATTCCCTTGTGGAGAGAAGTTAACCCCGGTTTCGAAACCCTTGTATTATTATATGAACCACAAATATGGTTTCGAAAATGTAAAATGCATTAATTCTTTACAGTTATAATCAAATATTAACTATAAAAAATTTTTTTAAAAAAAATATAAAATAAAATATAAAATAAAATATAAAATAAAATATAAAATAAAATATAAAATAAAAAATAAAATATAAAATAAAATAAAATATAAAATAATATATAAAATAAATTATAAAATAAAATATAAAATTAAATTAAAATAAAATATAAAATAAAATATAAAATAAAATATAAAATAAAATATAAAATAAAACATAAAATAAAATATAAAATAAAATATAAAATAAAATATAAAATAAAATATAAAATAAAATATAAAATAAAATATAAAATATAAAATAAAATATAAAATAAAATATAAAATATAAAATAAAATATAAAATAAAATATAAAATAAAATATAAAATAAAATATAAAATAAAATATAAAATAAAATATAAAATAAAATATAAAATAAAATATAAAATAAAATATAAAATAGAATATAATATAAAATATAAAATAAATTGCATAATAAAATATTAAATTAAAAACAAATAAAATAATAAATAATATAGTAAATTATATATATAAAATAAAATATATAATAAAATATAAAATAAACTGCATAATAAAAAATATATAACAATATAATAAAATATAAAATAAAATATAATATATAATATAAAATAAAAAAGAATACCAAATAATATATTAAATTAAATATTAAATTAAAAATAAATTAAACAGAAATATTAAAAATATGTAATAAAACAGAATATAATAAAATATAAATACAATAAAAAGAAAATAAGCGTAAAATGTATATATTAATCCACATTACTCGTGAAAAATACGTAAAAACCTCCTATTGGTCATAAATGTAATACTAATTAAAACTTATTAAAACTATAATATCAGGTCCGCACTCAGATTATCTAAGGCAATAATTCAATTCAAATTTGTTTAGTGGGTTATATTTTTTATTTAAACCTCGTTACTAATATATTTTCAAACTTCCAAAGTTAAACAATAAACATTAACTTCCCCTGGAAATCTCTGAATCAAGTTGATAAACAATTCAGACACCCCAAATCGATTTTTGTTTATTACGCGAAAGTAAAGCAGTAATTTGTAAAATGGGAACAATTCCAGAAACACAGTTCAATTATTGTTGAATAAATAATTAGTAAAATAATTATTCTCGATAAATATTTATTGATAGAAATAATTTTAATGCAAAAAATTTGCAAATAATAAATAATACTGACCAACAAACGGATTTTCATCAAGAAATGTAAATGCCTTCTTGGTACCGATTACGAAACTAGAAACAATTTTCCCTGGTCGAAGGTTTTTATTAGCATTAGTAATAACACCACTTTGAACCAATGGTAATATTCCATCGGAAAACATTTCTGTATGAACTCCTAAATTCTTGTGATCCATGCATTGAGACAGAGTTGCATCGGGAATCGATCCGATTCCTGATGGAAAATATGATTTTTTTTAAAATTTGACAGGGTGTTTCGATCACTCACCCATTTGTAATGTCGAACCATCATGAATCAAATTATGAGCAATAATTTGTCCAATCTTCATTTCTTCATCTGAAATTTTATGTGCCTGCAATTCGTGTAATTCCATTGGATGATGCATCATCACATCTATATGACTGATATGCACACTTGCATCACCTCTTGTTAAAGGCATTTTAGGATTGACTTGTGCTAAATATGAATGTCAATCATTCTCTTGTTACATTGCCATTAACATTATCATTATTATTATTAATAATATTAAATAAACCTACAGCCTGTCATTGTTATCACTAATATATGATCAATAAATAATGCATTGGACTAAACAATCTTATCGAATGCTAGAATTGCAATCTATCTAATCCAGTAATACTGCCGAGCACAAAGTTTACAAAGTTGAACCACACCATATTACACACTATGACTATTTATTCAAATGCCAGTTAAATTGAAGCAACATTTAAAATATAACCATAGAAACATCTAAAAGAAGGCAAATAGTGGAAACCAAAATATTGATGGAAAGTGGATAATAGACATGATAAATGTAGATTGAGTAATTCATGCAGGCAATGGCAATGAATCATACAGTGATTCAAACCGATGATTCAACAACAGAATAATAGATCACGTACTGATGATTTACACGAATAACCATTCTTACATACGTCTATAAATTTATTGCTTTCACTCGTTTTTATCAATATATACAATTAGTTTTTTTTTAATATTTTTATTATTATTTTAATATAAATTAACATTTTTTTTTATTTCTAACGCTTTAAGTTTGATTTAACAAGTTTTAAATTAGATCTATCAAAATTTTTATATAACTACATTAAATTTCAAAATCATCAAATAAATAAATTTACAAATATTATAATAATAAAATTATTGTTTTGCACTGAAAAATAATCTATCCGTTTCTATCTAGTTATCAGATATATAAGTGAAGCAATAAGATTAAAAATGACAGTTTTTTTCAGTCTTATAGCATTTCAATTATTTTCATCACGACTATAGATCAAATTTGATCAAAGGTCATAATAAAAATAAATGAAATGTTAAAAGTAAACAAAATAGATCAAAAGTGAATAAAAAAAGAAGAATCCGTTTAAAATCATTGATTTTATATCTTTTTGAGTATTACTAACCCAGCATTAGTATCACTTACTAGTATGCTGAATAAATCGAAAAAAGCATGCAAAAAAGTTGAGTGTCAGAAATAATTGATTGCTATATTGTTGTGTGTTAAAAAAAATTGAAGTGCAAAAATTAATTAAAGATATTTTAAAAATCAAAATTAATATTTTTCGAAGAAATGATTTAAGGCAAGTTTGTTTAACCTGCGGCTCAGCACACCATATTTTGCGGCCCGCGTATGGCATAACAAGCATAAATCATTCTAATGTTGAAATTAAGGTATACCATTCTTCTAATCTTAATGCAAATAAAATAAATTCAATAGTTATTTATGCAACTAGGAAGAAATATCTGTTCGTATTTTTCATTCTCATAATAAAACTAAACTTTTAAATGTAGATGACTTTTTATGCGGCCCAACTGCCTTCAAAAAAATTACCATATGGCCCAGATGCTGCAAAATGTTAATCACCCCTGATTTAATGAATGCGAATTTGTTAATTTTAAATTGATAAGAGGTCTCCATGTAATGTTATTTAAAAATTACAAATTCAAAGCAAATAATCAAACAAGCGGATTCCTGAGCTTGACAGGCGTGAAATTGGCTTTTTAAACGGAAAAATACTAATAAATCCAAATTAGATTTGACGAAAATCGTTAAAAAAATGGCTGACTGGAACACGCTTTATAAACAGAAAAGTAATTTAGTTAGAATTAACAGAATGGTCAAAGAAAATTAATCAAGAATTATTTAACAAGAACTAAAGTCTAACTTTATGTTAACCACAACCTGTTGGATTTTAATGCGAAAGAGTACGAAAGAGCTCTGTATTACGTCATTTCAATCATTCCAAACAGCAAACTGCTCTACAAGTCGAAACAAGATCTGCCAGAACGGGACTCAGGTTAAACATTTCCAGGAAGTCGAAACAAAATTTGACTGAGTCACGCTCGAACAAGACTGTCAAGTGGTCAAAGAGCATTGATAGATTTTTAGTTATAAGTGCCTATTCAAATTTGCTTTTGTCTCTCGTAAAGCTTGTGGTATAAAATTGTGACTATTTTTGATTAAAAACTGAATATTTATTACTACTGTTTGACATAACCATGGGCGCTTTTACTAATAGGCAAACTTAGGCAACTGCCTAGGGGCGCCAACAAAAAATGGTGCTTGCAGTTTTTCGTTATTGAAAAGATTGAAAACCTATTTAAGGTCTACTATAAAGGAACAACGCTTAAACGCATTAGCTATATTATCAATAGAAACAGATTTTACATCAAATATATATTATTCTGATATAATTGATGATTTTGCTGACAAAAAATCAAAGCGAAAATTTTAATGTGTTAAAAGTAAGTAAAAAAAAGCAAAATTTTACTTAATTAGTGCGTACTCCACTGACTTTTTTAGTTCTTATTAAATCAATAAATTACCAAAAAACAACAGATAATTAGTTTTAATTGTATATTTGTACTTTTTAATTTTTAATACGAATAATGGGGCGCGTTAATATATATTGCCTAAGGGCGCCAAAGATACAAATGCGGTAATGGACATAACACTTACGGTTTAGGGTCTAATGATTTTAATAAAAGGCACACAGATCAGATTACGAACTAATTTTTTCCAAAATAATTTTAAGAATAAAATTTATTTAAAGACATCCATTTATTATTCATATATTTAAAGCTGAAGAAATAAGATTACCGTAATTATCCGAATATAAGACGCTTTTTTTTCATCACTTTTGGGGATGATAATCGTGGTGCGTCTTATACATGGGTATAACAGGAAATATTTTTTCCTACTCAGAAAATTTTCTGAAAAACCGGTATGGGCAAGGGAAATAAAGTATAAATTAATACAAAATGTTTATTTTTAGTTACAGAATGTTTTTTTCATTACAGAGACCATTATTTTCATCTTCACTTTCCATCAAATTCTCAATCTCAATAAACTCGTCCACTTCTCCAAACATTAATTCATTTTCCATATCATCAATATCATCTTCCTCATTCCCTACATCAGATATATCGTCCTGCCAAATAATATCGTCTTCTGATCCATCCATAGCATTACTCAAACAACATTTCTTGAACCATTTGATAATAATTGCCTCAACTGCATCCCATGATAGTTGAATCCATTTGCAAATAGTTTCTAAACCAACCTTTCTTCTATTTCCAGAAGCAGTAAATGATGGAGCACCAGAACAAAACCACTCATTCCATCTCTTTCGCATCTCTTGCTTAAATGGCCTATTGCAAACTACATCCATAACTTGAAGTTGCCCGGTCATCCTTCCAGGAATAATCGCAAGATCTGTTTTGTTTTTTGCCAAAATTTCCTTTACGCATGGCATACGGTGGCATCTAAATGCGTCTAATACCAGTAACCTCCTTGAATTTCGAAATTCATCTTTTCTATCATTACACCAAATAGTCTTAATCCAATCCTTAGTCAACTCCTCATTCATCCATCCATTTTCTTGTGCTTTAACAATCATACCAGCTGGCCAATGAATGTTCTTTGGTAAAGACTTTCTTTTAAAAATTACATAAGGTGGCATCTTCTTGCCATCCCCATAAGCTCCCAACATAACTGTACAGACTTGACTCCTTTGAAATCCAATGTCTGAAATGAAGGTATATCAAAACTTAGTGGGGTCTGATCCCTATTCCCTATGCAACTAATTGGATATTCATGCCTTTTCCTTAAATTTATTATATATTTCTGATAGTCGAGCAGCTTATTTTCTACATCATCCGGCAGTCGCTGTGCAATTGAAGTCCTTCTTCTTATAGAAATATTATTCCTTTTCATGAAAAGCTGGCACCAGCGCGCTGAGGCTTTAAGTATTGAACCAGGATACATCTCCTTGACTAACTCTAAAGCCTTCAACCTAACTTCTACAGTGGATATTGAGGAACCTGAAAATCGCCTTTCATGAACATATTCAACTAATTTTTTCTCCACATCAGGAAAAAATAATTTCCTACCTCTGCCAGAGGCCTTTGTAGAGGATCTGCACTCTTTTAAAGTATTTTTATTTTTTCTCCAACGCCTTACATTAGCTTCACTGAGTCCATATTCTCTAGATGCTCCTCTATTTCCGATACGTTCGGCTGCTTCAATTACCTTCAATTTGAAACCTGTCGTATAACTGCAGCGTTTTGAAGACATTATAGGGAAATAAAAATTTAAATTTGAATTTAGGTAACTGAAATTTTAATTTTAAACAAAAAATAAATTTAATAATAAATTTAATGTAAGGTAATAATTATACATGCGTCTTATATTTGGGTTACTTATATTTTCTTGAATTCAGTCAATTTTTAATGATGCGTCTTATATTGGGTGCGTCTTATATTCGGATAATTACGGTAAGTATGAAATAGAACCAGTAATTTCCACGTATCAGAAAAGAAATATAAGCAAAATGTTACGAGAATAGAAACTTTAAAAGCAAAGGTACGAAATTATCAAGAGAGATATTTCAAATAAAATTTCGGAATTTGGTGAAATAATGTCAAAATTTTAAATATTTCTAATGTCAAATATTTATATAACCTAACTAAATCTTACAGACGATAATTATCAAATTCCTGGCCATTTCTTTGTAAGTGTTCATATCAAGTTCGTCGGTTTGGTATTGCATTTAAAAATTATTCCTATGGTATAAACCAATTCAAAGAGTCTCAATGTTTTTAAAATAAATTTCATAAACATAAAATTACTTTAATAAAAATTACTTTAATTGAACTTAATAAAATATTAATGTAGTTTCAAAAGCATTTAAATTATTCAACAAAATCCTAATAACAGTTGATAACTATATACTATAAATTAATAGCTAGTCAAGAAAACAAAACTTGAAAATATGTATTTATGGCGAATCAAAAATGTTGTCAAAAATCCAAAAATGAGACTCGATATCTATCACGTTACCGAGAACATTAGATGTTTTGATAAGTTGATTTTCTAGTGGGGAATTTTCACAGATAAAACATTTTAAATTTAAACTCATACATCATATTATAAATAATCAATTTATATTGCAGAGATTTCTCTGAACAGAAATAGTAAATTCAATTTGTTTTAAAAATTCAATTTAACACAAGTTTATCGAGTCTGATACAAATTAATCTACGAATATTGTTTATTAAAATTTTATTTAATTTATTAAACCAATAGTTTACTGCAAGTGCCTTATTTCTATTTTAAATTTTAAAAAAGGAGGTAAAGAGCCAAAAAATTGGCGTATTTCACCAAATCTTAGGGGCGCCATAAATACTTTTCCCCTTAAAATTTCAAAACTTTTAAATGTTTTCCATTCACCTTATTCGTGTTTTTGGATTTGTTCAGAGAGTGATTTGTGCCATTTGACATGTTTGATGAAATACTTTATTGATTTCATGTTTTGTATTGTTATTTTGTTGTTGTTGTGTTGAGTTTTGCTGTATTTTTATAGGAAATCAATATTTTATTTAAAGTAAGTAACAATTATTTTTTTCTACATTTTAAGAAACTTTAACAACAGAATTATGAAGAGAATGCAAGAATCTGGTGCAGAAAAACGGAAAAGCTGTAAAACCATGCAAGCTTAGCTGCTGCAATCGTATCAGAAAATAAAAAAATTGTCTCCTAATTTTGTTCACGAATAAGTTAACCCAATAATGAAAGTAAAAGAAACATGATTACTATGGCAACCTTAGAAAAGAATAATTTGGAAGGCATGAAATTACCAATTTCACTGCTCAAGAAATAAAAATGGGCAAGGGTAAGACCTGCTGTTGCCAAGGGGTAAGCCAGGAAAAATATAATAAAATTTTTTTTCTGCAAAAACAGATAAAATAAATGTAACAATAATAATCTTAATAAATATTCTGTATAATAGATATATATTCCTTCAATAGTATCATATGGGGTATATATGTCCTCCTATAGTATCATATGGGGTATATATATCCTCCTATAGTATCATATGGGGTATATATATCCTCATATAGTAACCTATGGGGGTATATATGTCCTCCTCATGTATAATATTGGGTATATATGTCTTCTTATAATATCATATTGGGTATATATATCCACCTCTAGTATAATATTAGGTATATATGTCCTCATATAGTATCATATTGGGTATATGTCTTCCTATTGCATCATATTGGGTATATATGTTCTCCTATAGTATCATATGGGATATATACGTCCTCCTATAACATCATATGGGGTATATATGTCCTCCTATAGTATAATATTAGGTATATATGTCCTCCTATAGTATCATATTGGGTATATATGTCAATAGTATCATATTGGGTATATATGTCCTCCTATAGTATCATATTGGGTATATATGTCCTCCTATAGTATCATATGGGGTATATATGTCCTCCTATTGCATCATATGGGATATTTATGTCCTCCTATTGCATCATATGGGATATATGTCCTCCTATTGCATCATATGGGATATATGTCCTCCTATTGCATCATATGGGATATATATGTCCTCCTATTGCATCATATGGGTATATCAAAAACTCTAATTAACGATAATGATTAAAAACGATTCTACTAATATTTTTTATTTGTATTTCACACAAATTAAACTTTTGGCTTGGAGTTACAACAAAAAACGGTTGGGAACCACTGATCAAAGATACGCCTAATTATAACTAATATGAAGAAAATAAAAATGTGCAATTTTAATATTACACTGTGTTATTGCGAGGTTTTAAAATGTAAAATTGTCAAAACTGGAAATCATTCTAAACATCAGTGCTTAATACAAGCCCTGATCCTTTGAGTTCATGACTGAATTGATTTCAGATCGACTTATTTTACCAACCAGATATTATATCGCCAATATAAATCACAGGAGAAATCAATTAAAAAAATATCACTCTCCTTTTTTTTCATAGTTACAAATGAAATTCTGTTTGTATAATTAATCCCGTTGGTATATTTCATGATCACCTGTCTCAATATTACATTATAAATTAATGGCGGATTGATGAAAAAACTCGAATTCATTTGCAAAATTTGTATTATAAAAATATATAAGGGAATACAAATAGTAAAACGGCGCTAGAGTTTTGTGAAAGATAGAGTGATCGATCATGTTTTTTAATCTGCCCGTCGGTTGTTTCATTGTCCTAATGGTGATTAAAAGGGTTTCTAGAAAGGGAAAATAATGCGTTTTTGGTCGATAACGTTCTATGAATTTAAGAGCGGCATTTGTTTCCTGAATAAATATACGCGAAATTTCGCCTGGTGATCTTGAGTTAAAAAAACAATCCATGTTTTGGTAGACCATCCGGCAACTGATGACGACATTTGTAAATTTTAAATCCAATTGTAAAGGAAAATCCCCAGGGTAACAATAAGTTACCTAGCAGTAAGCCTTATAATTCGCCATTGGATTACCCTCAATTATTTAACATCTCTCATTTTGGTTTTTTCGCTAAATGTCTTGGATACCAGACGAATTAAGTGAAAAGAATTTGTTAATCCGATTGAGTGTTTATTCCACAGTAATGATCGATAAAAAATTGGTTGTCTAAGATAATGTTATTCGAATAAACATTGATCACTCGAGGGAGAAAAGTCTTTAACTGTTGCCAAATACAAAGTGATATTATGTTGGTTACTTTGGTGAATACGATCAATACTGGTAATTATTGTGACCAAATCGATAAAGAAAGCCTTACAAAAGAGGTGAAATTTGATCGATGGAAAATTCAAGATTATAAAGATCTCTGAAAATTCTAGAAAATTTGCAAGAATTTAATTGGCAAATTTTAACAGGTCACCCCCTCTATATTTAGCGTATATTGCACCAAGGGATTTCTAATTGTTTAGAAAACTGCAAAATTAACTTAGTAATGATAAATATGAAACATTTGATGAGTAAGCAACTATTTTTAATCAACGCCTGAATAATTGAACAAAATCTGTATATTTAAGGTTTCTGGCCCTATGAAAATGTTATTAGTGTAGATGGAAATTATTTTGTTACATAAAACAAAATATTTGATTTCTTTTAGATATTGAAAAAGTAAACAAACTTTAGGAATAAATTAATATATAAAATGATTTTAGTTGACTTTTATTTCATTAAATAGTCAACACGAATAAAAAAGATATTTAATTAAATACTTAAATACTCACCTGGCCGTATTATTCAAAATTACATAATCATAATTTACATAAATATAGAAAAGCTAATTAGAACATAATTTTTATCGTTGGGAAAATTTACATAAAATGTAATTTTATAATATTTAATTTAAATATTAGAAACAAATTTAATAAATTAAAAATGTCTACCGATAATACTTCTTGCATTTTGAATAGCTGATCTTGCTATGTCAACACTAGGTCCAAGTGAACAAAACCCATGCCTGTCTGGAGGTGTTACCTGAATAAGTGCTAAATCTAATTTGATAATTTTTCTTCTAAACAACAGCGGAATTTCACTAAGAAATATTGGTGTATAATCAGCTCTACCCGAGTTGATTGCAGCTCGACAGTTTGCTCCAGTAAATAGTGAATTTGATCGGAAAATTCCTTCATATTCTGGATCGTGGAAAGGAAAAGTTCCTTCTGTGTGTATGTGATGCACACTCAAATTTTTTAAACCTTTTTCTTTAGCGTATTGACAAAACTTTTCAATTAATGGCGAAGGAGTTGCTGCTCCTCCGTGCAAATAAATTTGCCCTCCATTTTCAATTTTTAAATTTTGAAACAAATTTTCATTTTCATCAGCCCACTTCGGAAATCTACCAGGAATTGGATGATATGGTTCATTTGATAAGCCTTCTTCGTAAAATGTGCGACTTAATAATTTAGATGGATTGGATATGACGTAACGATTAATTAAAACTTTCTTTAGCATTTAATTTCTCGTTTAGAGTATTAAATTAAATTATATATTTTAAACGTGATACACGAACAATAATCAAAATATTGAATTCAAGTTAAGATATCTTAAAGAAAAGATAAACAAATTTAAAATGAAGTATTCTTTAAATATTTATTTCATGATATTTTATTCCTGGAAAAATCATACAAACTAATAACATTAATTTATTATATTATATAATATTTGTGTTAAGTTTAAATTTGTTAGATTACAATTAACTAAATTTTTTAAATAATTATTGAATTAAATTGGTACTGTATGGAATAAATAATTGAAATTCTTGAAGCAACTCAATGAAATTTAAATGAAAATAATCTTTGTAAATACGGGTGAATCAAAAATCAAACATATTTAATATTTCATTTGCCCATTTTTTAGAAAAGTTTAAATACTACCAACAAATTTTGTTCCTTCAAAGTTCAATAAATGATTGTTTGTTGTAATGAATTATGTCATGACACAATTAAAAGTTTTTATAAATTATATATGAAATTCGTTGCTTTTTAAAAATAATCATTTAAAATTACAAATTGTTAATGTCTATAATAGAGTATACCAGTGATGCTTTCCTACCGGTTCGCGCGAACCGTTTGTTGTAAATGTTATGGTTCTTGCGAACCGGCTTTTAATAAGGATCACATAAAATAAATTTACTTTGATAAAATTCAAAAAAATATACAAATTTTGAAAATTTGATCTAGTTTCCTTAACGTTTGTAATTTTTTTTTGTACAATTGAGAAATTTTGGCAAAGCATCGCTGATTATAACTTTGTTAATTCGTATTTTTAATTTAGAATTTATTAGCTATCTATAAATATTTAATTGACATTTAATAAAAAATATTTGACTATGAGTCAGTAAAGATATAGATGTTTTTTGATATTCACGAATTATCGACTTGTTTATAAAATTGAATGTCAGTAATGAGTAAGACTAGCGATGCTTTGCCAAAATTCCCCAACCGGTTCGTAGTGATTTTTTTCTAATATTTATGTTTTGATTCTTCAATTTGATTTTTACCTAGTATATTTATGTTAGGATAAAAACTAATTGTGGTTCATAATATGATTTATACCAAAAAAATTACAAATGTTAAAACCTAGATCAAATTTTCAAAATTTGTATACTTTTTTGAATTTATCAAAGTAAATTTATTTTAAGTGATCATTATTAATAGCCGGTTCGCAAGAGCCATAATATTTACAACAAGCGGTTCGCGCGAACCAGTGCTAATCGGTAGGAAAGCATTGCTGAGTAAGACTAGGTTAATATAATATATTTTTTTAAATTCAAAATCTATCTTTGACTTAATTAATAGAAAAGACTATGAATTTCTCAAAATTATTTCTGTACGGGTTTTAATCTAATTTTATATATTATTTAATTATTTACTGCCATATTAACATCGCATTTTCTTTAAAAGCCTTAAGCCATTCAATATTTCTAATATTAGTCTTTTCCTGATCGCTCTCTCAATTCATGATTTCTGTTTTCATTTTATTTTTAATTGTGGATAGTTACACGAAGCTATCATCCGAGAGATTAAGACTGAACGCTTCTAAGTCTGAATCTCGCCTAAAAATCATGATATTTTGTGCCATCTTTGTAATGAGGAAATATTATTATTCATTAATGCAAGTTAATGGATGTGGCTTAGTCATATATTTAAACTCTAATCAGGTGTTGGGCAAAAACAAAATATTTTAAATTGTTGTTTATCTGGCACGACATCCGATAAAATCAGGGCGCGCAAAATGCAAATGGACGGAAAATCATTAAAAATAGCCTACTTAACATTAAATAATACAAAAAGTAGAAAAAAGAGTAGAAAAATACAAAAAATATATAAAAAATAAATAAAAACATTTAAAAAGAATCAAAAAACATAAAATTTTAGCAAAATTAACCTATTTCATCAAATTGGCTCCAAATTCATAGAAAACGCTTATATTCTAGAAACTAACTATGAGAATTAAGCTTAAAATGTAATTAGAAACTTTAACAAAAAAGAATCATGAAAATCTGACAACTAGGGGAAAAGTGATGAAATATGGTAAAAACTTGTAGGCGTTTTGTTTTGCCGCATCAAAAAACATGCGTGTAAATTAAAAATATATTAAAATATTTGTTGTTCAAATAATATGATTTGATTATTTTTAATTTTTTAATTTTCGTTAGTTTATTAACCGAAAAACAATGTTAATGAAAGACAAGTCAGAATGATTTTTCCTTGTATCGACCAAGCTTCAAGGAAGGTTCGCTTCCATGGTGCCTGACCTATACGAAATGCCTCATAATCTAATCTCTATTATGACCAACAATGTAAAATCATCAACTCACTCAATATCATTATTATTGGGAACCCCGAAATTCCCAACAAGTGAAAATAATTTTTCAGAATTATACAATCGATACGTTGAATGTCAGAAAGTCTTTTGTGCATTATGCGAATCTAAAACTGCATCATACCTATGATATCGGAATTTACTACTACGAAAAAGTATTGCAAGATAATGGTACAGAGACTAGGGACCGGTGGGTCAAGATCTATACTAGTTGAAAATCAATATTGTTGCAAAACTAAACAAATCGAGTTCATTTACAGCTAGTTAACCAAAAACTAAACATTTCACGGCAAGCAGGTATGAATGAAAAAGTTGTGATCTATTATTGTGGAAAAATCCAAGCTACGTTAACATGTAACTTTACCTTTAAAATGTTAAATTTTCAGCAAATATGATCTAAATCAATTTCAAAAATTGTGATGATAAAAATCAAGTATTACAAACAAATATCAAATTTCGATCCATGGGAAATCATTTTTTGTCGAAACAAGATTCATTCGAGTTGTATATAATTCAACGGAACTCATATTGAACACTAATTATTCTCATATCTCTAATGTAAATATTCGAAAACAAAAAACAATATTATCATCGTTCAATTACCATATGGCTAATGTGCAAATTCGTGAAAACAATACTACATCATCTTTATCTGATAACAATGAAATCATATGTGTAATTTTGTCGATCAGTACAATCAGTGTGATAACATTTTCTATCATTTTTCTTCTCGCATTGCTAGCATATCTTCGAAAACTAAAGCAACGACTTGAACATCAATCCATGGCCCAAAGACCATGGATTGTCTATGAGGAAACATTCGTGTAGTGAGATACATTTATTTTGCATGCAATTATGATAATGTAGTATTACAGTGTAAGTATTAACTTTTTATTTAGGATAATGTAAAGATTTGCACCTTTCGATCATAGATGGGTTTGATTGGCTGCTGAGAGCAAAGAAAAGGAAGTAAAATTTGCGCAGGTAAAAATTTTGGGGCAAAGGAAATTTATCAAGGGGTATATAAGGGATAAAAAAAGTAAACAAAATTAGTATAAAATTCAAATTAAAATAGGTAATTAATTTTTATTAATATTATTATTTATACCGCTACCAGTTAATGCAGTATCCTTTGGGTACTCCACCTTGACTCTAGCGTCAACTTTTAAATTCGAAAATAATTAACTATCTATATTTTAGTAATGGAACAAATTCAATGGGCGAGGGCAATTTATGATAGCTACCTTAGGCTACACCGAAACAATGTTGGACGGAACCCATACATCATCCAGGAAAACTCACAGATCCAAAATTACGTGAGAGTGGATGACAGGAAAATGAAGATAGAAATATTCAGATTGAATAGAAAATCCGGAGTAAAATTAGCTGAGGAACCAAATGCAACAAAAAAGGAAGAGTTCATGTTTCACATTATCAAGGGAAATGTGGAAATGGTCGACGACAATCAGAAGATATGGTATGAAATACATCAAGGTTCGTCATGGAAAATGCAGAAAGAAGCGATGACCAAAAGGTTGAGAGCCACAAATGAAAATGCACAGATTGTGTTCGAAACCAGAATTAAAAACGAAGCTCAAAAAGTACCGCAAATGATATCGACACTACCTGTGGATGAAATATTGTTAGCAATCACTGAACAGATGCTAAAGAAAAGAATGCCACTTTTAAGAAAAGAAACGGATCAAGAGGAAACAAGAAGCAAGATCTTGTTCATCGATGCGGAATATGGAACATCGGAAAGCAAACAGATGGTACCGCTATCTATTGTGATAATGAATTATTATGGCAAGACAATAAAGGATGTGTATCTAACTCCAAGAGGAAAATTGTGGCATTTTAATTCACAAATTCACGGCATAACGGAAGTTGCAAGTAGTAATCAATATGATCAGTATGCAATTATGAAGGAAGTTCAAAAATTGGTAGTTGGAAAAATATTAAGTGGCCACGACCTACATGCTGAGATACAATACATAAAACTTTGGATAGACCAGTTGCATGTCATTCGAGATTTGGCTACAGCGCAAGCATTGGAAAAGATTGGAATGTCCAGGAGAGGAGAATTTTTCAAACTGGAGATGTTTGGAGATCAAATGCAGGTAGGCATACACTCAGCCCTTGAAGATGTAAAGAACATAAGAAGAGTATATCTGCAAATTTAAAAACTGTGGATCGATGATATCGAAATACCAAAAAAAGCAACCATCAAGGAAATATTCGTTGGAAGAATATCGGAAGCTTAACAACACCGCCTCAACATCAATGACCGGAATTCCGGAAGAAATTGACATCACAGCAGCAGAGGATATGGAAATCGATAGTGAAACCCAAACTGTTCAATTTAAATAATTGGAGAGAGTCTGGCTCTAATAATCTACGAACCGATTCATTGAATCCAATCAATATTCGAGTATGGGCCAATTATCTCACGAAGGAACAGAAAAAGGAAAACTTCATTGGATTCATTGGAGGTTGACAGTGGAGAAACTATCACAATAAATCAACTCACGTATCGAAAGAAGAAAACTGTTATTCACTATAAATGTGGATCTAAAACTTTAAAACTTGAAATGAAATAAAAATTAATGTTATTTATATCATTTATTTATAAAATATTAATTTAATAAATCTCGTTCTCTTGATTTATGTCGTCCCATACAAAACAAATAAATAAAAAAAGCATGAACAATGACACAAAAGTATGTAAGACAAAGATTCTAAATATCAGGCAAAATTGTATACTTATTATCATTATTAGTATATTGGTGATATTGGCATTATTATTATTGATACTATTATTTTAATATTATTGTTGCCATTATCAGTTCTTGAGAGTCTAAGATCTCGAACTTCAGGATTTGAGACGCACAAGAAGAACCATTCACCATGCCTGCAGCCTGGCGTAACCAGCAGGAGGAGTGGAACATTTTAATATTTAACTTATATAAATAGTATATAATTTTAATTAGAAAAGAAGAACATTTGCATTTTTCGAATATCATTCTTATTATTATTAATACATGAATAATTTCAATCTTTTAAAATTGTATATTTGTTATTATAATTATTATTATTGTTGTTATTATTATTGGTGAAAATATAATTTTAAAAAAACTAATTAAGATTTTAATTTAAAATATATTTTAATAAATAAATGAGCTAGCGAAAAGTACCTTGTAATGGAAAGATGTCTGGCTAGTTGTCTCCAATCATTATCTAAAGGTGTTAGAGAATCCAATAATTTGAACAACTTTATTTTCGTAGTTCTGGTATAATAATATTTTAAATTTAAAATGTACTTGAAAACGGATTCGAAATTTCGAAAATCAGAAAAATAAGGAAAACTCTGGCTGCCTCCGGCACTGTAATTTGAATGATAAGAGCCTTTATGACAATAATTAAGAGCCGAGATAATATAAATAAATTTAACCGATAAAAGTGTGTGTATGAAATTGAGAAAATCAACATAATAAAAGTTCTCGACATTTGATAAGAGCTAAATTTTAAATTTTAAAATAAAATTATTATTATTTTGAAATATATTTTTATGCTTTAACTATTTCACATAGGAAAAGAAATTGGAATATGAGAGTCTGTGTTAAAAATTTAGTTAACACATTGTAATCGGATCACGTATTAATACGTGTTTAGCAAATTAATGCTAGAGAGCGTATCACGTATTTATACGTTTTTGATAGATTGTTAGTGGAGCGCGGGTCACGTTAAAATGCGGGTTCCAATATTTTTGAAGTTATTGCAATTTTTCTAGAGGTCTACGTTAGCGCGAAATTACGCGAAAAATCACCCGTTACCAGCACTAGTACGCGGCCGAAAACTGTCCGATCACAATGTGTTAAAACAATCCATTATTCAATAGAATTTTAGTTCAAAATTGAAAAAAAAACTATTAATCACGATTGAAAGAAACCAAAAATATTCAGTTACCTTTATTATGAATAAAGTCCATCATATGAATAAACTCCAAAGATGGGACAACAAGAAGAAGAAGCAAAACGAACATTACAACCACCCACCACCGGTATATGAATGCCTGAAAAAATCAACGAAACCCGTAGAGAGAAATACACCAATACCGACACCAACAACACTACGCAACATATACCCAACACCATACGAACCAAATTGGGCGGAACTAGCGCCAAGAACCAGCCAAAGAGCAAGAAGCGTAGACAAAGATGTAGAAACGCGAACCATAGCTATGCTACAAACAGCAGCAGGACCAACATTAACGATACCAATAGACATAAATGGAATCGAGATAAGGGCAATGATCGATACTGGAGCAAATATTTCAGCAATAAAAATGGACAAAATACCAGGGAGATTATGGCCACGTATCGAAGAAGCAAACATGGACGTGATAACCTGCAGTAAAGAATTGGTAGCAGTCATCGGAAAAATCTGGTCAATAATAGAATACAAAAATGTGAAAATCAACACCTACCTACCAGTCATCAGGAAACTAAGCGTAGACTGCATAATTGGAACGGATCTCATGCCAGAACTATTGAAAGAGATAATAATCGCTCTAGGGTCAAAATGAATTGAGAGACAAAACTGGAAGGATATGCTCATTAAAGTCGGAAGTAAGATGCTCAGAGAAAATAGTAGTACCAAGACGTACAAAAATGATTTGTTATGTAAAAGTAAACGAAGAAACCAGAGGCAAAATGATCTTTGAACCTAACCACAAATTTGAGAAAAAGAGAGAGCTACCATTAGCCAGAGAAATAGTATATGTAAACGACAATAGCGAAATTCCAATCAACATCACCAATTTCGATGAGGAAGACAAAGTAATCTACGAGAATGAAAGACTAGGGAAACCAACTCCAATGATGGACATCGAACTTCCAACGGCAAAATCCGAAGGAACAGAGGAAAAGGAATTATGGACTATCGACAGCCAGATATTAAACGAAAAGGAGAAGGAGCAACTACAAAAACTGTTAATGGAGTTTAAAGATATATTCGCAGCATCCGACTTAGATCTAGGCACGAGCGATGTAACGCAATATACAATACCACTAATAGACGATACTCTAATAACATTACGACCATACCGATTAGCAGAAGCCCAGAAATCTGTCCAGAAACAGAAGTACAAAAGATGCTAGATGCATGAGTAATCGAACCAAGCTGTTCGCCATGGCAATTTTCAGTAGTCATGGTAAAGGAAAAAGATGGAACACAGAGATTCTGTATAGACTACCGACAACTTAATGCAGTAACAAAAAGAGATACATATCCCCTACCGGATGTAAATGAAATGTTACAAACATTACACGGAGCAGCTTATTTTACGTCCTTAGATCTAAAAAGTGGTTATTGGCAGATAAAGGTTAAAGAAGAAAATCGAGAGAAAATTGCCTTTACAATAGGAAAAGACTTATACCAATTCAAGAAAATGCCTTTCGGATTAACCAACGCACCAGCTTCTTTCCAAAGATGTATGAACTTTGTAACACATGGCATTAAACAATGTATGGTGTATATCGACGATTTGCTGATTTATTCTAGCACATTCAAACAACACCTTAAAGATAGACGAAACGTGTTTATTCGATTACGACAATGGAAGCTAAAGTTGAAACCGTTAAAATGTGATTTGGCTAAAGAAAAAGTTACCATTTTAGGACACATCGTATTGGCAAAAGGCAAAGAGCCAGACCCAAGGAATATCGAAAAAATGAAAAATTGCCCAATACCAAAAGCAGTCACGCAAGTGCAAGAATTTCTAGGCCTATGTGGATATTATCGAAAATTCATCAAGAATTACGCAACCATTGAAAAACCGATACAAGAATTAACAAAGAAAGACACCCCATTCGCATGGGAAAAGGAGCCACAAACAGCATTCGAAACCCTCAGAGATAAATTGATATCGGCACCAATATTAGTACACCCGGACTTTAAGAAGCCGTTCCTACTTGCAACCGATGCAAGTGGATATGCATCCGTAGAAGTCCTAGGACAATGGGACGAGGAGAAAAGAGAACTGGTTATCGGATATTCCAGTCGAACATTTAAGAAACATGAAAAGAACTATTCGGTAACAGAGAGGGAAGCATTGGCAATAATACAAGCAATTAAGCACTTTAAATACTTATTATGGGGTCATGAGATATACATCACAACAGACCATCAACAACTAGTATGGTTAGGTCAACATAAGGAAGCTTCGAGCAGATTAATGAGATAGGCAATGCAACTGCAAGAATACTCGCCGTACATCCAATTCAAGTCAGGAAAACCCAACGCCAACGCAGACTGCATGTCAAGATTTATGTTCGAAGAGTTAATGGACCAAGATGTAAGACGAATTTGTATGATAATCGCAGAGGACATCGATTTTACGAAACTAAGAAACGAACAGAAAGAAGATGAAGAACTGAGGACCATAATCGAATTTATGAAGAGCAACGATATGAAAATCTTCGATAATAACCCTAGACTAAAAGATCATATGGAAAAACATAGACATAGATACATTTTGAAAAAAGGATGGTTATTACTAATGGATGGCGAAAAACGACTCATGTGCTTACCAGAAAGCAGACTAAAAGAAGTGCTAATGCAATATCATGACGGAAAACTTGGAGGATACATGTCCGCAAAGAAGACGGAAGCAAGACTGCGCCAAAAATATTATTGGCCAAACATTGGAGAAAACGTAAATGGATGGATAAAGAATTGTCTGACATGCGCAACCAGAAAAAGCACAGGAAGTAAACTAAAGGCACCACTAAAACCAATGCCAATTCCACCAAAACCAATGACGATAATCGCGATGGACGTAGTAGGACCATTACCAGAAACTAATGACGGAAACATTTATATACTAGTAGTAACGGATTACCTAACCAAATTCCCGGAAGCATTCGCAATACCAGATCAGAAGGCCAGGATAGTAGCAAGAATACTAGTAGAAGAAATATGCTGCAGATACGGAACACCCAAGTAGATTCTAACCGACCAAGGAACAAATTTCATGAGCGAAATCATAGAAGAAGTAACGAATTACTTCAGAATTACGAACTTAAGAACTTCGCCATACCACCCACAAACAAACGGGCAAACAGAGAGATTTAATGGCATCCTAATAGAAATGATGTCAAACTACGTAAGCAAGCACCAAAAGGATTGGGATCGATACATAAATTTATGTCTCATGGCGTATAGAATATCGATACATTCAGCGGCAAAAATGAGCCCATTCAAGTTAATGTACGGCAGAGAATGTAACATGCCGATAGACTTAGAATATCAACCGCCGATATCACAATATATGAAGATCGATGATTATGTAACAGGATTCAAAGAGCGAATGCAAGAAATATGGAAAACGGCAGGTATGAATATTAGATTTAACCAAGAAAGCTATAAAGAACTGCATGATAAGAAACGAGACGTACGCGAACATAACTTTCAAGTCGGAGACTGTGTAATAATAGCAACGCCAGAAATCATTCCAGGAGTAGCCAGGAAATTACAGAGAAGCGGTAAAGGACCATATGAGATAATGTATGTAAACGAGAATATTGCACTTGTTAAATTGGTCAACAACCCACTCACCAGACCTATTTACGTAAACATAAGCCGATGTAAAGCGATACCCAAGACAATAACAAAAAGACCAGAAAATCGAGGTATGAAAACCAGATCGCAAACTCAACAACTGAGTATAAACGGATTAATATTAAGTCCTAAGACAGAAGCTGCAACAAACAATCCATGAATTGAAGAGGAATCCCAACAAGATGAACTAAAACTAGTATTAGACCCAACAAAGGATAATGTAGACAAAATGGACGTAATAGTAAAGCAATAAGAGAGATAATACCAGAGTGGGTCGAATGAAAAGGATGGATGAGAACAATAAGCAAGGCAGGAAGAATCGCAATAGATTATGCCAAAGGAACCCGAAGCCCGCCAGAAATGAATCTCATAAAATAAAAGATACCCATAATATTTACAATGGCGGACGTGGAAGGAAACGTAGCACTACACTTCGCGGGACAACATAAAAATACTAAAAGAACACTGGATATAATCCGATTCATGCAAGAATGTGAACAAACATCGAATGTAAAGAACGAAGAGGGACAAACCCCATTAATGTTAGCAGTAGGAGCAGACGCTTCAACAACCATTTTAAGGGAGTTATTGAGAACCGGATCATTTTTTAAAGAGAAACATAACGGAGAAAACAACGTCTTACAGAACGCGCTAAAAGCCAGACAGGCAAGTGCAGTGAAATTCATTACCAATAACGCAACAGTGAGAGAAAAAGAAATAAGGAGAAAAGTGCTTCAAGCGCTATGGGAAGCTATCGACGCCAAACAAGATGAAGCAACAGCCAGCCTAATGAAGTGGACCTACGAAAACTCACCACTTAGAATATTCGATCTGAATTATATGGTAAGGAATAGGAACATCCTGCTAAAAGAGACAATATACACTTACTACCCATTCTCAAAGACCATAAAGGTAATGTTAAAGTGGGAAAGACTAAAATTTACAAACAATCCATTGGAAGCAGTAAGAATTGGAGACAGAAAGGAACAACTACTAACTATAATACATGAGTGGCATCGAAAACAAATAAGATTCCAAAGGAAGAAACGAGAAATAAAAGAAATGGATGACCTAAAAGCCAAGATAATAAAGACCTACGAGGAGATAATTGAGGCAATAAATGTCAAGGACGACATTTCAAAGAAAACCCCGAAGGAACAAGAAAATAATAACGGAGGAAGTAATAATGAAGACAAAGGGGACCAAGATACCAGACCAGATATGGATAACAAACAAGATACGAATAAACCCGAGCAAGAAAAGAAAAGAGAACAAACTGATAACAAAAACAAAATCACTTCTCAAGGAATAGGAGATAACAACGGATATAACAACAATAATGAGAAAAAACAAAAACGAGGAATACCACTACATAGAGGAAATTTACAACAATTCAAGAAAAACCAAAACCGACCATCCCTACTACAAAAGCTGATGATATTAATCACGTCAATCAAGTTGACAGAAGCCGATAAAGATAATCAAAAAGAGCTGATATCGTTTAGGTTACGAACGATAGACAATAAAGAAACCCCAAGCAAAGGAATATGTCTTCACTTGAGAGAAAATACCAGTGCAAGTTGTTACTTCGGATCAATAGGAAAACCAGGAAGAATAGATATACCACCGGAAGATCTATCATTTTGCGTGATCACAAAAGACATATGCAGAGATACGGAAAAGGAAGACAGAGGTGTAAGAATTCAAATAAATCCAGGGATAGGCACCCTGTAAATAATGAACATATGGACCAAAAAGATTAAGCAATTATCCGTGCGAAATCTAACCACCGATTGCTGGGAAGTGACTCTGAAGAAAGGACAAAAATGCAAATGGGGAAGCCTAAAAGGTGATACGGAATATATCGTATGTGTAAGCAATAACAGAACAATAACCTGTGCAGTAGCCAAAACATTAGGAAGAAAACCCATAACAGCAAGAACAACATTAAAAGAAGAACCATATAAACTTCGAATACGGGAGAATTAAGCAACGACAATAAAAGTAGAACCAAACACAGCAAATGGAGAAGAAGTAATAGTCGAAAACATGGGTGAAGAACCCATTACAAGAGTCTGTGTATACGAAGCCAAGAAAAACGGAACGGTAAACAAAAGAATTCAATGTAAGTCAAATAAATATGTAAAGAATCAAAAATATCGCATCCCAACCAAAAGAAAACTCGGAGAATACGAAGTGCACATCCAAAAAGGGAAAAATATCTATTGGAGGACGGTAACAAGAAAACCACCAAAAACAACCACGACAAACCAGCCAGAACAGGAAGTAACCAAGAATAAGCCACAAAGGACAAGAATAGAGAAAAGAATGAACATGGGCGACAGTCCCCTGTCGATTCAAGAAGCACTGCAACTTCAGAAATCGCTCAAAGGAGTACAGCAAAGGATAGAAACAACCACCCCCAACAGAAATAACAACGATGAAGGTTAACGAAACAAAAATCATGACCAAAATGATTTGGATAACAAGCACGGTTAAGAGGCTTTTTGCTAATGCTGATAATAATTTGAATAGTAAGAACCACTAACAAATGTAAGCAGAAACCAAAAAGGAAAAGATTATGGCCAGCGATCGAAAAATTTAATTATGATATTGAAATGGAACAATATAACGCAGAAGGAACAGAGTAATACGAAGCCATAGAAAACTCAAACCGAAGCAAAAGCGGACTCTGATTAAAAGAATCGTCCATTATTGAGACACCACAAGAATGGTCAAATGAATTCGACGTGTATCAAATAACCAACGAGAAGTATGGGGATATACGAACATTACGTATAGAGCTTCTGGAGACAATGGTATGAGACAAGAGGAGACGGTGTATATAGTGTATAATATTATGTAGTATTAGTAGTAGTATGTATGATAATGTATAAATATTGTAAAAAATGCACAAAGAATAAATAATTAACCAGAAAGAGAACGCGGATGAATTAACAAAGTATTATTAAGAGATGGACCCGAATAACAATAACAGACAATATCAAGCCAGAATACCTCCATTCGTAGAGGTAATCCAGCAACCAACAACAGCGAATGTACCCATAGAGATAGTAGAGTTAGATCGAGGAATATACCAAGACCAAGGAGTCAATGCAATATGGAGACATTAATGCGAACTAATGACACAAATAACCAACAACGCTCAAGCACAATGGACCAATACCCATATGGTATTAACGGAAAGTGTGAATCGAGGCTTACACCAAGCGGTGAAAATTGAAGAACAACAAAGAACCACATTGTAACTACAAAGAATTAACGAGCAGCTAACCAACCAAGCCAGATGGCAAGCGGAAGAAATTAGAAGGTTAAGATGTAACCAACAGGGTATAGAGCCAGGAAGCTGGACCGATTGGATATCAGCAATGCCAGAATTTACCCCAGAGCCAGATTCAATAGAGGATTAAATAGAGCGTACCATGTAAATATGTGTAAATAAACCGATAAAAAGTAAACGACGTCAAGTAATCAGAGAATTATTGTAGATATGCAGACAATTATCGAGAGAATCAGAGGAAGTGAGAATCCATCCGAAGCTACGAGACAATTGATGAAGGAGAGAATCAAGATACTAGATAATATAGAAGAAAGGTTAAAATGTTGTAAATGCAAAGGACTACTGATTAGAGCAAGACAAACAAGATGTTGACGCAGAATATGTACGGACTGCACAATAGAAGTAATAGAAACTAGAATAATAAAATGTCCAGGATGCGATGAAACTTTCGAAGGGGAAGAAGATCCTACAACGTTAGACAAAGCCACGAACAAAGAAATAAATAGCCTAACAGTTCAATGCCGGTTAAAAGAATGCGAATGGAAAGGACCTATGAAAGAAGCCGAAAACCATGTAAAGGAATGTGAATACAACGAGATACTATGCGAGAAATGTCAAACTAAGATAACGAAAAAGAATATAGAGGAACACAACAAATCGTGCATCATGAGGAATGAAAAGTGTGAGTTCTGTGGAATTACCGACGAATGGATAACAATAGAAAAGGAACATCGAAACTCAAGAGAAGAACAAGTATGCGACTCATACGAAGGAATATGTGCCAACAATTGCAACAGGAAAGACAAGGTCAAACTAAAAGAGCATTGGAATGAACGTACTAACAAACCAATCAAGTGCCCCTTAGAGTTATTTAATTGCACAGCGCGACTACCAATTGCAGAAATGCAAAAGCACATGGTGGAGAACAGCATCGAATACACAGAAATCATGATATGGACGATGGCAATGATGGCATTGGAAGTAAAAAATTTACGAACAGAAATGGACTCACAGAAAGCACTAATGAGAGAAATACTAGAATCCAAAGAGAATTTTGAAAGGATCAAAGAATATGAGCCCAAGAAAATGGCCGAAATGGAAGAAAGGATCCAACAAATAATTGGCAGTATACAGGACCTAGAAACAGTCAGCCCGGTAGCGAGGAAGCTACATATAGCACCCTTTATATGGAGAATAACATGATTAACCGAAAGATTACGAAGACCAAAAGACGGAGTGCAGAAAATAATAGACAGTCCACCGATGTATAGTTGGAAAAACGGATATAAGATGGGTCTCAGAATATACTCAAATGGAGATGAAAATGCAACAGGCATCCACATAAGTGTTTTCTTTAGAATAGGAAGAGGAGAATATGACGAAATACTGCCGTGGCCTTTTAAACAGAATATCACGTTCAAAATGTTAGGACGAAGCGAATATCACAAGCCAATCAGAGTAGGAAACCAACCACAATTAGAAAGACCATCAACCGCTTGGAATACTGCAGTAGGTACACCGTTATTCTACTCACACGGATGATTGAGAGAGAAAGGATTCTAACCCGATGACAATTTATACATAGGGATAGAGGTTGAAAAACCAGCGAAGACGTAGTAAAAGAGGAAATAAAAAGTGTAAATAAAATGTAAATAAAAACAATAAAAAATCAAAAAAATACAAAATAACCTAAAAAGCAGAAAAACTAAAACTCAAAAAAATGACGATATTTATTATTAGATGGCAAACGAAAACCATGAAGAGAAAACAGTGACAATAGGAGAAGAACCAGGATCAATTTGGGCAAAGCTTTGGAAAAACCAGAAGAGGAGGAAAAGATCAATACTTTAACAACAGCAGTTCAATACTATATAAACTTTAACTCAGCAAGAAGACCCCAGCAAATCAAGAAGGCGTTATACTCACAAAGAAAAGTAAAGGACGAGCAGCTGAGGAGCAAAGATACTTAACATTCAAAGATAACAAGATATTTACGAACCAGCAAAGCAGAGAATTGGCAGCTCAAGGATTCTATTTTACTGGAACACCGAAACTACCAAATGAAATTACATGCATCATTTGTCAAGGAAAACTTGCACAATGGAGGAAAGGAGAAACAGCAAAACGGGAACATCTGAGAAAATTCTCAACCTGTCCATTCATAATTAATATCGACATTAGGAACCAAGGAAAAGATAGACTCGAAGGAATCTAAAGACTAGAAGTGGACAAAGACGAAAAAGGAGGATAGAAAAAGATAACAATAGCTAGAAACTTCGACGATCCAACCGAATTAATATGGGAAAGAGAGACTATAAAGAGGACATTCGAAGAGAGGATAGAAACCTTCAAAGGAAATACAAGAGCGACAGAATTTGCAAACCAAGGATACTGCCAAACGAGACGAGGAATAATGTGCAAAGGATGCAAGAACCAACAACCAATTCCAGATCAAAACGTTACCAAACTAAAGCATAAAGAAAAATGCATGTACAAAGAGGAGAAAGAATCGAAGAACGCGTAAATATCAATCACAGATCAACAAGTAGAAGATATCTTAGATCAACCAAAAACAAAAACACTAATGTTACTATCAGGAGTAAATACAAAAACGATGGGAAAAATAATCAACTAAAGATTGACCAACAACCTAGAATGGTACAACTCGACACAAGCAGCGGTCCAAGCCATCAAATGATACCAAGAAAAACCGAAAGAAAACTTAGAAAAATCGATGATAAAGGAAGCCATATTAGAGCAACATCAATGCGTAACATGCGGGCAAAAACATGTCGAGATAATATATACACCCTGTGGACATATGGTCACATGCGAAGCATGTAGATTGAAAGTGAATATATGTCCAGTATGCAGAAAGCCAATCAGCGGGCTGATAAAGGGATTCCATTTCGCTGATCAGTAAAAGGGGAACAAGACGATGTATAAAATGTCTAAATAGTAAACAAAGCGTTAAAAATGTAAATAATATATAAAACTCTACCAAAAATCACAAAAAATTAAAATATGAATAAGAAGAGGAAAATAACTAATATTAGCATTCAGAAATAACAATGAACCAGAACGATATGAAAAATCAAGTAACAAAAGAAGTCAAAGCAGAAAACGAAAAGCAAAAAACCAACAAGAACAATTAAAAGAAGCAAGAGAGGAAGCAGAACAATGGTGACAAAAGACGATACAGTTAAAAGAAATGTTATTAGACGCAGAGGAGGAACTAATAAAAGAGACTATAAAAACTAAGATGATGAGAGAAAAATGGGAAAAATAGCTGGAACAGCGAATAGCATATCCTGAAGGAAAAGAAAACCTTACAAAGAACGAGAAGAAGAATTAATAAAAGAATTTATTCAGAATCAGACAAGAATCGCAAATCAAAGGAAAGAAATACGAGCCTTAGAACAAGATAAACAAGACCAACAAAACGAGATAGAGAAACTACGGGAAATAATAAAGGATACAGAAAGAGAAATACAAAAAGCAAGAGAAGAAATTTGTGGAAAACTAAACCAAACAAGAGAAGAACTAGAACAGATGCGAACCAAATATTTGGTAGAAAGGACAAAGAAAGCAAGTGAGGAACAAGCCAAGGAATGGGCAAAACGTCAAGCGCTACATTGGAAAACAAAATGGCAAGAGGATAAAGAGCGAGCAAGGAACAACTGGGAAGCACACGCAAGACATTACGCTCAACAAATAGCCGAGGAGGAAGACCGAACAAGAACCTACAAAACCAAGCGGGAAGACGCAAAGACAGAAGTCAACAAACTAAGAAATCAGGGACCAAAACTTACAAAGAAAATAAGAGAGCCTCAAGACAACAGATAAGAAAGGATGATAATCCAACTAACAGAACAAGCAAAAGGATGGAGGGAAAAGTACAGAATATTAAAGATAGAGAACACAATGCAATGGGAACATATGCAAAAACAGGATTACAAAATAGTATTCCAGCAAACGCGAATGAAAGAGACGTTAGTAGAACAGGAAAGTACTCTTAAGCAAAGACAGGAACAACAAATAAAAACGGAAGCCAAAGAAAGATGGATCAAATGGGAAGCGAGGAAGTGGAAAGAACAGTGCGAGGAAGTCAAGAAGGAAATTAGATCATTACGCAAGAAATTACTAAATACTGAAGAGTGGGAACTTTGGAAACAGATCGAAGAGCAAAAACAGACAATCGAGGACCATAACAACGTGATTCGAACAATGGAATTCCAGGAACGAATCAGACGAAGTTCAATAAGAAGACTCGGAAAAAACGAAGCTAGTCACAGAAAGTGGATCGATGAGGCGACCAGAAAAATAGTGTAAACACAAAATCAATTAGCAGACGAAAAGTGACAGAATCAACAGTTATGCGACAAATTAACGGAAGTCCAACAGGACGTAAAAGGCCATCGAGGAG
This sequence comes from Schmidtea mediterranea, assembly GCA_022537955.1. NCBI lineage: Eukaryota > Metazoa > Platyhelminthes > Tricladida > Dugesiidae > Schmidtea > Schmidtea mediterranea. Next base: position 39,835,988 of record CM039680.1, on the reverse strand, counting down.
TAGTGGTGTATAAAGAAATTCAACTACGACACCAACTGGAAATCAACGAGCAACTTAGAGGACAAGTTGAAGCAGAGATAAGCATGATAAAACAGAGTTATGAGGAAAATGAAAAAAATCTAAGAAAGGAAATCGAAAAACTAAAAGCGCTAGAGAATACACATCACCTAGAAGCCCAAATAGAAGGGTTGACGGAAAATGTAGACTTCCTCACCTATCTATTAGATGAGTAGTTACAGATTACGAATGCTTTACGAGAGGAAATAACCACACTGCAGAGCCGACCACCAATTCTGCTTATGCCCTTATACCCAACAGAAATACCAACCCAAGTCCCCACGGAACCATATGAGGGATTTGGCGAGACGGAAGAAACATTTGTATAAGGAAGAAAGAAAAATTGTAAAAAGTGTAAAAATATAAAAATAAAAAAAATTATAAAAACAGAAATTATAAAAAGCTAACTAATGTATATTTAGCATGAACTCAAGAGAAACTCAAATGAATCAGATAGACCGCACAAACGAGTGCGATAATTGCCAACAAAACAAGATGCAATTAGTACAGCCAATAGAGCAAGAACCTTTAGAATATTACAGCAAGAAATGGAGAGCCGAAAGAAAAGAATGGCGAGGAATTGTAGAGGAGCAAGAAATAGAAATTGCACGACTAAGTCAACAATTAATCCAAACGAGACAACTAGTCAACACAGTTGTTGGGCTCAGAGCCACAATTCAAACAAAAATATAAAGATAGAGAATGAGAATGAAAATAGTGGAACGAATCACTGTACATAAGCACGCACCGCACAAAGATACCAAAAATTAATGAAAAACATATTAATTAAAACAAAATAAAAATATAACAAAATTAAATAAAAACAAATAAGTAATAAAAATCATGAAAAAGCAAGACAGCTGCAGAAAGAAACATATGAAAAATAAAATAAAACTGCCAAAACCTTGCAAAATAAGGTTTAGAAAAAACATAGGCAGAAGTAGCGACCAGAAAACAAATAAAAAGGGCTAAAAATAATATTATCAGAAAAACAATAATAAAAGTAAAATTCAAAGATAAACTAAATTATATATAGAAAAATAAAGAAAATTATATAAAAATAATAGAAATAATTTTAAAGCAATTAAATAATTAAAAAGCCCTAAAAATGGCAGAAAATCGCCTATTGGTCGCACACATGCATAAAAATAGTATAAATACAGTGATGAATTTCATTATTTTTAACTTCAAATTAGACTTTAAAAAGTTTTAAAAACTTGTATGCTATTGAAACTTTGTGATCAAGAAAATTCTTATAACGTAAGGATTTTAAGTTTTGTATTAATTTTCATATGCTTTAATGTTAATCCGTATGCAATAAATGTTTCATTCTCTTCTATGTTAATTAATTATATTCATATTTATAGTCCGACCCCTTTAATCTCATATATAGTATGGTATTGAAATAGATGGTCCATGGGACGGATCTCGGGCCGGCTAGTGGGTGAAAACCCTTAGTTGTGCTCGTGGGTCATGCCTCGTGGACCCCTCGGCAGTCCGCAGTCGGGTCTGGCGATAATGCACAGGACCGCTACGCAGGGCGCCGTTGTACACTCGGGGTGGCTACTGAAAAGTGGCCGGAACGAGTCGAATTAAAATCAGGGAAGATGCGGCAGCAGAGTTAAGGGGAATTTAAGAAGGATCTTAAATCGATCATACAGAACTTTTACTTTTCGGACTAATCAGTAAGAAAATGGGTAGCAGGGTTACGCATCAGGATAGTCGAATATGCTAAGTGCCATAGGAATGAGATTCAAGTGAAAGAAAAGCAGATAAATTAACTAAATCGTATGATGTGTCGTGAAAAGCAAAATTATAGAAAGTATAGCCTATGGGAGTGACAGCCCGTGAGAGCGCCGAATCTTTAACCAGTGGATTTAAATTATGTGCCCCAAATTGAGAAGATGCTAACAGTATAAAACATAAACATCATAATGTTACAATATATTGAAATAAATCAATAACAATAGCTCTACATAAACTGATAATGGTCACGCATAAATGCACCCTAGGTATTTAAATTCTGATTTCTGAATACTAGTTACAATAAGCCAAATTGGATCCGTCAAGGAGATGTCCCGACTCGTCTGGACGAGCCGACCCACGTAATTTAACTGAGATTCACAATTCGATATTAACCAAGATTCGAATTTCATTTAAATTAAGTAAAACCCATTAATTCAGCTCGATACACCTAAATGTTACGATAGAAGATGAGCGTAGACCTTAACATTAAGTAATATTGGATTTTTGATTTTTTTGACATTGTTAACCTGAATAGACAGTCAACAACCAATTAATCTTGCCTTCAACCGTGATATCGAAAAAGAACTATCTTGATGGTCGCAGCACTTGGTCGCAGCATATATTTTCTCACATGCTATTAAATCATCAACCATCTTCATCAATCCTTATACTTGCAATGCTTTGATCCAGTGCAGCTACAAGATTTTCTTTGAAACTTTCCCGTTCAAAGACTTTGCCAGATGGAACGAGATAATCTTGCCAATACACAACAACTCTTCTTCTTGGTCATTCTTTTTCTTAAACAAGAAAAAGCGAATTGCATTGATTATAGATCCATCAGCGGATGATAGTCACACCATGCACTTCGAACTGGCAACGGATATCCTCAAAACCATACTAAATGTACAGAATATTTTTGGTGATCTACATTTCTCACTTACTGAAATGGAATATCCTATATGCCATGAGGCAAACCTGTCTGCTTTTTATGTATGCCACTTTCTAAAATGTTTAATGTCAGATATACCAATTGATATTCCTGATATAAATACGATGAAAGAAGCAATGAGACCAATTATTAGAAAATATAACTGTGCCAAATTCCCTGAGAGCGATGTCAGGAGTTACCGAATACTAATAGAAGACTTGATATACCAATTGAACCTCGACACAATCTCCTGTGAAGAATTATTAAACGAAATTGAAAGAATCAACGGAAGAATAAACCCGAAACGATATTTCAAGGACAATAAACCAAAGTCAGATTTAATACATCTGCAAAAGAAAAAAGCGGCAGAACTTCTATGTGTAAAGAGACTAAAATTCCAAATCAACCAAAAAATAGAAATTGGGAAGATATGGGAAAACAATGAAATAGACCATAAACCGGCAATGGCCAAGTTCTTGAAAACATTCGCAAGCAAAGACTGCCCTATGTCAGATACATCACCAATAAAACTTCCTTTCTATAGGGATGTAGACTCCGATGCATATACTGATTGTGAAAATCTCTCGCACATCATGAAGAACTTGGATAGTTCCGCCCCGGGAATGGATCTCATAACAGGTGGAGATTGGAAAAAGATCTCTCCAAAACATGAGCTTATAACTGCGATATGTAACTGTGTACTTCGAAATAAGATAAGCCCACAGAGATGGACGCTATACAGAACTGTCATGATCCTAAAACCTGGAAAGTTACCCGAGAGCTTCAAAGCTAACTCTTGGAGACCTCTAGCAATCATGGACACAGCTTATAGAATATTTACGACCCTTATAAATAATCGCCTACTACATTGGATAAGGAGTGGCACCCTTATCAGCCAAAACCAAAAAGCGATCGGTGTCCCTGATGGATGTGCCGAACATAATGCAACTCTCCACATAGCAATTGATCGTGCTAAACGATGTAAAACTGAACTACACATCGTTTGGCTGGACATTGCCGACGCTTTTGGTTCGCTGCCTCATGACCTGATATGGTACACACTGGCTGGCATGGGTCTGAAGAATGAGACACTTACATTAATTAAAGAACTATATAAGGATGTGAGAACTATGTTTGACTGCCAAGGAACCTTGTCTGAACCTGTCCCAATTACTAAAGGAGTTAAACAGGGATGTCCATTATCAATGACACTCTTCTGCCTGTCAATTGATTACATCCTAAAATCTATCTTGGATAATCACCCCTTTCTCTTACACAATTTGAACATCAGTATTTTGGCATATGCTGATGATCTGGTTCTTCTCTCAGACTCTTATCAAGGAATCAGGAAAACCTTGGAAAACACTGTGAAATTGGCGGGCTTTGCAAACCTAAAGTTCAAACCGTCAAAATCGGGATATTTATCAATTAATAGTGCTGGCTCAGTTAACAAAAAACTACACTTATATGATGAAGAGATACCAACTATATCTGAAAATAACAAGTACAGATATCTTGGAGTTGACTTCTCTTACAAACGTAATCAAGATATTGATAATCGACTTGACTCTGCACTGGCACTAACCAAATCCTTATTTATGTCATATCTGCATCCATCACAAAAGCTGAATGCATACAAAACATTTATCCATTCCAAGCTTATATTCTCCATACGCAACTGCATCATCGGTCATAGAATCCTTGACTGTGATAGGAATCGAATTACACAAGGACGTGAAAAGCAGCTGGCTTTCGATCAAAAAATTAAGGGATTGCTAAAAACAATGATTGGAGATAAATTCCAGGCCCTTAATAACTATTTCCTATATACTCACTGCAAAATGGGAGGTCTTGGTATTACCGCTACTATCGATGAATATCTTATTCAGAGCATTACAGGAATAACAAGACTGTTGCCCATTCTAGAGGAAGTAAAAGCTTTGAAGCTGGTCTGAAATGGATGAATTGTGAGATCAGCAAGGAATTTCACAACACCTCTTTCTTTGTGAAATTCCAAAAATCAGCACTGGCTCTCAAGAGAAAGTTCAGTATATGCATCTCCTTAAAATTCGCTGAAGACAAATTCTCTCTTGAAATGGTCTACAAAAAGCGTACCTCTTATATAGATCATCGTAACCTTAACACTCTTTCTAAAGAGCTCCATGACTTTGTAGGTCTCCATTATGCTGAGCAATGGTACAAGATGAAAGTACAGGGACGCATTGCAGCCTCTATTGGAGATAGTATCACTGCTAAATACCTAATAGCTAGTGATACCCTTAATGATGCACAGTACTGCTTCTTGGTGCGTGCAAGAAATAACATCTTAAATCTTAATTACAGTGCATACCGTCTAAAATATAATCTTAACACAAAATGTAGACTTTGCCATCTTGATGAGGAGACCCAGACACACGTTTTCAATCATTGTCGTGCAAAACCAAACGCTCGAAGGGTTAAGCATGAAAATGTACTAGTTAGCATAGTTGCCTTCCTTGAAAAAATTGGCTTTGAGATAGATGTGGAGAAGTCCCCCAAATATGTCTCAATTCCAACAAAGCTTAAACCTGACATGGTAATTAGGTCCAAACGGAATAAAGATATACATGTTCTGGACCTAAAAGTACCCTATGACTCGGTTGAAGGCTTTGAAAAAGCAATAGAAGACAACTATGTGAAGTACAAAGATCTATCCCTACAGATCGGAAAGGCTTTTAATCAAACGGCCACCATATCTGCTATAGTGATTGGATGTCTGGGCACATGGGATAAGAAGAATAATGCCCTCTCTCTAAAATCGGATTGACAAAAACTGAGATCATATCTCTGGCCAGGATAGCATGCCCAAATGCGGTGATTGCATGCTATCACATATACCGGGAACATGTATCATTTACAAAAAATGTTATTCCTCCCACTTTTAGTCTTGTGTAAAGTATGTTTACGAGGCAATGCGGATATCTTATCTGCGTTGCAGTTTTGTGTAGGTAGAATAAAAAACTAAATAATATGAAGTGCTGAGCCTCGCTCGCACAATTGGCCGAAAGGCAGCAAGAGAGTAAAACCAATTTAAAAAAAAAAAAAAAAAACATTATTGTACGATACAAATAAACCTTAAGCTCCATCTTTTAATTTCTTACTTACAACGATTTACAGTGCAGAATCGTAATGTATTTAGGATAAGATTTTGTTTAAATTTAGCAATGTAAATGAAATAAGTGATGGAGAAATGTATAATTTAATGACGATTCCTTTTCTTGTAGACATGGAACCATACAGGATTTTACAAAGCAAATTAGATAAAGCCCAAAGATTGAACAGAGAGCTGCATCAACAAATTTTGCATCTAATGAGAGAGATCCAACAAATCAAATCCAGCTGGGTAGAGCCGAAGAGGGTAAAGGCTCTATATCAAAAGATGACAGCCGCCCAACGGGGTTGGGCTGAAGAGAAGCAATTTAATCAGAGCCAAAAAACTCACATTCGCGGACTAGAGGTAGCGTTATCGGCGTGCCATGAAGGCAACACGATAACCTATCCGTTGGTTTTTTCACAGGCCCAACTAGCCTATAAAGAAACAACAGTAGCCACCAAACTTGCGAGTAAACCTCCCAGACATCAACCCGGAAGGAACGAGCGTGCCAAGCGCCAGGCCGCTCAGACAACAGAATAAAATGCGTTCGTAGTTATCATTTTATAAAAGTTTTCTTTTCTACTGATCTTTTAACGCCGAGTTTAACTATTGTAAATATTAAATAGCAAAAGATTTATTCTACGTGATGAAAAGGGCAAATGCACGAATATGGGACTAGAAAAGACGCAAGCGCACACGGACCTTCTAACGGTAGTGCGTTGAACCCACCTTGAGGTCGGGCCAGAGTAGTTCTTTCGTAGTGCTCACCTTTGGCGACCTCAAAACCAGTGGTTACATTCCCAACGTTGCTTAGCGACGGGTAATCATTGGGGGCACGGAAAAGTTGTATTGGGGTCAAGTACACGCAAACCATGAACCCACAGTAGTGTTGGGCCAGAACACAAACGGCCTTGCAAATGTTTAAATGAATCGGTAACACACATGCAAATATAACATGCAGATTTAAATTCAAACCTATTAAAACACCAATTATACCCTATCAAAATATGAGAAAGAAGACAATTACATATAAAATAATAAACATAAAAATAAATTAAAATAATAACAAAAATCAACAAGATCCGCACGATATAAATATAAACATAACACGAAAACCTAACAAATTCGACCGAAATTTGATAATTTAATAAAAAATGAGAAATTTCATGAAAATCAAATAAAAATCAAATAATTTGAATTAGAAATAATTCAATTAAAAATCTAAAGAAAGAATTGTCAAATAAAAATCTCAAAATAATAAAATTAAAGATTAGAATATACCAGAAAATCCCAAGGTCAAAATTTGTTTTACTAAATCAAAAAGAACACGCAAAGTTAGGGTCGTACAATAGGTATATATACCGATTCATTTTTACACAATTTTAATCGGTTTTTAACCAGAATCAGTTTTCAGAGACTTTAAATTACGATGTAAGTGAGAGTTTTATTTGGAACTCTCTCCACGTCGCATCCTCGCAACCTCAATGGAGCTCTGCTTGGGTGTCGGCGTGGGGAGAGCGGTGTATTTATGCTATTATGTTGAATGTATCGGGTATATTATGCTTTTAATTTTAAATAAATTATTATAATGTATAAATTTATTTTTCATTGTCGAAATTTTTCCGGCCCACAGCCAAAGACACATCACAAGTTAATAAAATCCGACATAGTATTCGAATTCGTGTAAGTGCGTGGAATATTGCCAATGATTCGTGCCCGTGAAGACTCCGGCGTGCGGAACGCAGGGGTCGGAACGTCAATATCAATTCCGTATAGGGGAAGAGAGGGGTAAGGAAGTGGTCTTTTGGCTGTTTCCTCGTCCCTCAATTTCCATAAATTCGACCTAAACTGAATTCACATACGGCTCAAAATCACCACACGAGTAGTCCAGTGAGCACTCATTAACTATAATATGAACACAATGCGCCTTAAGGTCAACCAGGGGAAAGGTGACGGGAATATGAAATGAAATCGTTGTTACAAAGTTAAAATCAATTATAGATTTAAACTATCACTATGTATTTAATATAACCATAATTGTCAAGCTATTAATATGAAGTTAAAGTAATCATAAATATCAAGCGAGGACCGTGAACTTATAATAATTATTGACTTTAAGTTAGGGCAACGAAGGTAAATAAAATATAAATTCAAGTAGTTACTTGGAACTTAATTTAATCACGAATATCTAATTGTTGTTTTGCAACCAAAACCAATAGGGACATCATTATAAATCTTCATGGTTATAGTCTCCAAAGATAGCCTAGATAATTAAAAAGTCGTGTGGGTAAACATAGGATAACAGTAGTAGTTAGGAATTACTAATTTCCCATTGAGGATCAACACTGTTACCCAAGTAAATGTAGATTTTAATTAAGAATTGATTAAAATATAGAGGTTGTTTCGTAAAGTAGCCATTATAAACTTCTAACGTCCTGCCCGAGTAAGGAATAAGATAATATAGCTATAGTAAACCTCAAGAATAAACGTGTTGAAAATTTTCCTTGAATTAAATGTAGTAATTGTTAACACTTCCAGTTTAATGCTTAGAATTAGATAAGGATGTAGAGGGAAAAGGTAACGGGAAATTAATAGTTAAGGACCCTCAATCCAACGTGTAAAGAATTCAGTGAAAATGTTTGATAGCACAAAGTGAGCGGAGATTTTTGGGAGAAATGTTAGACGCTATAGACGCTTGAAATAATGACAAAAATTTGTAAAAGTTCACAATAACTAGAAATAGATAGTAGGTACATTGTAATTTACTAAAATAATATTTAAAAGCCATAAAACTCAAGAAAATAAAAGATAGATTGAATCAAAGCGTACATTAAATTACCTTTAGTAAAAATTTAGTTCCTTAAAACTAATTAAAAGTAACACAGAGAATAAACCTTAATCATAAATCCAAATATTTCAGACAAATATCATAATAGTCACACTTTTACCATTGGATAATTAAATAAACCAGGACTCCGTCAGTATTCATAAATACAGTAAAACGTCCACCTCTGACGAGTATCCAAACCAGTTCATTAAATCCATTCCCCTCGTTGGTTAAAGCTAATGTCTTATCTAAGTAAAATAAATCAAAAGACACATACGCCAAGACTCTTACTAGTACTGGAAAAATAACAGTTTCTCGGATAGAAGGAAAATTTTTTTCAATTAGTATTGATACCAAAATTAATCCCCAACAACTGGCAAATCGTTTACTGATAGATAAAATCCATAAACAACAGAGTAGTTTTGACATGGATCCCTTCTAGCTAGCCGATGTCCACTAATATCGAATCTGAACGGATAAAAATTATAAAATAAAAAATAGCCAATCGTCCGTTAACACTTATAATTACTACGTGCCCCACTTGATTAACCCAGAGACCCCAACCAAGTGAGCGTGAATCTATAAATTAACAAAATAACTGTTGCGTATAAATTCAAATACTTCCCACCGACTAAAATAGGACGTATAATTCCAAGTGAGATCAAAACAGCCGATCCCTCGCTTAAAACGATAAATTTCTGAAGGAACAAAAATAAAAATTGGTAGAATTTAAATTCTGATTCATACTGGTAGTTAACAAAATCTGTCTGGAAAGAACTATTACCAAACTGCGAACGAGCTTGAATCTGCAAGTGATAATTAATCAGATAAAAGCAGTGATAAATTAAAAAACTTACTACAAATAAATCAATAGACATCATCACTTACACACAATAATGCACCACCAAAGTTAACATACATGCATGAACCAAACATCCCGCACAGCGAATTTTAGGCAAACAATTTAGTGTGTACCACAACCTTTCTAAAAATGTCAATCAATAAAATTTTCGTACACTAATAACAGAACCACTTACCGAGAAGAGGGGCATACAAACCCTCAGAGAAAATAGCGAGTAGGACAACTGCTGACACGCACATCTACTTGCGATCGAGGAAGTGTGTGCAGGTAATAAAATCGCTCACCATCAGACACACTCGATAATAATAAAATCACGAACGAATCGAGGCAAATCAGTAATCCACAGATATTTAAAATGTATTTCCAACCGGATAGATTGGATAGAAACGCGCCAGTGACGCCCCAGTTGGAGCCATGCCTTCGAAATCTCGACCCAACGTTACAGGTAATCCATTCATACATTCAAATTTCCGTCTAATCATATAAGTCTTAGCCGGGAGCTCAATATCAACCGCGTGAATCCGATTAAGGCTAACGATAGTTTTAGAATGAACGTTAATTTTCATGAAGTAAATTATCGAGGTTAGGTCAAAACGCTAGATGTCAACCCCAAATTTCGTACACATTTTTTTCTCCAACCGGTTTGATGAGGAATTAACCCGAATAGCGAATTCCACTAGCATTGTGTCAACCAATTTTTTTTTGTATAGCCAAAATTGTTCGATAAAGGAGATCTACAATTTTTCTGTCAAAGTGCCATGCCGAGAAAGCTCGGGATAGATCATTGATGATATTCCTAATGATCAACAGATAAGGTAGGTTACCAAATCTCCCAAAAAATAATGGATTCTCCTGACATTAAAATGAATAGATAAGTAAATTAAATTTTACACTATTTTATTAACAATTCTCTTAGTAGTAATTCAGATAATTAAGGATCTTTTCAGTAATATTAATTTTTTGTAAGCAAATTAAATAAACAATTTTTGTGATAAATTAAATAATTAAGTAAAATTCATTTAATTAGTATTGGCTCAATAATACTAGATTTTCTTTTCGTAACAAATTAAATGGATAAATGAAGAAACGATCAAGGTGTTTTGTGAAATGATCTGCAGGACAAACGAGATAAATAGGTATAGTAAGACAATGATTTCATAATCAACATTTAATAGAACCGGTTTGGACATTTAAATTGCACCCTCCTTATAGTAATTTTACTAAGTATGCATATTTATAAGTTTTTATAAAAGTGCATAAATGTATTTTTAATAAGGATTTTTAGATAATGTGAGATTAAATTAAAATTTATTTGATTTTTGAAAAATATTTTCTTCATTTTTTGAAAATAACGATGTTTACCCGTAACCATTTAGATGAAATTTAATCGAGACCTAATTTTCAATCTACCTGTGTAAGCAGACATTTACTGCTGTTAATCTTCTCTCGTGCAACTTTTAAAGCATAAAAGAAAACTACTCCTTTGTATAAGGAATGAACGATCACTAAAGAATCAAATTAATACTGTTTGACACCTATTATTTAAGTGATTCAAACAACAGAAATTAAAGTATTTTAATAAATTTAACAATTGATAGATTTAGAAACTTGAAACGTCAGTACTTGAGATTTTTACGATAATCATGTAGGTTAAATTAGGATTGTACCACTGTCCAATAGCTGACCGGAACGGATAAACGGTTTGTAGAAATTGTTTCGTAAACGTAAAATCTTTAACTAAAACAACGAAAGGGTTAGCAAGATAATGACACTTGAAGTATTATAATTCCGAAAAATAGGAGTTCGATATAATCAACATGAGGCGAGGGACAGGATAATTACTGCTCAAAAATTTTAAATGGTTCACTTTAATTAATTCTTGTTTAGAAAGATCAGGACCCTTTGTCTACGTTCCCATGCACGTTGCCGATCAGTGGCGACAAGCTTGGAGACGCATATGGCGAGAAAAATACCCCGAGGTGTCCCAACCAAGAGAAACCCAATGGAACGCCTTACCCTCGGTGGGAAATGATAGGAGACCGTTTATGCAGAGCGGACAAATAGGCGGCCAGAGTCCGGCCCAAGAAATTCATGACCGGGCCCGAGCTCTTCTGGCACGTCTCCAAGACCACCAACGCCGGGTCGACTCCCATGTGATCTGGGCCCGACAATACTTGCCAAACGTGGAAGAAGATATTGCGGCTGGCAGAATCGCCGACACCGATGATTATTCGCCGCCGCACAGCCCCACGCTTGGTCATGCTGGCGGAAGAATGGATAATCGTAGTAATGATCATCTGATGCCCCAAGCCAGTCGCATCCGAAACACGAAACGACCCGTCTTCGTGTACTCGGGCTACTCTGCCGACGAAGGGGTGGAGAGATATTTCAAAGATCTCTGATCCCGTTGCTCTGTGGACTGTGGATTTCTTAATCTTGCCCATCATATTGATAAACTTGAAATTCATCTTAATAAATAACTTGTTGTTTAAGATTTCAATTTTTTTTCTCTCTTCTTAGTGTAACGTTTGCAAATTTATGTTTAATCAAATTTATGTTTAATAATTCTGGATTAGTAACAAAAAATTAATTTTCGTTATTACAGAAATGGAACCCCTGCAAATATTACAGACGGAACTAGCGCACGCACGGAAAACTAATAAAAACTTTTACGATCAAATTGTCCAGCTGCCCGCGAGATTCAGCAGACAAAAGCCACATGGGTGGACCCAAAGAAGGCCAAGTTAATGTACCAAAGGCTTACAGCAGCCCAAAAGGGATGGGCAGGCGAGAAACAGTTAAATCAGAGCCTCAGAACGCAAATAAGGGGACTGGAAGTCGCATTATTGGCCTGTCAAGAAGGGGCGGCAGTAACATACCCCCTCGGTTTTGCCCCTGCCCAACTGGCTTACCGAGAGACGGTAGCGACTCCGCAAGCCACGCCCAAAACAAGCAACTACCGACCCGGACGCAAGGAGCGGGCCAAACGCCGAGCCGCTCGAATGCTAAATACAACGCAGCCGATTAACTGAAAATGCATCACTTATTTTATGAAATATGTTGGGCCAGAACGTAAACGGCCTTGAGAAGTGTTTTAATGGATCAGTAATACACACGCAAACATAACATGCAGATTTAAATAAACCTGGAAACACCAATTAAACCCTATAAAATATGAGAAAAAGGGAATTAAATATAAATTAATAAACATAAAAATAAATTAAAATAATAACAAAACGCACCAAGATTCGCACGATACCTACACAAACATAACAAGAAAACACAACAAATTCGACAAAATTGGAAAAATTAATAAAAGTTCATTAAAGTGAAATTTAAATCGGAAAATTTGGATTAGTAATAATTCAATAAAAATCCTAAATAAAAAATTATTAAAATAAATCAAAAAATAATAAAAATAACGAATAGAATTTACTAGAAAATAACAAGGTCGAATTTTGTTTTACTGCATCAAATTTAAAATGCGAGAAAATTAGGTATAAATACTGATCCATTTTCACATTAAAGTTAACAACCAAAAACCAAAAAACCGTTTTTCGAAACAAACCATATTTTCAAACTGTTTTAGAACTTTAAGACTATTTTAAAACTATTTGCAATTTATCTTGGAAATCTCAATTTTCTAGGTGAGAAATATTTGTGTTGGAACCCTCTTTCCACGTCACGTCCATTGCAACTCGGTAGAGCTCTGCTTGGCGTCGACGTGGGGAGAGAGGCATTTATGTTTTATTTTATGATATGCTATTTTATGCAATTGTATGGATTGGTTATGAAGGGTAACTATGTTATTTTTGTTTATAATTAATAAATATTATTAATATACATAAATTGTTTTATATATATTTTCATTAAATTGAATTAAACTGTCGAAATTTTTCCGGCCCACAGCCAACACATAACGCAAGAAAGCAAAATCTACATAGTACAGATGCATGTAAGTGCGTGGAAAATCGCCAATGATATGTACCCGTGAAGACTCAGCGTGCGCAACGCAGCGGTCGTAACGTCAATATTGATCCCTATAGCTGAAGCGAGAAATAAGGAAGGAGTCTCTGGCTACTTCCTCGTTTCTCAATTCTGTAAAATCGACCTAAATTTATGTTACATACGGCTCAAAATGATCACACCGAGTAGTCCAGTGGGCACTCAGTAAATATAATGTGAACACAATATGCGTCTAAGGCCTATTAAAGGGAAAGGGTACGGGATTAAAATAATTGAAATCGTTGTTATAACTATTTTGGATTAACATTTTGAAATAAATAAAACTTATTGGAAATCACTGAATTCGATAAAAATTAAGATTATTGATAAAAATTAAAGTAACCCTTGGTAGTAAATAAAGAAAAAGTAAAGTATCTGATGGCTTAAAACTAAAGCAGATATTGGGTAAAGTTAATTCATGATGTAAATGATCGTAAATCATTGATTAAAATTAGGGTAATGGCAAATAATTTCATCAATTAAATTATTATAATTCGTTTCAATAAAGTTAATCCTTGAGTAGGGACGAGTATTGCATTGATCTAATCAAAAGTCAACCACCGAGAAACATGAAAGCAATTACGAATCGAATTCATTGGTTTCAAATAATGAAACGTATCAATTAAAAGTAAAATGATTCTTGAATAACAGTGTGGAATCCCTTAAATAAAGTGTCGATTAAAATTAATGTAACGACAAGTAATTCACTGATAAGTTATTTTAATAAAATTGAAGAAGCGATTAAATTAAACTGTCGAATATTGAATAAAAATAAATATGTCGTCAATCAAATTGAGTCAATTCATTGATAACAATTAAAATGATTTTCGGGTAAATAGAAATATCGCGTTGATTAAATTAATTCCAATAATTATTGAGCAAAATTAATGTAACCTAGTTTTTTTGGTAAAGTAAAGTATCGATTAAGGATAAATAATACCAATTTCTTAAGTAACTATAATTCGTTGACCAAAGTAATTCGTAGATTGAATAACCGTAAGATAGTTTCTTTAGTAAAAATCAAGCAATTTTTTTTTTCGATGTAAATTGAAACTGGATTCACGGATTTGATTAGTACCAAAATAATTTCACGGACTAAAGTAATGGTTGATCCAGCTAGCCTTAGGGAAAACTATTAGGAATTTGAATAATAGACGTCAAAATGCATTACCGGTAACACAATCTCTTGGTAAAAATTAGCATCCTTTATAGATTTGAAAAAAAAAAAAAAAAAGGTTTCCTTTAATTATTATAAATTCAGGAATTACAGCGAATCGATTAAAGATAAAATGAATAAATTATTACGTAAATTAAATTAATATAATTGTAAAAACCAAAGTTTAAGATAAGAGAAAATTTGTATTAATATCACATAAAGTGTTACCGATTTTATTGTTGTTGAACAAGTAAAATTCCACATAACGAAAATATTCCATCAAAAGGGCGTTACGTCTACTTGGAAGCCTCGGTAAGCGTAGGACAATTTCTAAAAATTGTCAGTAAAATACACTCAAACTAATCAACAAAATAACTTACCAGAATTGAGATAATCGAGTTTAGGCGAAGTAGTTGAACAGTAATTCTGCAAATATGACGTGAATGATGTAATTACCGGAGGTAAACATTGTAAATCACCTTTAGTCCACCGCTCAAGTTATCACGGTAAGATCCGCCGGAAATCGTTCGCCCACCATGATACAACCACGCACGACTAAGCTATTCCAGATCAACATCCGGCCTAGATCTTAAAGTTCGAATAACCGTAAATGAAATTGTTTAACAAACTTTAATCAAATTACGATTCTCTTAGGTCAATACAAGATTATCCACGTACTATCTAACATGTGATATTTTAAGGTTAATATGCATATATTATATAAATTAAATATCAGGTTTATCTCACCTATATGATTAATTATATTATTATATATCATAGAGGAGTACGTACCAAAGGGCCAGGTCCGTAAAATAATGCAATCCCCCTAGTTAACGCCCATCGGGTAAAGAAAAGTAATAATCCCGTTTTAACCCATCAAACCACACTCAGCAGATGTGAGTGAACCCCTGTCAACCGAGACGTCCGGAACTAATTTACATAATATCAGGATAGTGCTTGCTTATTATAATTTTACGTGAGAGCGTCATGCAGAGAACATAGCTCACCAAAAAAACTTGTAGATAAACCGCTCAAAGGTTACAACAGAAAGTGACGCTGATAGAATCCGATAAGTTTAAAGTTAGATAAATCTAATGGCAAATAATATAGGCAACAATTAATTGATTTATACGTAAAGGGGTCAAATTAATTAAAAATGATCATGATGAACAATAGCGAGTCAAGTACACGATCCGAGTAAACTATTTGATAAGCTGTTTTCGTCCCATATATGCAAGTAGTTGACCTTGACGCATTTCAGAAAAGAATATGCCGCTCAAACGGAACGACACTCCAATATCCGATGAGCAACCGCGGAAAGAGTCACCCCCAAAGGCGGAGATTTTCCAGAAAATCAAACAGCAATGGCCGTACCCCACGACTTGGAGGTTACTGGGCCTAACAAGTGATCTGTGTGGACTCGCCGGGCAGCAGTACCCAGCGGCAGAGATATATACCAATGCTCAAAATCTCCTCACCCAATGGGAACGGGTGCAGGAGCAAGTGGATTTACAGGTGGTCAAGGCGAGGATGTATCTCGCCAATGTAGAAGAAGACATCCTCGCCGGACGAATTGCAGAAACATACCCACCTCGCCCGATTCGTGATACTCGACGTCCATACCCCGTGGTTCCACCAAGGAGGAATCGAAATCATCCGTATGAAAAATAGAAGACTCAAAAACTCTGACAATACTTAGGAGCTAACTTTGATTTGTTTGTGTTTTAAATAGAAATGTTCGTTAACCGTTTTTGTATTTGACCGGCTGCCTGTGGAGAATCGTTTTGATCTATATGTTTGAGATAATCATCACTATGAATTATATAAATTGCTATAGAAATATTTAATGGGTTCATCCTTTATAGTAATGTCCGCTACTCAAATATTACAAGCAGAATTGGACCGGGTGAGAAATACAAAGGCGGACCTCCTCCACCAAGTCCTCCAAATGACCAAAGAGGTCCAACAGATTAGAGCAACCTGGACGGAACCGGGAAAGGTAAAAGCATTGTACCACCGCCTGACCGCAGCACAGAAAGGCTGGACAGAAGAGCGGCAGCTCAATCAGAGCCTGCGCACTCAAATTCGGGGACTCGAAGTCGCCCTAGCAGTCAGCCGGGAGGGGAAGCGGTAACCTATCCGCTCGTCTTCGCCCCATCCCAGATGCCGCAGAAAATTACTCGAGCAGCGGAGCAATCCACTTCCCCGACTAATAATCGTCGACCGAGACGCAAGGAACGCGCCCGACGACGAGCAACCCAACTTCAAAATGTCAAGTAGCAAATCGCGCGTGTTGTTGACTCAAATAGAGCAGTCTTAGCCTTAGTTGAGTTGTTTCTTTAATATAACTGTATGCCAACATTGTCATAAACAGTTTTATCACACCGCCGAATCGTCGTCTCAGTTTTCCACAGTCAATTAAGAACCTGATCTAGAATTTTTACAAGGGACAGAGCTAAGCGAGCATAAGTCTTCTATCGACAGCTCGTGAACCCGAGGGTTGTCCGAGCAACTATAGTACTAGCAATGATACTCAATTTTTGCGGGAAATCCACCACTTGAACACATTACCAACGTTGCCTAGCAACGGGTGCCAAGTGGCGGTCAGCATCATTTTGTATGGCGTTACTAGGGCTACCATGAGGATAAGCAAATAACGAAACCCTGTAACCCACCAAATATGTATCCACTAGTTTTGTTTTAATATATATTCATTAATATTTTTTAATCGTTGACTAAAGAATTCAATGGATGCGAATGATAAAATCTACGACATAAAGGGGGACCTAATAATCTAAAGCGAGCACAAGTCTTCTAACGACAGCTCGTTGAACCCAGAAATCGTTCGGGCTGTTGGGCTACAAGCCATAATTTAAACAAAAATGGAAAAATTGTGTAAATTAAAACAAAATAATTAATGAGGTTTGAAAATTATCAATATGGCTGCTGTAACATAAGCACGTACCGCAAGCAGAAATCAAAAAATAAAATAAAACATTAAATAAAACAAAAATAAAAACATAACAAAATTAAATAAAACAAATATTAATTAAAATCATTGAAAAGCCTACAGATGCAGAAAGAAACACAAAACCAAAATATAAAACCGCCAAAACCTTGCAAAAGAAGGTTTAGAAAATACATAGGCGGAAGCGGCGACCAAAAATTTAAATATCAGAGGGTAAAAAGAGAAACAATCAAAAAAAGAATGGTTAAACGATAAAAAATAAAAATTTACGAAATATTGAGAAAATAATATCAAAACATAGAGAAAAATAAGGAGAAAAATAAAATATTTAAAATAAAAATAAAGCAATAAAACCCCCCGAAAAATAGCCGAAAAAGGCTCAAAATACTCTGATTGGTCGCACCCAGGCATGAAATGACTATATATACAGCAGTCATTTTCATAATTTAGGGACTTTTAGAAAATTTTGTAGACACAAAATTTTTAGACTTCACTGTTTATGCCGATGTATGACAATTTTACAAATTTGTATGCTTGACTGACAAACTTGTCGATCGTAAGTATTGTTTTTTGTAGAAATATATTTTTCTATGTTAATGTTTTATTTAATTTAACTTATTCTGGATGGCCACAATGTCTTTTGGCATCGCTCGGCAGGTCCCCCTTAACTTATTTATATTCATTTTACTTATATTAGTTTGTGGAAAGTGTTAGGGCAATATTCAATTTCCTCAGTTGATTTTGAGGAATGTTGAGGTGTTGCCTTGTCGCTAACCACCCTTCGGTGTCTGCCGGCATGGTCAGGTCTTGTCACACTGATCGCGGAGTAGGACGCCGTCGTACTTCACCGTGGCGGCCATTTCAATGTTGGTCGGAACGGTAAAAATTAATATTCGGGAAGATCGCCATAATTAAGGGGATAACATTTATGTAAATGTTTAAGTAGGAAAATTGAATTTTTAATTTAACTCCTGCCGATTATTATATTTTCAAGGGTACGACTAGTGATAGAAATTTAGGTCAACGAAATTATAAAGTAGGTTTAGATCACGTACATTGTTCGATAATCATCGTGGTGGAAAATTAAAATAAAATGATGCATTTTGGCATAGATCTGTGAGAAGATAATATAGAGATTTACGAATGGTGGTAACTGTGGCGACCATAGGAAAGTAAAGATGAGTTGTTGGACTAAAATAATGACATTATAATAATGCATTGATTTCAATTTACCATTGGCTAACGTTTGTATGAAACAAGGAGTTTTCCATAAAATAAGGCGGAACGCTGCCCAAATTTTTGAAAAATATTTTAATAAATAACAAGTAATGATGACAGATTGATATAGGAATTGTAGAAATAGATGAATATGGACAAGCGTATAGATAGAAAGAGACGTAAGACCTTCCATCGGCAGTCAGGAACCCGAAAGTGAAAATATCATGAGGAGTAGTTCTAGAAATGGAGCTCACCTGCTCATGAATTTTCAGCTGCTATATACAGTACCAACATGAGCTTGCTCATGGGTATATAGTGGTAGGATTAAAATTGTGGGGCGTCTGGGTGAGACAGCATAGACCCTAGGAAAAGAAGGCATTTTGATAGAGGGAAATAAGCTTGAATAAGCTTTGCACAGAGTTAAACAAATTAATTGCACCCAGTACACCAGCATGATTTTTGGGGGCTCAGCCGGGATTTGAAAGCAATGTCAATTAGAAAGATGAAAACCAAGAAAAATTTAAGAAATAACAGAGAGTTTCATTTCATTGAAAAGATTATATCCATGGAAATTGGAAAGTGTCTATAATAATAATCAATATTCTGTAAATTTGTGTGCTGTTTATTTTTTCTAATTGTCTACTAGAATTTACAATATGATAGAATGCTCATCAACCTAATTTGTTTAATTATAATAATAATTTGTAAGGAATTTATTTTAAAATAATACTAATATTTATCAATTATCTTTCTTGAATTATATTTATTTTTTACTTCTTAATTTATTATAATAATAATAATAATAATAATAATAATAATAATAATAATAATAATAATAATAATAATAATAATAATAATGTTAGTAGTAATAATTACAGTAACGGTTATTGTAATAATGATGATAATAGTAATAATAATAATAATAATAATAATTATAGTAATTATGGTAATAATAGTGATAATAATCATAATGATAGGAATAGTAATAATGGTAATAATAATTGTACTAAAAATTATTTTTGAGCTTTTGTTGTATGATAGAATTATTACATGGCACACAAATATTTATAGAGTATAAAAGCATGGATAGGTAACCTGAATGATTGGTGAAAATTAGGAATGATGAGGTAGAAGCATTGTATGATGAATGTATATAAAATAGAATGATTGAATGGTAAGGAGCTTGATGAAGTAAAAATATGGAGCGAGAATGTGGAATGATGGGGTCTAAACAAAAATTAAAATAACAGACAAAATTATATAAAAAGACAACCATAACAATAAGAATTAATCCGACGCGAAAATATTAGCAATAAAAACGATAAATAAATGAAAATAGTTATTAAGAGTAAACTGATGACGGAATAGAAAGACAGTGAAAAATATCACGGAAAAATGAATTTCATCAACAGTTAAAAGCGAAATATCAAAATGATATGAAAGAGAATAAATAAGAAGAATTAAAAAGAATAATTAGATTCAATGATGATATGTGAAGAATAAGAGGCAAAGAATAACTTTATAAACAAAAAGTTGAATAACGAAAAATACAAAATGAATAAATATCGGAACAATGTATAATGAAGAACGAATAACAATAAAATGTCGATAGTTGAAGTACAGATTGAAAGGAAAGACATAAGCGTTGAGTTGCGAAAATGCAAGGACAACCAATAACAGTAAGATAGTGAATCAATTTAAAAAGATAAGAATTAACATCACAGAGACAATTAAAGCGAATAAAATCAAAAGCAGTAAAGAGAAGAGATTGAAGAGTGCAAAGCAGGTAAATGCATGCAGAAACACAGACGAATCGAAGAAAACAATGTCAATAAATTAAAAGTTACTGGGAATTGAAAAATGGAAAATCAAAGGCTTAGAAACAATTAAAAACATCATGGATAAATTATAACGTGGAGACAACAAAAATTAGTCGAAAAATAAAATCAACTAAACAACGAATAATACCCGAGACGCATAACGAGGAATACATTGGACAGTATTTAAACTGATATTGCTAGAATATATACTGAACCGCATAAATGTCAAACAAAAATTATAATAGTGAAGATTCAAAGTAAAATGTTAAAATAAAATACAAAACAATAAAATCATCAATGAGGAAATATGAAAGTTATAATACAACGAACAAATAAAATGAAAAGTAATGTCAAAGTGTTGAAACAATAAAAACAAACAATATTGAACAGTTGAGGAACGAAAACAGCGAATGACATAACACATGGATATAGAAAATAAAGAATGGAAACACATTTATCGAATAAGATTGAATCAGAAGGAACATGAATATCGATAAACGAAATGAAAAGAGAATAAAAATCTTTGAGTAATATATAAAACAATAAATAGAGTGAAAGTAATTGTGATGACAACTAATAACGGCAAATGTAAACGTATTGGAAATAGCGAAAAAATACTGTGAAAAAATTTGAATAAAAGTATAAATAAATTAACATTCAGCGACAATATAGAACAACAAAATCACGAGGTAGAGTAGATGTAAATCAAGGATGGAGCATTAAAATGAAACTAATAAGATAATGAATAACACCAAAATGGTAAGAATATATCGAAGGTCGTTGAACAGCGTTCATACTGGAAAGTAATTCAAGTAATAAAGAAAATAAATAAATAAATATCGAAAAGGGTGAAATAAAAATACTAACCATAATTAATAGCAAGTTTGAGAAATTGAACTGGGAATAATAATAATATTTGAATGTTATAATAACGGATACTTAATAATATCCAAAACAACCAGTCAGAACAAAGACCAAATATCAATGATACAGAGAAATAGTAAATAACCGACCTAAATATGCAATATCACGCGATAGAATAATAAGTCAAACAAATACCAGACGCGGTTAAAGATGAGATTCATAAAGAAGTAGAATACTTACACGAATGTTGCATTAGTCAAATAAAGTGAGAATATAAGTGTTTATGCTCCCTTGTGGTCACTTCAGTTACTGTCGACAATGTGCTGAGACAATGAAAACTTGGGTACTTTGTAAAAATAACATTGACGAAAAAATAGTCAAGTAGGATGAATAGATGTAGTTGAATTAATCAATATTTAGTAGTTGACCCATCCTGCGCCTATATCTCTATATATAAAATATGAATATTTGTATGTAAAAGTAGGAAAGTAATGAATGGAGAAAGTTAAAAGTAAAAGCGCCCGGTCATCCAGAATAGAGTTGAAAGGGGATAAAGACACTTTTTGAGCTATCTTCGGGTAGTACGATTAAAAAGCCAAATCGGGAGGGAATAACTGATCACCCAGAAGAGAAGTATATGACGACCTTCCGGATAGGTTTGCCAAGTTGGGAAGCTACTGTGGTAAGGCTGATCACCTTACCGTTGCAGTAGTGGATCAATGAAGCCGTTTTATGTTTTTAATTTGGGGGGTAGGCGAAGAACTCTCGGAAGAAGCAAAAAAGAAAACGCGCGTAAAAGAAAACAACAGAATAAAAAGTGAAGATTGAAAAATGAGACGAAAGTTGAAGAAGAAAATTAAAGAAATAATAATTAGAAAATAAATAACGAGCTCAAGAAAAGTATGGAGAGGAAAATCAGACAACAAAAGTGAATGAAGCCGGTGGGAGATAAAATTGAAATACATAAAGATTCTCAATCGTATTAACGGAGTATTCTCATCGTATTAACGGAGCATAGTTCTCAATCGTATTAACGAGCATAGTTCTCAATCGTATTAACGGAGCATAGTTCTCATCGTATTAACGGAGCATAGTTCTCAATCGTATAACGGAGCATTTCATTATTAACGAGCATAGTTCTCAATCGTATTAACGGAGCATAGTTCTCAATCGTATTAACGGAGCATAGTTCTCAATCGTATTAACGGAGCATAGTTCTCAATCGTATTAACGGAGCATAGTTCTCAATCGTATTAACGGAGCATAGTTCTCAATCGTATTAACGGAGCATAGTTTATCGTATTAACGAGCATAGTTCTCAATCGTATTAACGGAGCATTCTAATTAACAATAGTTCTCATCGTATTAACGGAGCATAGTTCTCAATCGTATTAACGGAGCATAGTTCTCAATCGTATTAACGGAGCATAGTTCTCAATCGTATTAACGGAGCATAGTTCTCAATCGTATTAACGGAGCATAGTTCTCAATCGTATTAACGGAGCATAGTTCTCAATCGTATTAACGGAGCATAGTTCTCAATCGTATTAA